>JAREIS010000344.1:0-556969 GCA_030060385.1 Muscicapa striata striata
GGCCGTGTGAGGGCAGCGGGCGGAGCCGTGTGAAGGCAGCGGGCGGGGCCGTGTGAGGTCAGAGGGCGGGGCCGTGTGAGGGCAGCGGGCGGGGCCGTGTGAAGGCAGCGGGCGGGGCCGTGTGAGGGCAGTGGGCGGGGCCGTGTGAGGGCAGTGGGCGGGGCCGTGTGAGGTCAGAGGGCGGGGCCGTGTGAAGGCAGCGGGCAGGGCCGTGTGAGGGCAGTGGGCGGGGCGGCCCCGAGGTCAGGCTGAGGGAGCTTGGTGGTCTCTTGTCGCCCCCCGCCATATGGGGCAGCCTTTTGCCTTTCCGGGAACTTTCTTCTCTTTCTAGTTTGGTTTGTTGCTGTGAAGAAACAGGGTTCAGTATTAAAAGAAATAAAATTCAGGCCTCGGGCAGATCTGCCCTGGCAGAGCAGGTACTGAGAGGTGGTTCCTGAGGGAAGCAGCTGGGAGCTGAGGGCGCTCACCAGCCCTCGGCTCCCCTCCTACCTCAGCCGGTTTTAGGTTTTTAATTTTTCTATCTCCTGTGAGGTCGTGGCCGTATTTCACTCGTGTAAAATAACTCCAGTTTGCATCTGGCACACTAGAGCGTTTATACAGCAACTGATAAATTCCTCCTGTAATGTAGCAGGGTGCTGCTGCCACAGCACACAGCGTATTTAGTGGTTTGCTTGTTCTCCCATGGCACAAATTCTTAAAAGTCAAGGCCGCCATAAAGAAACTTATCAGAGAACTGGAATCACAGTGCGGTTTGTAGCTCCAGCATATTTTTATGTATTCAGACTTACAAGTGAGGTCATCATTCGGACAACGCTCTGAGGATGGTTGGGGTGTCCTGTGCAGGACTTGAACTCGGTGATCCTCAGTCCCTTCCAGGTCAGGATATTCTGTGATTCTGGGTGATTGTTACACTTCCTGCCCACCATCAAAGACACGCTGGCTCTGGGGGCTGGTGTGTGCATATGGCATGCCCAGGACTCCGTGTGCCTGCAGGTCCATTAGCGATATCACTGTTAAAAAGCAAACAATATGTACAAGGACAAAGTGGTTTTGTTATATAAATAGGTGGCTGAGCACTGGGCCTTTGCCAGGCACTCTAAATTTACTCACTTCTGTTTAAAGCTTCTTCCATTTGGTTCAATACTTTTTGTGTTTATTTTTATCTGTTCAGAGAAGCCTAAATATTTTTTTTTGTTTTGTTTTGTTTTGTTTTGTTTTGTTTTGTTTTTTCTTTTTTGTTTTTTTTTTGGGGGGGGGCATGTTGGGCTTCTTTTGAATTTATTTATATTGCAAGGCACAGGCTTAACAGTGAGTTTGTCAAAGGCAATAATTATGCCAATTATATTTGCATTATCTGTTCTAAGAGTACAAAATCAGGAGGAAAACACGAATCACAGAGCAAGGTTGGAAGAGACCTTCAAGATTATCAAGTCCAACCGTCCACCCAGCACTGCCACTGTAGCCCCAACCATTAAATATCCGTCAGTGCCACATCGAGATGCCTCAAACACCTCCAGGGATGGTGTTTCCCCCCCCCTCCTTGGGCAGCCCCTTCCAACGCCTGACCACCCAATTATTCCGGGCAGGGTGGTGCTGGGGGAGGGAGGCGACTGACTGGCGCTGTCTGAATTTAGGTATTTTTTTATAAAAACAAAGCAGCAGTAGCCAGCTGCCACCGCACCCCGCGGTTCCCTCCCGGGCTGCCAGCCGAGCCCTGGAGCGGGTGGGGTCGGCCGGGGCTCAGGCGAAAGGGGAAGCTCCGGCAGCAGCGCGAAGCATCTCTGCCCGCTCCTAGGCCCCGGCGCTGCCCGGCCGGTCCCTGAGCGCGGTCCCCGGTCGTGCCCGGCCGGTCCCTGAGCGCGATCCCCGGCGCTGCCCGGGCGGTCCCTGAGCGCAGTCCCCAGCGCGGCCCGGCCGCCGCGGGTGACGTGCGTGTCCCGGCCGGGCGGTCCCTGAGCCCGCCCCGCCCGCCGCGGGGAGCGCCGGACGCGCCGCTCCGGAGGCAGCGCCGTGCGGGGGAGCGGCCCCGCGGTGCAGCCATGGAGCCGCTCCGCCGCCTCCTCCTCAGCCTGGCGCGCGCTGCTGCTGCTGCTCCCGCCGAGGCTCGCGGTAAGCCCGGGCCCGCTGGGCTGGGGAAGGAAGGGCGGGGGCAGCCGGAGCACGGGGAGGGCCGCGGGAGGGGAGCTGGGGTCTCCCGCCGGGGTTAGCGAAGGTTTGCCCGCAGCCGGCGGTGTCCTCAGAGCCAGCACACCTCCTGCTCTGCTATCGCTCATGCTGTGAGCCCCGGTGTGCGCAGGCAGGGGGCTGCAGCCCCACGGCCTGACCCAGCCCTACAGCCGTGTACCTGCGGCTGTGCCCCACCTGGCATGTAACCTGGACGTGCGTATCATAATCCTCCCAATATAAAAATGCAGTTAATTTCCTGCGAGGCAGTTGTAAAAAGTAGCACAGAGAAACTTTTGAAACACTAGTACAAAGAAACTTTTGTAAACTGAAACTATGTAGATGGGTCGGGAACCAGTGAGACGCTAGAAGTTCTGCTCTGTCCCTTAATAAGTGAGGGGATTTGGTTTTTTTCTGGAAAAAAACCCACACATTGTATATACACTGATAACAAAATACATGTGACTGGCTATACAGAGCGCATATATATCTACACTATCACGGCATTTTGATCATTCTGTTTCCAGAGAAATGCAGCAATGTGCATTAATGTACATGTGGTTGGTTGGCATCCAAACCCACAGTTTTAAATTCAAAGGTGAAAGACAAAGTGCACGAGTTACTGCCCTACAAAACCTCTTAAGAAATAACCAGGTTGGTTATAAGGTATTGCAATAGGTGGAGCAATAAAAGTTCATGGAATAGGGAAATTGGTGCAAAGCAGATGGAATGCTGAGCAGATTATTTTTACAGAGGTAATAATTTTCAACAGTGTACTTTACAGTGGGTGCTGTCTGCTGTGTGTGTACTGAGATGGATAGCTAACTTCAAAAATTCACTTCTGAAAGGTGCACTTGTTAACAGGTTCTCCAGATCAGGAGACAATGAAAAAGCCATCTGGCATTCACTGTTTACATTATAGTCAAGTGTGGCACAAGAAAGCTTTAGGTTACGTTCTTTGATGGATTGTTCATTGTTACCTGAAAAAGTTGCTGTAATACATGGGGTTCTAGTTCAAGTTAAGCAAAGCTGAAGGCTTTGTTTTTCACCTGGGATCTAATAGCTCCACTCCCCTTCTTCAGAAGTAAAGTAAACACATTAGTAGTTAAGCTGGTAACATACCTAGTCTTGTTACTTCAATAGGAAACTGGAAAAAATTAAATGCAGGTTGTCAACAAAAATTACTTTACAATCTTTATTGTAGAGTGCTAATGTGTTTGTCTTAGACTGGACTGCAAGGCTGGACTGAAGTCTTTTCATGTTCCTCAAAGGATTTGGTTTCAGATTTTGCAAGGAAAATACTGATTTGCAGCTCACTGGGTTTTAAAAACAGTCCTGAATAAAAACATTAAGAAATATTTTTAAATACCTAAAATATTTTTTAAATCAACAGATTTAAAAATTACTAAATTTTATATAATTTTACTTTCGTAGTCACAAAAACTTGACTCATGCCCTGGTAGAATTCAGCCCGCTTTTTCTCTAGGTTTCCCTGTCCTGCCATCTCACCTCAGATCAGTGTCCGAGTTCTCCATTTCTGTTTCTTTTCTTGACTCTTACCCTGGTCTTTTTGCTCTGCCAGCTGTAGATCCTCACCATAACTTCCAAGTTTAAATCTACTCTGTACTTTAGTCACTTTTCAGAACTAGTTTGCATTTATATGAACTTAGTCCCAGTCATTTCACCTGTGAATAACCCATTTAACTGTGGAGGCTTATTTAAAACTATTCATGTCACTTGAATAATAAACTCCCATGAGAAAGACTGGCATACAATTTTGGTGTTGAGGTTAACTTGAAAGCACGAGGTTGCCTAAAAATTTTGCAGATTGTTTTTTCTGTAGATTTCTTCTAAGAGTAGTGGTGGTGATCTGCTGTTCTGTGACTTCTTTGGCTGATACATGTAGTCTTTGTTACCTAATATCCCACCTCTAATACTGTTTTGTTAGTTTGTGTAATTTCATAAAGGTCTTCGTTTGTTTCTTGCTATTTGGGTGACATCACTTATTGCTCTTGGAACTGCTTTCCAGTGGATGGGAGCACATTTAAAAGGGTGAAATCTCAGAGGGAACAATGAGAAATGCAGTAGAGCTGTCAGTAAATTACAGTTCCCATCAATATTACACAGTAATGATTTACAGCACTCTTTAGAGTGAAAAATCCCTTGTTTTTATGAGTCCAAACTGTGCTTGTTTCTCTTTTAACATGGAGTCAGTGCAACTGAAAAATGCCAACCTCCCTTGGATTAAAGTGGCATTTGGAACACGGGGCTGTCCCCTCCTGCAGCCGGTGGGACGGGTTTCAGTGCTGGGTTACACTCTGTGGGCAGCAGCCGACATGGAAAATCCCCGGCCTCAGCCAGGTGGTGTTTCTTCTGGTGTGTTCTTTATCTCAGTGTGAGGTGTTTGGCCATGGAACTGATAGGTGTGAAAACACGTGTGAGACAGTAGAAGGTTTACAGAGGACATGTTCAAGCACTGAGTTAATCAACACGTTTTATTTGATCCTTGGTTGCTCAAAAAAAATCGTATAATAGGATTTAGAGATTTTCTTGGTGAGGGAGGGAAATGTAAATTTGTCTTGCACACCTAAATTATCAGCTCTGTCCTGGAGTATAAATTCATGTATTTATAACTCGGCTGTCATTTGGTTGCTGGTTTTCTTTTGGCTATTGAAATACATTTGGGGTTTATGTTGAGAATCAAATGTGAAAGCTCAGCTGGAAGATCCTGGTGGAGGTGAGTCCAGGCAGGGAACAGTTGGAGTGGACCTCCAGTACTGCTCAGTTTTTCCGTTGCAGGATGAATGGGTGTATGAATGAGAACACACTGAACTGGGTTACATGATGAGAAATGGCTAACAAAGACGTGTTAGAGTTCAGTTTAAGATTAAACGATCTGTTGATTCGATTTTGCTTTCTAAAGAAGATAAAACTTTTTTTTGTCAACTCTCGTATATTAACTTCATTATTAGTTATACTGGAAAACTCCCCCCAGTAGTTCAATGAATTTTACAAACACTTTCTTCCTGGCCTGGTTTTATCATGCACAGAGAGTTTCAGCCTGTAGCCTGGCAGTGTAATGAGATAGCTGTCAAAACCAGGGTAATGATTCATAGGCTGTCTGTGATGAATATGCCAAGTGCTTGCCGTGTGTGCTAATGTCTAAAAATATTTTGCTTTGCATCTTTATTGGTTTACCAGCTGTGGTTCCAGTAGCATAAATTATGGTGTAGGCCTTTTGTTATTGTGAGGATAGTATCTGGTGCTGACAACGCTGAAAATGGTTTTTAAGTTTTTGAGTAAAATGCAAATGTATCTGAGGCTAAGTATGGAGTGAGGAATATCGGGTTTTTTTTCCTTGAGTGACAATTTGTATCTTGTCAACATTTTGGTTTGGTTAAGCCAGGCATTATCTAAGAAATTAGAGGGCTGTTAGCGAACCATCCATCCTTTATCATCACCGAGCCCAACACATTAAATTTGGTGCTAATGTATTCCTACTTCAGACTCAGAAAGAGAAAATTATTTCCCTGCTAAGATGTGGGACTGGTTTGTTTACTCGTGAGCACACAATTATTTCTGTAAAATCAGTAACAGTTCTTGAAATCAGCACACACTGTCACCCATCCGGGGTCACTGGGAGGTGTTTTCCTGTTCTTTATATCTGTGGAATCACCCCCACAGCAAAACACATTTCTGGGTTGCAGAGCTGTAACCTCAAGGAACTCAATGGCCTGGTTTTCTATCTGCTTTTTCCACTGACTTCAGTGGGATTCCTACCTACATGGAGACCTTCATTTCAAAAACGGTGGTTTTAAGCAGATTAATTAATTAATTAAGACAAAATTATTGCTGTGGGGATCTCTTTTCTTCTAACACACACACACACAAAAAAAAAAAAAAAAAAAAAAAAAAAAAAAAACCAAAAAAACCCCAAAAAAAACAAACCTAAAGGCATTGCTTTGCTAACCCCTAGAAAAGTTTGAGCTGTTGGGGTGAAAGATGTTATCTCCTTTGACACTGAACTGCACCGAACACACACCAGACTTGTTCTACAGCTTTCACTGACCTTCACTTGACTGCCAGGTTCTTTTGAATTGTTTTGAGTAATTTTGTTACTTGAACATCTGAAACATTTTATCTAAAGATGTGGTGGATCTAGACTGAGGGGAAGATTCTTGTGGAAGACTTAACTAATATATATAAAGTTAATTTCTTTTTCTATTAGATAGTATATTTCTATTCTTACTTAAAAATGCTGTTTTCTGCTTAGTCACAAATTTTAGGCTGTTACAGATTATTAGCAGTCAGCTTTAAAACTTCTGTCAAATTTGAATCCAAGAGCTTGAAAATTTGTCTTTTGAATTAAATTATTAAAATTAATTCTAAAGCAGCCCCTAGGTAATTTCAAAATATTGTAAATTGTTAACCTTACATTGCTGTTAATGGGGAAGATTGTTATGACCACTGACTGTCAAGGCAGTAGAAGCTCTTACTGAATTCCAAAGAGGGTATGTGTTAAAATAGATGTTGCAGTTTCAGATGAAATTAAAGAAGAGCCAGACCAGGTTTTCCTTCTATCTCATTTTCTTTGTTCACTAAATTAAGTTATTTTTGCTTTGTTGCTTCATGTCCTGACAAATTTTTCTTGGAGTCAGTTGTTACATCTTCCTAGAAATAAAATTGCAATATAAAATAAAAGTCTCTTAAGAATTTGTGTTGCATCACAACAGTTGGGACCTCACCCCTGCCGGGAAGGAGGACAGGATCTGTGTTACTAGTTGTTATACAGTCTGTCTCAGGACTGAGATTATGATGTCTTTTTGTGGTGGAGAAAGCTTTTACACACTTCACAGAAAATGAAAACAAGTGTGTCTTGTACATACAGATTTTTATAATTTCTGTAGCTTTTCATTGCAATGCTAATCCCAGGCATTAATTAATCCATTAACCAGTTAATTACAAAGTTTTGTGTTCAAAATAAAATCTATTCAATATTTGAAACTAGCCACTGATAAAAGTCCCGAATAAAACCAAGATAAAGTATTTTTAATTTCTCCATCTGGGTGAAACACAAGTACTTATTTAAATAATCTGTTCAATTTTATATCAATTGCTTGATGCAATTTGAAAGAATAAAGCCTTGTTTCCATACTATTATACTAACTCCCTAGCCTTCTCCAAGTGACTGCTCTAGATACTGAACAAAATAAATTAACAATATTGCATAGCAAAATCTACAGAGTCATTAGGGGTTTTTTAAATTTAGGTCAAATGCTTCACCAGGGTCAGTGTGCTACTGAGCTGAGTAATGTCAAGTGCATGATATCATGTGCTTTGAAAATTATGATTGAGTGGAAGATTTTTAATAATGGCATTTTATATATTTCATCTGTGTTCAAATACAAATTTAGAAGTAAGAGAAGAACTAATGAAATCTGCCCTGTATTCAGTCTTTCCCCCAAAGGAGATGGTATCTTCAGCACACAGGGCTGCAGTGACCACATCAATGTGACTTTGATAGCTGAGTATAAGAAAGCCCTTCAGAAGAAGTGAAACTTAAACACAGACCTGAGGTGGTGAGGGGAAGGGCTTTGAGGAGAACATCAGAAAAGCTGTGTATTTGACAGGGAAATGATGCATGCATGTGGCAGGATCTCCTTGTCAGAGGAATCCCAGTGAAACTCCCTGGACAGGGAGCAGAACTGGGCCCAGAGCAGTGGGTTCCCTGGCTGCAGAGACATAATGGCTCTTCCAGGGTTCTGTTCCTGTGGTGCCTGTGAATGCCACAAGTCCTTCCCATCCCAGGGGAGTTCACATTTCCCTGTTAGCCATGCCAGACACCATGGGATGGTAGCTGGAAGTAGTGCTTTTCCCCTCCCACACCAAGGGTCCCTCACTTGAAAAGCTTAGCAAAAGCTGTTGTGATTTCATGATCTGAGAGCTCTCTGAGAGCTATCTAGAACTGTCTAGGCAACAGTCAGGTGTTTGTTTGGTTTTCCACTGAAACTTGCACTAACATTTCAGCTATGGTTTTCTTTCTCTGTTGTTCAGCTTGTGACTGGAGGGAAGCACAGAAAAGTTTTCCTGCTCTGAGTGCAGTGTGCAGAGAAACCCTTTGCATGTTTGTACTTTGTTTGGTCCCAAGTCCTAGGAACCTGCTAAAGTGGCAATAATCTGTAGGACAATACTGGTTACTGATGTTTTGATCAGAGTTTCAGAGCTCACATTTAATAACTTAATTTCTGTATGCTTGATGCCACAATAAATAGATATTCAAACGTTAAATATTAGAGCATTAAATCTACAGTCTACAACAAGTACTGTTCTATACACTGTATATTCCTGATATGTGATACCCAACCATACTCATGGTGGTTATTTTACAGGCAAATTTTTAGTGAAAATGTTACATGTATTTATTTCTTACTCAGAAGACAGGAAAAGAACATGGTTTCTGAAAAATATACTGATTCTGTAAGATAAGAAGATAAAAGATAAGACTTGCACAGGCTATAAGAAGTAGTCTAGAAAAACAATCCTAAGTCTGGATATGGAGACAATGTGGTGGATTTGCTGTATGTTGTATTTTAGTTGCAACTTAACTTCAACATTAGACACATTCTGTGTGTCAAATTCCCACCTGCAATTTAAAGGAACTTGGATAGTTTTAATTTCCTGTCTTTAACAGTTGTATTTTCTTGCTCAACTGACTGTTTCACTCTAGGTGCAGTTTCACTGTGTTTACTAAACCGAGCCTCACAATCAGATGGTTTTCAGCCCTTAAGGGTTGTGATAATGGAGTGTGGGTCATGTCTCCCCCCTCTCACTGCAGAATCAGTGAATCTGGCTTTTAAATGCTGATTTAAGTAAGACTGGACTTGGGATGATTAGTCAACTACATCATCCTAAGATGTTTGGGGATTTTGTGTACAAAAAGACCTAGGGGACAAAATTTTCAGTAATTACTTTGATACAGTGGCTACAATAGTTTAACAAATTAATAATAGAGATGACTGAGATCACCTAACTCTACAACAGAGCCCCTCTGGTCTTACACCCCATCAGGCTGTTAGGCTTGAAAGGTACTGTGAGTTCAGTTCTGATCAGTAACATCTTGCATTTTTATAGGGCAGTGAGAGGAACAGTTATGCATTGTCTCTGTTTGAACAAACATTGCAAAGTTTAATCCCAGATGTAAATATTTTATCTAAGTGCAGATGGCTGTGCAGCCTGCATAATTTAACAATGTCAGGTAATGAATATTATATTTATATGTTAAGATATATCTCCCATTTTTTTTTTCTGGCCTTTCAGCCATTATTTCTGATCTGAGGTTTGTGTACTGTTGACTTGTACTTTCATTTTTTTCTGCACTGTATTTTACAATTGTCTGCTCCAATTATGGCTGGAGAGAAACACGTACAATATTTATAGGTGCAACCTGAGTGTTGGCTAGTTAGTACTGTGTTATATTATGCTTTTGGCTTTGTGTTTTGCCTGAAAGCATAGTGCTTTAGTTGGATTGCACTAAAATGTTTAGTTGTTCAAAGGAAGTTATTCCTCGTATTTTAATTTGGCAATTAAGTATTTCGCTTTGCAGTAATTCTAACATGACCACTAATTTTTTTTTTTTTTTACAATAAGTCATTGAAGACATTGTTAATTATGTAAAATGAATACATTTTCATTTTGTGTGGTAGGTTAAGAGCTATATTTAACTGTGAAACTTTGAAACATGGCAGGTGTCACGCAGATGAGCAATGCAGATACAGCCTGCAAATGAAAAGTTACTCGAGCAAAAACCTGAGCCCTGAAAAATGGAAATGAGTCAGTCTGGGATCATCTTTAGGCAGGAAGAGAAGAACAGACATTAAATTAACATGCTTATTCTGCTTTGTGTGATGGAACACCTTAGGCAGCCTCACTGTTCCCACAGTAACTGCATATCTCTGAGTCCTCTGTGTTTGTGTGATGCCCTTTTAATAAAATTCATTGTTCTGCAAGGGCCAGGCTCAAAGCCTGCTTGGGCTGGAGGAGGGACAGTGTCACTAAACTGCTCCCCAGGGTCAGAATGAACTGGAATGTGCAATGGAGGCTTGAACCCTGCAGCTAGCTGCTTTCTCAGAGATGTCTGTGGATGTGCTCATGCTTATGGGTCATATTCCTTAACAGTGTTATTTACTCTGTACTGCAGAAAGACAATATTGGGAGACATGAGGTATAACACCACAATTAAGAGATTTGACAGTATGGATCTTCTTCAGCCTTTAAACTGCATCTATCTATCCTAAATATTTTGCCCTTGCTCAGAGGCAGCTGACAATGCTTGCAGCTCCATCTGTCTCAGCCGCAGTAGAATACTGGTCATTGTTCAGCTGTATTTATCCAGGTTCCACCCAGCTGATGTCTCTTCATTTCTAGAGACTGAACCTGGTTCTGTGTACCTGAGAGGAGAATGGGTTTGACATTGGCATGTGGGTTCTCTGAGTGCTCTGAACTTCCTTCATAAATTACTGCATGGTCTCTTTGTCAGTCCTTTCCTGGGTCAGCCCTTCTCTGGTCTCTCCTAACTCTAGTGCAAGAAGACTTTGATATCAAACTGAAAATGGAGGTGGAGTTTTAACTCCATATCCCAGTCCATTTCTAGAGGAACTTAGCACAGTAAGATCCACAGTGTTAACAGCAAACTAAACCAAACCAAAAATCACTAAATTCAAAGGGGCAAGAGAATTGTTAGTCTGTGCATTTAAAAGAGGGGATGTTCTATCCCATGTATCCCATGTCTGACAGTTATGAGTAATCTCTGTAGTAAATAATCATATTAATCATATGGGTTTTTCTTTTCCAGAACACCAGCTCAGTAACTGTGCCAGAAACACTGCTGTTTGTTTCAACCCTAGATGGAAGTTTGCACGCTGTCAGCAAGAGGACAGGAGCAATAAAGTGGACTTTAAAAGAAGGTGAGCAGGAGGTGTCCTGAGCCCTCTACTCAACAGCAGAAATAACAGTCAAATTAATTGGCAATTCCAACTGTTGTAGGATCTGGTAAATACTTTCTTTTGTTTTTAAATTTTGCCCTTGTTCCAGAATTAAGCTACAGTGTTTCTAGAGTCATGTTCATAATTTCATGTGTAGGTATTTTCTAGGTCTATGTGAGGTTTTTTTGTTTGTGGGGCTTTGTTTACTTCCCCCCCCCCGCCCTGGATGTTTAAGCTGTAGTGTATAATTGGTAGGTGTCATGTTTTATGGGAATGAGTGCAATATAAGCAAGCATAGAGCAGAATAGATGTGTCAGCTTGTGGAACTGATGGGAAAGGGATTGCATGATTCTGTCTCTGGAATACCCTACATTCTCTGGTGCACTGCATATTGTGCAAACCTCGGGGATTTTTCTATAACATGTTTAGGAACAGTACAGTGTTTTAAATAAAAGAACTGCATTTGTGTAAAGGAATTTAACATTGTTCAGTGGCTGGAAGTGATTTTGTAATTTTAATTACTGAGCAGAACTAGCTCTATCTTGATAAAAAAATTAGTATTTGATCAAATTTTGTTTAGTGGGACTGGGACTCCATATGGCAGAGGTGATAGTAGCACCTTCACTTCTGGAAATATACTAGAGGGTCAAATGGAAGGAGTCAGTGACTGCATCATTCTGTCCTCTGTTTTTAAACCTGTCAGTTTAGTAGGTGAGCTGAAGTGGTGGGAAATGGATTGTGCATATCTGGTGTCTGCAGTATCAACCAGCTGTTCTTTATGAAGCTATTTGTATTTGAAAGCAGATCTATCAGACAAAAAGTTAACTTTTTAAATGAGCAAAGAAGGCTTTTGTAGCTCTTCTTAGAGTAGAAAGGGCTAAGCTATGTATTTTCTTGAAGTATCTTGGTTTTCTCCCATCTCCTGTTTAAATTTAGACCCCTCCTTTTCCTGATCAGCCCTGCCTAAAAGCAGGTTCATTTAGTCAGAGGTCAGCTTCCTCATTTAGTGTTGCTGTAGGCTAAGAAAAAACTTGCTGGTCTCTTTGTCATTCCACTGACACAAACATACCTGCCAGGTCCTAGTCTAGAAGGGTGTCACAACTGGCATTGCTTTGGCATTGCCACTTACACTTTTTGAAGAAGAAATGAACATACTTTGATGACGAGAAATATCTTGATCAGTGTGTGTTGCTCAAGGAACCTCCCTTGTTTAAAAAAATCTTGTTGCAAAACTCTTGTTGGTTCTGTAGAACTGCCAGACTGGATAATCTAGTTTTATGGGACTTCTTGTTTTCTCTGCTGCTAACTTCCACATCTTATATACATAAGTAGCACTTACTCAATTTTTGCAAAACACACCAGGGTCAATGAAAGAAAAATCAGTGGTAAGTATCAGTGCTCCAAGATGCTTCCTGAGATAACTGAGTTAAGTGGACATGGAACAAGGGCCTGTAAATATAAATTGGTGAATTAATTCATAATGGGGGGGGTTTATTTATTTTTGCAAATCTGTATTTGTTGGTGGTCATCCTGTGCTGTGGGTGGGAGGCCCAACAGACAAGACAGTGTTGGAAACAAATGAAAGCCCATTTAGCTTTCTGTGCTGAATCCCTGCAGAGGCCTAATAGTGCAGAATTCATTATTAATGTCAGTGTATAAACACAGTGGTTGGGCACACTCTGTCTGCCAGCAGCACACTGGAGCTGTTACAGGGATTACCTGGCAGAAGCTGCCTGCACTACAAGCAGTGCTCGTGCAGGTGCCATTTTACCCTGATTACAGCAAATGAACCATGTGCTGTAGCTCAGGTGCTTTGAGAAGTTATGGAAGTCACCTGAAGCACTGCAGTGGCACTCACCAGGAAGGGAACATTTTATTACTGCACTTGAGCAGCAAGATATTTAACAAAGGGCAATTCAGGTACATTTTATTTTCATTAGGGGAAAAAACCAAGGCCGTGTTCATTATCAGGCACTGCTTAAACAAACATGAATATCTTGCCATGTGTGGCTTGTTTTAATTTAGCACTGAAGTTTATCTTAGGTGTGTGGAGTAAATGAGCCAATGATTATCACCACAATAACATGTTTGGGTTTCCTGCCTTCATGGAGTGCTGGCAAAAAAGGCAGTCAGAATACTTGTGCTGCCCATAAAGCAGGCAAAAATAGGTCAGTTAGGAATAGGACTTTTCACTGTCAGAAATAAGCTGTGTCCCTGCAGTTACATGTGATGAAACTGTGGACTTACTTGTTGAGGGTGCTTAAAATCTTTTCCTGTTGGTTTCGATGGGTCCTGCTCTCTGGCAGCTCTCAGGATTTTTCAGTGAGCAGGTGCCAGATGCTGCTCATTTAATGGGCCTTGGAAAGCTGGCAAATGGTTGGAAAGTTTAGAGAAAAAGCCATATTCCTCCTCCCCTGTAATTTCTGAGAGGCACCTTTGCTTGTGCTGTGACCCCACATGAACAGCTGGTGTTGAAGGCTGTGGCTCACACTTCACATCAGCAGCTGAATGAGGCTCTTGGTGGCACCCTGATCAATACAAGGAGCTGTCAGACCTGGGTGACAGTGGGACAGGCTCCTCTAGGTTCCCATGTTTTCTGCACTTGCCACTAGCAAGGTACCTAGTCAGCATTCTCATTAAGGCTCCTTAGGATTAAACTTCTTTCCCAAAAGTGATGGAAATAAAACAACTTCTGTCATTTCCTACAGAGCTCTTTGAAAGGTGCAGAGGTGCAGCACCTTAGATTTGTGTTTACATGCAAGTGGACAGAGAAAGAGATGGTCATGGGAACCTGTTGGCAAGGCAGAATCTGGAGAAAGCTTTCCTCCTTGCTGTCAGACTTTAATTCACAGTTCTGATTTCAGTGTGAGCTTTAAGAGTGTGATTTTGAGACTGTGCTGTTCCCTCACATCTTTGTAAAACTCACCTTGTATATCTCTGTTAACTCAAGAGCTTGGTTTATTGAACACAATATTGAATTTGAGATGCTAAGGCTGCAGTGTTTCAAGCTGTACTCTTGCCAGGCTGTTCCTCTGTTCTCTCTGTCCTGTTGTACTGTTCAAAGGGATCTTTTTTTTTTTTTTTTTTTTTTTTTTCCATTCACCAGCTCCTTAAAAGCTTTCTCTTAAGAGCTAATTCAAAGTATTTTGCCAGAAGAACATACAATATGTGCAGATGTGGATCCTCATTTAGACCAGTAGAAATTTTGTTATGATCTTCAGTTCTCTGTAGCAGTCAAAAAATGATGGCCCACAATCAGTTTAAAAGGTTTTGATTTCCAACACCTCACTCATAACCTGTATACTTTAGAGGGCTCTTATGATAAGACAAAGATATAAAGATTGTATCTGTTTATGGGATTCAATATACAGATTTTAAAGGGCAGATCTGTAGCTCCTGCTTTAGTAACAATGGTTTTACCCACACAAGAAGTAATATCTTTGTGCATAGTTGTAAATCAATAAGGATTGTCAGAACAAAACAGTTGTAGAGCAGTACTGTTTCCAGCAAGTTCCAGAGCATGGTTTGTGTCGCTAGGCTCATTTGCTGTCCCTGCAGCAGCAGATGAGGATGACATGGCTTTAAACTGGCCCGTTAGCCCAAATCTTGTGGTAGGGCCTCAGAGCAGGAAACTGTTTGTTCCAGCTCATTCCAGTGGGGCCGTGACTTATTCACTGTTTCAATCTCCCACTTCTCCTTTTCAGTCTTTGGCTCTAAGGGCACACTGCAGTGATGACAACATGCAACTTTATCTTGTACATTAAAAACACTCATAGTTTGGTCAAAAGACAAATTTATCTCACAGTGTATTTGTGGAATACAGAGAAAAGTCAAATGCATTGTATTTAGTGTATGGGTACAGTTTCATAAGGCTTTTTTCCATCTATGTGTGCAAAAGTATGGGTCAGAACCATCTGAAATGTGTCTTATACTTCTGCCCACTCACTAATATATTCTGGCCATGATGCAACCAAAATTGGATTGGGACATCTGCCTGCTGCCAGGTCAAAACGTTCATTTGGGGCAAGTGGAATAGAGCCAAATAATTTACCAAATTACTGGACAGGCATGATGTTAACAGGTTTCTAGTAACTGCTGTGCTTGTGAATAAACTCTTGGAGTTCTAGAATAAATATTTATAAAGTATGATCAATATCCTTTTAGTTATTTTTTCATAAGAAGGTTATTTTACAAATTTTTTCTAACAGAGGCTTTGTTACCAGTTCAGAAAGCTAAAGCTGGTATGTGCTGAATTGAAGGATTTTAATGGAGGAATCAGTAACACAATCAGTCTTAGTGGAGGCTGCAGGAAAAAAAAATGGAAACCTATGGAAATATCTATAGAAACCCATCAATCAATCTCTTCAGCACTGGAGATATTTACAGGGTGGTGTCCTGCTTCGTAACTCACCCCCAATGTGCTCCAGAGTTGTTCTGACATATGTTTTCTTAGTCTAGAACAAGAATCTGGCTTTTCTCTGCTACAGGGAATGGAAGCTTTAGGGAGAGTGAGATATATTTTTCAGTTTTATCACATTTTCTGTCCAGCTTTCATTCCAATATAGAAGAGTTGCTGCTTTGTTTAGTGGTTGTCACCACTGCTGTTGGTATTGGAACGGATCAGGACTTACCCAATTACAGGGAGCTGCAGTCCAGGGAATTTCGAAAGCAGAGTGACGTGTTTCAGTCCCAGCATGTCAACACTTGAGTGGGGAGCAGCTGGGGAGAAGAGAAGGCCTCAGGGCTCTGACTTCTGCAAGACCTTTTTCTGTTTGACCACTTGTGGAGCAAAAGGTGGCTTCAGTCACAAGAGGGCTTCCTCTTTTACTGGTCTGTGTTCAAGCATATGAAAACTATTGTAAGACCTGGCACCAATTAGTTGAACTTTTAGGTAATTTCACTCAGACATAGGGATACCCTGAGTCTATAAACTTCTCAGTTTGCTTTTGGTAGTTCAACCCAGCAGCTCAGCTCAAGTCAATCCACTTTATATGATGGGCAGCAAATGCTTTTTTCTTGCTTTTCCCTAGACATGGGCAGCTGATGATATAAATCACCACGTGTTATATTAGATATTCTAATTTCTTGAGTAATATTGAAGAAAACACTGAGAAATAATTAACATATAATTAACAAGGCGGGGGGGGGGGTGGCAGTGGTCCCTCCCAACATGTCCTGAAACCAGTTTCTTCCGACCAGGGATGGAAATGAATTGCTTGATGTAGTTAATGCAATAAAAGGTCTGACTAAGCAGCATGGTCTGTCAAGACAGATACAGAAGATGAGTCACTAAGCTCCTTTGTTTGAATGTTAATTATTCTTAGGGCCTTTGATGTGTGTTTGGGTTCTTAGTGAATTAAATTGAGTTTATTTTGACACTTTGGGAGTGTATCCTGTAGCATTTTTTAGGCTTAAAGAGAAAAAAGTGATATGTAGTTTTGTTTTGAACAAAGCTGCTCTGAGAGTGTTTACTGTTGTAAGAAGAAATCAATGAAATAAAGATAACTGTACTGTTATCCCTCACATCCTGCTTTCTTTCTGTCTCTGGCATTAAATGTGCTTCTTTGGGTGGCTGCTGCTTTCAGCTGTGTTGCAGCCAGAGATCTGCTTGGGTAAGGGGTTATGTTTTTTAATCCATGTAAAACCAGGTCATCCTTGCAGGCCATTGCCATCAAACCCAGCAGCTGGTGTGGTGCCATGCCCTGCAGAGTGGTACAGACTCTGTGAGCCCTGGGTACTGAGCCCTGAATTTCCTGTTCTTGTCTTGTTTAGCTCTGCAGATATCCCAATACACTCAGGCTGCCCAGAATCTGTGCCAGTTTTCCAGCCAAAGGCTGTCAAAACATCAGGGGTTTTGTTCTTATTTCCTTCCTGTTGCATCATGATGTTTGCATAGAGACAGAAGAGGTAAAAAACAGTGTTTGCTTGGTCATGTTTCATCCTCTTACTCAGACTCATTCCAGTGGAGTTTGATTTAACCTGTGGTAGTGGAGATACTTAGAGGATTGCATCCTTTTGGCTTCTGAGGTGTTTTCAGCCATTAACAAGCACATGTTTGTCTTGGAAATTGTGGAGTGTGTCTTATAAATCAGAATACTTCTGTGGTGTTGGCATCAGGAGTGAAAATCCTGTGATTCAGGAATTTATAAGCTCTCAGTAATTTTGAGGTATTTAGTGAGCAGAGGACTTCAGAAGATTTTCTCAAGAGCTTTCTTTCCCATTTTATGAACCAAGTTCCAGGAACAAGAGGTGGCTGCTGTGAGTTTACTTTCAAACTATGCATCAGCCTTTCTAAAAGGAGCAAGATGTTGCAGGCCTGACTTGATCCTGTATCTGGTGAGTTCAAGGATTGAATTGCTAGTGTTTTGACTTTTTCTTTTCCTGTGTGTGCAGATCCTGTCCTCCAGGTGCCGATCCATGTGGAAGAGTAAGTCTGTTTCCATTATCTCCTTTCTTTTTTGGATTATAGAACCATAGACATTAGGGTTTGAGTTTGTTTGGGGGTCTTTGCATAATTTGGGTGTAGAAATCCCTTTACCTCTCAAATTTACTTAATTCTGCCAACTCTTTCATAGTTTCTTGCCTTCCTTATGCTCTCTGGTTTTATTTGTTTGGGTTTGTTCTAAATTTGTGTCATTTTAAGAGCTTGTAGGTTTTGTTTAAAAGCTTTCACCTGAGTCATTGCCTGCCACATTTGGATCTTTGTGTATTCAAATACATTGGTGGTTTAGGTTTTATCAGCTCTGAAACTTCCTTATATTTTTTAATTTTCACAGTTAATAAATGAAATTTCAAAAAATGTAATGTCAGGTGAACTTATGTGTAGAGCCAGTGCTGACCACAGTTTCTTTCCTGCTCTCTGAGAAGCACAGTACATTTTTATAATTTATAATTGCTGCTTAAATCCTAGGCCAGCATTTCTTCCAGACCCAAATGATGGCAGTTTGTACACACTTGGTGGCCAGAACAGTGAAGGCCTGACTGTAAGTATATTTTTAAATTTTCCCCTAAAAATTGCCCCAGTCAACCTCATGCCTTTGCAGAAGGAAAACATACTTATATTTTGTTAGAGCAGAATGTTGCCACCTTACTGCTTGAAGATACCAACACCACATCTTGTCTCCATGTACAACTTTTCTGTAACTCGCTAAACTAATGATAATTACAAATAAAATTTATTCAGAATTTGGATAACAAAACATAATCTCAGTGTGATTTGATGGGAAAGGTACCCAAAATAACATCAATCAGATGTGTCACTCTCCCCAAATACTTATATTTTTAAAACCATCAGCCAGAAGCAGGATTAATACATGTTCTGTGCTAACCCCTTTAGAAGGTCTTTATAGAATTTAGTAAGCAAACAAAAATGCTGAACCTTTCAGATTCATCACCAATCCACATAGCCACAACTACTGCCTAATGCTTGACTTTAATTTTTAAACTTTGTAGTGATACTCAGATAAAAGTTTTGGCTTCCTACAAGAGTTTTTTCCTCAGCTGCTATGATTTCCCTTAGGGATTTCAGTATTGTTAAATATTTTAGCATTTACTCTGGCTGAATTCTCAGCTATTATAATAATAGGAATAACCAATAAAATTATTGTTTGTTTGTTTTTCCCCTAGAAACTTCCATTTACTATCCCAGAGCTGGTGCAGGCATCTCCCTGTCGCAGTTCTGATGGGATCCTGTACATGGGTGAGCTCAAATATTCTCTCCTTTAGATTTTAAGATGTTCAGCAACTACAAAATCTAGAGACTCTCAGACAAACTGAAGGAAATAGGCCATATTTTGGGTATTAATTATGGTTTTTCATAAATCTTTCTGATGACAGAAAATTTGATTAATATGGAATGCAGTTACTGTGTGATGATTAAAACCCAATTGCTTTTACTGAAGGAGAAAGTACCTTTTCTAAGCAGTGAAATGCCTGGATGGGGATTTTTGGTTTCTTGAGATGTAGTCTCTCAACAAAATATGACTTCTACTAAAAATCTTCTTATGATTATAAATGTCATTGACTGCCTGATAATTAGGATAAAATTAGAAATCCCATTGCACCACAGTTAGACACCTTCCATTGTCTGAGGTAGTCACTTCATTTATAGTACAAATAATAAATGTATTGCTCACTGTCCTGACTCATTCTAACTGCAGATGGATTTGGGAGGAGAAAAGGAGAAGAAATGACAATTATTACTTATCACAACAGTAAAATATGTGAAGATCAGAGGGAGCTTAGTATTGGGGATTTTAAATCTCCTGAAGGGCCAATGCTCCTTCTGGTTCTCCGCTTCATGTCTTGGCAGTAAATGAGAGAAAAATGTTTATTTGAAGCTTCTAAACATGTATTAACTTCAAAGAAATTCTTAAGGCCATGCTCACATAGTCTTGAGAGGCGTGTTTAGATTACAATCCTTTAGCAATTTCAAAGGTGCAGACCCTCACAGACCTCCTGTCTTTCACCATGAGCACTTCAGTCTCCTTGTCTGAGAGCTCCTGGGATCTGCTGCACTCAGAGCTCTGTTAGATTGTATGTGTGAAAAAATCATTCAGCCAATAGTGCTTACATTTCTAAATATTGTATTTGGGTTTGGGGTTTGTGGTCAGTATTTGGGATTGGCCAGTAGTGCTAAGTGATGAAACTAAGCCTGACTATGAAAAACTGTTTTATTAAAAATGCTTTATTTGTGCTAAATCCATGAGTCTACTAAAGAAAAAACAAGACTGAAAAGCTGAATGGAAGCGCAGTTTTTCCAACTGAATGGTAATGTGGTATAAATTATGATTTCAGGTAAAAAGCAGGATATTTGGTACGTGGTTGACCTCATGACTGGGGAGAAACAGCAGACCTTGACTTCCTCTTTTGCAGAAAGTCTTTGCCCATCAACATCGCTCCTGTATCTTGGGAGAACAGGTCATATTTTTTTATTTTTTTAAAAGAAAATTCTGTTTTTAAACATTTAGGCCTATAACAAATGACTCTGCGGTGAGTTCAGGTTTTCAAATTTATTTCTTGGAAAAACTTCTGTGAATTAAGACTGTAGACTGTACACAGAATAATTATTAACTTTAGCAGCAGAAAGACAATATTTTTTAAACTTTGGCAGTAGGTCATTATTCTTTTTGTCAACTAAGTGGCATTTGTAATGTAATTACTGTTGTATTCTAGTACCAGCTGTGAACTCTTTGTTCTGTAACATACAGCTTTTAAAAAGCTGTTTAAAGAAGATGGAAATAGAGCAGATCCACTCACATCACAAGTGCAGTGTGCTAAATAACTGCTAAAGTTAGACCAACACCATGGATGTGCTCACTAGAAACAGGAATAAATGTTACAGACTTGTTCTTTAACCTCTCTATATCAATGTGTTCCGTAAATGGGATAGTGTTGGGAAAATGAAATGCTGACAGCAGTGAGTGCTGTGTGGTGTTTGAGGAATGTCTCAGATTTGAGAAGATTGATTCTATTCTCTCATAGGTTTTTTTGCTTCACAGACTGTATATTTTTTAACAGAGTACACAATCACAATGTATGACACCAAAAAGAAGGAGCTGCGATGGAATGCCACCTATTTTGATTATGCAGCTACTTTGCCTGATGACGACATAAAATACAGTAAGAATTTAATTGTCTCCCTCCTGCAGTGGAGTTTTGTATACAGGGAAAAATATTCTGATTTTTGTGTGGTGCATGTACTTCTGCACATTTTTATCCATCACATACTGCAATGTCTAAAGCCTGCTAGGTAGCTTCAGGTAGATTGAATCCAGAAAGGTGCAGCTCTTGAAGGTGTGGTTCCTTAAAATCAGTGAGAAATGGCAGGAGAGGCAGCAAATCTGAGCTGTGGTACACAACCTGATTGCAATGCTCTTGACTGGCAGCTGGACTTGTGTCAGCCCAGTTCTGGCCCAGGCTTTGCTATGGAGCTGCTGTGCAGTGAAAGGTGTGATGGTGATGATTAAAGCTACAGAATCCAGGTAACCTCCACATGTGTGTGCATTGCAGAAATGTCCCACTTTGTGTCCAACGGGGACGGGCTGGTGGTGACGGTGGACAGTGAGTCTGGGGATGTGCTGTGGATCCAGAATTACGCGTCCCCCGTGGTGGCTTTTTACATCTGGCAGCGAGAGGGGCTGAGGAAAGTCCTGCACACCAACGTGGGCATCGAGACCCTGCGCTACCTGACCTTCATGTCCGGGGAGGTCGGACACATCACCAAGTGGAAATATCCCTTCCCAAAGGAAACAGAGACCAAGAGCAAACTAACGTGAGCCTGAGATTCTGCCATTCTCACTGTCCATTTGACAGCTTTTACAGAACAGTTAAGGGTTGTGCTACAAGTTGCAACATGGTGAAAAGAATGCATAAAAGCATTTCTACTTCTCCAGGTGTTCTTTTATATAATGTTTGATCTTCTGCATGTAAAGTCAGAGACCAAACCAAAAAACTTATAAACTTAGGTCCTAAGTTTTATCAGATGTTCTGTGTTGAATAGTTTCTCACAATGCAGAATTAAATTGATTTTCCTAATGTGAAGCCTTTCCCACTATGATAATGGTGCATAGCATTTTGGCAAATGTCAGTTATTGAAAAATGCAGGAATAGGACATGAGTTATGTTAAATGAGCGACAATGCTGTGAATAATGAACTGACAATGCTTTCATAATTTACAAAAGGGCTTCATAGTACAGCAGTACCTCAAATAATTTTACAGATCAAGGCTTTTCAAGATACAAATACTGTTGATTTGGGAAGCTCCTGCAGTGGTTTGCAGGGTTGTGCTACCCAGGTTTTAGCTGAGCTGGTACCATCCCTTTGCCTGCTGCTAACAGTGACTGTGTTTCTGCAGCCCAACCCTGTACGTGGGGAAATACTCCACGAGTTTGTACGCGTCGCCCTCTATGGTGCACGAGGGAGTCACTGTCGTGGTAAGTGGGGAGCTGCCAGATGGAAAGTGCCTTTATGGAATTAGTGCTGTCCTGGGCCTGGAAGAAAGGTTGAAATGGAATCATGCATAAAATTATATTAAATTAAAATAGAAAATAAAACACTGAAGCCTGTACATCCACAGAAATTTGAGGGTTTTGAGATTTCTGTCAAGAAATGCATAGTGAATTAAGTATTTCCTGAAACAATTAACAACCACAGAATGCATGAGCATACTTCTGGAATAATTTCCAATGCTGCAAAGCAGTAACTGCAGCTCCCCAGGAACTGTGCCAGGCAAGCTCAGCAGGAGCAGACCTGAGGTTACTGCTATTGTTGGTGCTTTGTGGTTTGTGTTAAAATTGCTGGTTTGTTCATCAAAGTAACTCCTTACAGACAGGAAACTGCATCATAGTTCTGTTTTGCTTGTTGTGGCTGCCAGGTAGGAAATACAGACCCTGCTTAACTTTAGGAGAAAACAACAAAAAAAAGAAGTAATCTCATCTCCCAGGCAACATATCCCTGAAAAGGTCCAATGTCCAAGGTTGTGGAAGCAGCTGCTAAGGGCATAATGGCCATGTTTACTCACAGTGACTTTGCTGCCAGTAATCTCTGCTTGCCCACCCATTTTGACCTCCAGCTTTTTAATTTAGTTGCCTATGTAAATATTCCAAGGTCACAGTGACAGTAATGGTAACACTGATGTTTCTGCAGCCCCGTGGCAGCGCCATTCCCTTGCTGGAGGGTCCGAAAACAGAAGGAGTCACCATTGAAGACAATGGCGAGTGCGTGATCACGCCCAGCACGGATGTGAAGTTTTCAGGCAGGCTGAAGGAAAAGCACAAGCTCAACTACTGGAATGACTGGCTGCTGATAGGTGAGGGAGGCCCTGCCTGGCCATAATTACTGAATTCTAGTAACAGTGTCTAATTCATCCTCATTTGCATATAAAATAATGTGTTACATATCCACCTGCCTTCTGTTTTTCCCAAGGCTCCTGCCTTATTCTATGATGAGGTGAAGTGCTCCATGTGTGGAAAGTTATTTATTGCTTATTTGCCCCCTCCCTTGGAGAAGGCTATAGTAATTTATTATTTGCTGTAAATATTCTATTTGAGTCTTTGGATATTTTTATTGTGCATGCTGTTGCCTTAATTCTCATTGTATGGATCAGACAGTCATGTTTTCTCCATTTTGTAAATGGATCAAAACACAGAAGCTGAAGATAATATTTATTAATTGCCAGTCTGTCCTGTATGTCTCAAGTCCCTGAATTTTGAAATTGACTTTTCAGTGCATTTACAATTTTGCTTCAAAAATGAGAAATTGTCTGAGGTTCAGTTTAAAGTGATGACTGGTGATAACAGAGTGATATATGTGATAGGAGCGCTAGGGCAGGGACAGTGTGCAACTTTCAGCTTTTTGAAGCCATCTTTCAGCCATCTTTCTCTTCCCATGTTCCCTTTCCTTGTGATGCCTTGGGTTTTAGCTTTTCCATTTTTTAGACTCCCTGATGCTTGGTTTGTAACTCTGAAACTTCATTTTTAAGTATTAGTAAGTTCTCTTCACAGGGTAGTTAGACAAAACAATTCCTTCCTAGCTAAAGAATTAAAGACAACGGGTACCCAAAAAGCACAAACAACAGCTAAGGGAAGGGGGCAAGCCAGGGGGCTGAGGCTTCATAACCTGGGGCTGTAATTGGACAATTAACCTCCATATGGAGATGAACCAAATTTTCTAAAAGTTTCAATCAGTCCTGAATACCCTCTTTCCTGCAGTGTGTCAGGCAGTTCCCTGAAACAGTTCGTGTTCCTCTGCAGCTCTCAGTGTCTTCTGCCCTCCATTTTCCCTCTCTTTTCTCTTTCCTGCTCCATACACAAGCATCATGTTTTGTGATGGTCTCACTATTCAGAAAAGATGCTGCAATCAAGGATATCTTTCCTAAAAAAGGACAACTTTATGTTTCAACAAATGTGTTTTATTTAAAGGGCACCATGAAACACCATTATCTGCCCCCACAAAGATCCTGGAGAAATTCCCAAGCAACTTACCAAAGAGGCCTGAAAATGTGATTCCAGCTGACTCTGAGAAAGCCACTATTGAAGAGGTTTGTAATGAGAATAATTCTCTTACTGCATGAGACAAAAATATAAAGGAGTGGAAGTCGGGGAAGGACACAGAAGGAAAACTGCATGGAATTACTTTACATTTTTTGTATCAGATGTTTGTGTACTTAACACATAGAATCACTGGTATGAGAAAGTGTCATTCTTTGTTTCAGAATTAAGTTTTTCTGCTGTTTGGTGTTTTTTTTTTTCCAAATGCAAAACTTTGACTTTGGTAGGTTTAGAAATGACTGAAAAGGATGTAGCAGAAAGGCTGGCTATGAATGCCTCATTACTCACAGAGACACTGAGCTAACAGAGCTCTCTTTGCCTCAGGTCATGGACATTGTTGAAGGTTCTTCAACAGAAGGGCCCCCAGCTGCTCCAAGGGATATCGAGGAGACTCCTGCTCGGCCCATCCTGCGCCCGGAGGCTCCGGTGGACTCCATGCTCAAGGACATGGCCACCATCATCCTCAGCACGTTCCTGCTTGTGGGCTGGGTGGCTTTTATCATCACCTACCCAATGGTAATGCTGACTCGATGTGCTTTTGAGTGTTAGGAGCATCAGGCACATTGTAGAGCCCAGAAATGAGTTCGTGGCACACTCCAGAGATTTTTCCCTCTTCACACACATGCACTGGGGAGCAAAGGCACAAGTTTGACTTAACAGGGATTTCTTGGGCCATATGTGCCAGCTCTGGAGAAGTTTTCTTTTTCATCCACCAGTTGTGGTTTTTGTAGCTATTAGTCTTTTTGGATATGATCTCAGCACTATTGGCTTCACTTCTCTCTTCCTCACCTGAACCACTGTCAGGTTTTCCAGGTTTTATCCTTCTGTGTTTTAAAGACACTTGGTCAACCTGGTAACAGCTTTTTTAACCAAGCCATGTGATTTCTTATCTTGGCAATGGAAGTCCAGAATGAAATAGAAATTGTGAGTGAACATTCCCCAACCTGTGTGGTTGGCAGGGACAGAGCAGAAGAGCTGTAGAGTAGCTGTAGAGTTCCCTTGCATGACCTGACTATCTAGTCTTCACTGAGGTCCTTTCTCACAGAGTGTCCACCAGCAGCAGCAGAGGCAGCATCAGCTGGAAGAGAAGATCCAGCTCTTGCAGCAACAGCAGCTGCCCTTTGGTGCTCCTGGTGAGCTCCCTTCCGAGGCAGAGCTCCTGGACACGTCGTACGGCCGGACCGAGAGCTCAGCTGCCAGCACCCCAAACCTGTCCCCCAGAGCATCAAACCACTCTGCCTACTCCAACATCTCCACATCTGATGTTGGCAGCTGCCTCTCCACTGAGCAAGAAGAGGAAGGTAAAGTTGACTCAGTGTGCTTTACTGTGTCTCTATTTCCCCAGTCTGTGTGATGGTATATTAGAATAGTTATTGATGATACTTCATAGCTCAGCAAGATGAAAAACCATTCTCCTCATTCAGGCTGAGCCCTCTGCCTCAGCAGGATTGTTGCTTTACAGTAACAGCCAGCTGAGGGCTTGTGCTCCCCAGGGCAGTGTGTTCCTGTCACTTGCAGCCATTCCAGGGAGATACATGTATTAAAATGATTAACTGGACTCAAGAAATGGGGATCAGGCAGCACAATCTTCCTGCCTGGTCTTCCTGTGCACTTATTTGTCCCTTCAAAGGCTACTAAACCCACTGCCATAACTGTCAGTCAGCATTTTCTAAATTCAACATCTATAAACTTTTAGAAAGAGTTTGGCTGTTGAGAACCACTCATTTCTCACAGTCATGAGCCATAAGGTGTGTGTAAATGTGTTTTGATTCTTGATGTTGGCTCACTGATTCACCACAGACTAATGTGGACATATTAATTTCTTTTGATTGTATGTTGTTAAATTTAAACATGAGATAAAGGACTTTTATAGACTGGCCCCAAAGTCTGTGTAGTTGTAAAAAGCTGCCTTGCCCCACCCTAAACCAGTGCGTGTTTTTCTTTTCTTGTTCAGATGAAGAAGCAAACCGAGTGGTTGTTGGCAAGATTTCGTTTAACCCTAAAGATGTATTGGGACATGGCGCTGAAGGGACAATTGTTTACAGGTAGAAGAGAATGTGTGCATGAAACAGACCAATGTTGTGTTTGTATTAGGTCCTTTTAGTTTGGTTTTTATAAAAGCCCTCACATCTAACAGAAATGAAACTTTTTGCACGTGTCTGGAATATTTTCATAGCAAGAAGCTACTTTACTTCCCGAAGAAGTGTTTACTGGCCAAATGTACCTGTTTCCAGCATAGGAAATGCTTTCATTGGCCTCTAAAATTGGCCTCTACAAATGTCACATTTTCTGTACATGCTCTGAGTGTGAAGGGTTGCTGTGCCTTCCCTCCCTGGCTGCAGGGGCTCCTTTGACAACCGTGACGTGGCAGTGAAGAGGATCCTCCCCGAGTGCTTCAGCTTTGCAGACCGGGAGGTGCAGCTGCTGCGCGAGTCCGACGAGCACCCGAACGTGATCCGCTACTTCTGCACGGAGAGGGACCGGCAGTTCCAGTACATCGCCATCGAGCTCTGCGCGGCCACCCTGCAGGAGGTGAGCACACCCTGGCACCTTCTCCCTGCAAGGCCTTCACTGCCCTTGGGCTTAACTTGCTGAAGTGCCTGGCACAGGGCATTCCATTCACTCCCACTGTCACCTCTGTGGCAATTTCATGTTCCTAGAACAGGAGTGTTTTCACACCTGTGGAAAGACATCCCTGGACTGATTTATGGATGGAAGCTGTTGTCCTTTGATTTTAAACTTCTTGTAAAGGACTCCCTTCTAGTCATCCTCCCCCTCCTACCATGCAGACTTTGAAGACTGTTCTTCTTTCTACAATGCACAGAACATTCCAGCTCTGCATGAGACTTCAGCCAAAACAGAAAAAGCTCTTTGCTGGGTGTTACAAGCTAGCACAATTTATCCAGTCGCATCTCTTTTGGGGGGTGAAGTGCCTGGATTTATTATTTATGCAGTTTCTAAGCAGTGCTGTGGCTGACTTTCCTGGTTCTCTGTTGCAGTATGTTGAGCAGAAGGCCTTCAGCCACCATGGCTTACAACCCATCACTGTCCTGCAGCAGACAACATCTGGGCTGGCATACCTGCACTCCCTGAGTATTGGTAAGAACACCTCTCCTTTCAGGATATTTTCTTAGCTGGAAAATAAAGAGAAATTGCTCTGGTACTGGTCTGTTTACCTGACCTATTGGAAGGTGTCCCTGCCTATGGCAGGGGAGTTGGAATGAGATGATCTTTAAGGTCCATTTGGACCCAAACCATTCTGTGGTTCTGTGATTTGATACTGGCCTTATCCCTGCAATATTCTGCAGCTATGAAGTACTAAAGCCAGTCCCTACTGTTGGTTCAGGGTGCTGAAGTTTTTAGATAGGAGTCATATAAAACATGGTTGGATAAAAAAATGAACTTACCAATGAAAATAATTTGAAGTTATGACTTTGGTTTAATGAATGGTGGTTCAGGTTTGTGAAAACCACTTAAAGATTTCCAATGATTGTTGGGACTGCCTGAGTGAGTAAGTAGGTGTTTCTAACAGTCCACAGGGACCTGAAGCCCCACAACATCCTCATCTCAATGCCCAACCCCCACGGGAAGGTCAAAGCCATGATTTCAGACTTTGGGCTGTGCAAGAAGCTGGCAGTGGGCAGGCACAGCTTCAGCCGCCGCTCGGGCGTGCCGGGCACTGAAGGCTGGATCGCCCCGGAGATGCTGAGTGAAGACTGCAAAGAAAACCCTGTAAGTCCTCGCCCTTCCCAGGCTCCCCAGGACCAGGCCAGACCCTAAAATAGGCAGCACCCAGTGCCTGGCCTCCAGGCTGCCTTGCAGCTCAAATCTGCGAGTTGGAAAATTTCCTTCTGCTCTCAGATGCAAAATAACCACCCTGTGAGAACCAGAGCTTCCAGGGGAAAAAGGCACCACTGCTACTGAAGGCTGTTTCTTTGCAGACATACACCGTGGACATCTTTTCAGCTGGCTGTGTCTTCTATTACGTGGTGTCTGAAGGTGGCCATCCCTTTGGCAAGTCCCTGCAGCGGCAAGCCAACATCCTGCTGGGAGCTTACAGCCTGGAGGCTCTGGATGCAGGGAGACACGGTAGGGACTGCACTGCAGGCATCAGTGAGCAGCTCAGGCTGCTGAACACCAACACCAATGACACAGCCAAGGCCCACAGTTACTCCCAGCCTGGCAGAGAGGAAAGTTGTACTCCTCAGGTCCTCCTGAAATAAAGAGTTGTTGGAGTTAATATCCCAGAGCAACTCTGGAATACACAATTTGGAACCCTGCAGTCTTGAATGTGATGTTATTTAAAGGGTGTGAGAGAGCTGAACTTTGATATTCTTAGTCTTTGATATTCTTTCTGTTGGTTGTCCAGCACATGTGTGAGGGCAGCAGTTGTACTAGCAGGACAGGAGGAAGTAGAGACCATAATGAATTTCTGAAGTACAAAATATTATAAAATTATAAAATTTAAATTTCACTACAGCCTAACAACATGGAGAAAATAAAAAGAAGTAAATTTCCTTGCATGCTCTTCCTTGCAGAAGACATTGTTGCTCGTGATTTAATAGAGCAGATGATAAACATGGACCCTCAGAAACGGCCATCTGCCAGCTGTGTGCTCAAACACCCCTTCTTTTGGAGTCTAGAAAAACAGCTACAGTTCTTTCAGGTTTGTGATGACCTTTTCTCTCCTCTCAGTTCTCAGGGCTCCTAGAGACCTTTTCAGGTCTTGAAGTTCGGTCTCTCTTTTGTGCCTGAGGTCATAGAATCCACAGCCTTACTGTGAGAAGTGAGGCAGCCCAGTTCTAAAACCTGGGTGGAGCTCCTAAGCAATTGGCTTAGTCTTACAGCAGATCTTTCAGAGGGGGCCAGAGCTGGTGTTACCAAGGTCAGCTGGTGGGAGGAAGGTGTCCTCTAGCAGCTGCAGTACCCACAGTAAACATGGCCAGAAATGAACATGCACTGAATCCTGATATGGGATGGGAAGTGGCTGAGGGCTTGAGATCCTTTCCAGCCTTATCTTCTCCTCTGTGCTAAAAAGGCTTTGGCAGAGGATGAAGAAAATCATCCCAGAAACTTCTGTATCCTATTCCCAAGCACTGTCATGCAGTTAAGTGGAATTCTAACTTTACTACCAGGACAGGCTGTAATTGGCCAGAAGGAGCAATTTGAAAATATTGGGAAAAACTTGGAAATAAAACTAGAAATAATTGGAATGTCTCTTCCAGGATGTTAGTGACCGGATAGAGAAAGAATCTTTAGATGGTCCAATAGTCAAGCAGTTAGAAAGAGGTGGAAGAGAAGTGGTGAAAATGGACTGGAGAGAGCACATCACTGTTCCTCTTCAGACAGGTAATGGACAGCATTTTGTCAGACTGGGAATTACCTGCTGTTCCCAGTTTGCTGGGACAGAAGAGTAAGGCTAAAACTGTCTCAGTTTTGGCACATCACTGTTACTTGCCAGTAAAGTGTTTCTTCAAATGCAAGTATGTGTTTATGTACTGAACCACACCTGAAAGGATCTGTGGCTGCAGACACATACCCCAGCACCTAAAACTGCATCACAACACACAAAAAAAAATTGTTTCTCTTGCAGATCTTCGAAAATTCAGATCTTATAAAGGTGGCTCTGTCCGGGACCTTCTGAGGGCAATGAGAAATAAGGTAAAGGAGTCCTTTCCTCGTGCACTGCGGGCTCCTGCCTCTGGCTGCCATTGGCAGCCTGCATCAGACCCTGATTTAGGTACTGACCTCCTTTACAGGAGCCTGGTAGGAGGTTACTGTGTCCACAAACACCAACAGCTCTGTTTACGAGAGGCTTCTGAGCAAACCCTCTGACTGAGCTTTTCCCTCCTCTGTTTTCCTCCACAGAAGCACCATTACAGGGAATTGCCTCCTGAAGTGCAGGAGACCCTGGGCTCCATCCCCGATGATTTTGTGTGTTACTTCACAGCTCGTTTCCCTCGCCTGCTCCTGCACACCTACCACGCTATGCGCATCTGCTGCCACGAAAGACTCTTCCAGCATTACTATGCTGAGGACTCTGCAGAGCTGAGCCTTACAGGAGATGTGGTGTGAGAGGAGAGGGATGGAGCTTTCTTCTCTGGGACCAACATTCCAAGCACAGGCCTATCCTTAGCAGGGAAAAGTGGGATCAAAGAGCTGAATTCTCTCTTTGAAGAAACCAAGTTTCCAAAAAGTGCCTTGTACCTGTGTGTGTGCTGGATCAGGAGCTGGTGGAGCCCGGGGCACGAGTGGTGAAGCGATGAACCCTGGGGATGGAGTTACTGTCTCCAAGGCGGTTTTCAAGACTGTGGAAAGGAAGTGCAAAGGCTGGATATAACCATCACCCAATATCCTGTACTGTATGTGATTTTATAACAGATGTGTTTTACTACCAAAAAGATTCTAATTCAATGATTGAAATCATAAAATTACTTGGGACTCAGATGTGCAAAAGGAGCCCTTTGGTTGTAGCAAATCATCTGAACCTGCCATTGCACTACTGCCTCATTAGGCATTAGGCACACCACAGTGATTGTAAAGGGAATCATTCATGATTGTCCGAAAAATGGTATGAAAGTACCATTTCTGTTTAATCAGTACTACCCTGGAAAATTAGTCCCTCATACTTGAGCAGAAACAGTTTTAAGAAATACTGACTTGAAACATCAATTCAAGGTTTGCCTACTCTGAAAATAAGCCTTGTTGTTTAATATGAGCCAGTATTCACAGCAGGTTGAACAGTCCTCGACTTAAGTCACAGTATGAGACCAGATCTGCTCAAGTGCCTGCAGCAAACACCAATGGCAGCTGGGAGCTCTGCCTGTGGCTCATCAACTGCAATGTCCCTCAAGGGCTAAGAAAAGGCCAGAGCCACAAAGCCAAGGGTGAGAGGAGTCCTGGGAAAAAGAGCTAAACAGGAACCAAGAGCTGTTTGGGGCAGTGTTTAAGGGGTGCCACAGAGCTGTAGAACCCCATTTCCTGTGTGTGGCTGGTAATTCCATCCACAGGAGGATGTGGTTAAAGATGCAGTATTTCTTTACACTGGCCCTGAAGCTGAGACAAAGCGTTGCATGTGCTGGGATGAAGAAATACTGAATTCTAATGTAACTGGGGTGTTCTTTTACAATATATTTATTTAATGTATTTATATTTATTTAATTTTTACTACAAAGTGGTATCAAATCCAAGTGGTACAAATATGAAGCATGCCAAATCAGTCTTAATCAGTTTTGTGTTTATATTTAATCATCAGATAACAACTGGAAGAGGAAAGTGATACTGCATCTTTCAATGGAATTCATTAAAGGAGACATTACAAAGTGAAAATTTGTATGACTGTGCCATTGTGTCTTAAATTATTGCCAGTAATATGTACGATAGGGTACGTACAGCTACTTTTCTGGAGATAATTTACAGGATGTTTTTTCCTACTTTTACAATGTGTGAGAGCAATATACCTAAGATGCCAAACTGTGCAGGTTACATGTTTCTAAACCTTGAAAAAAATAATGGTAATTTTACCTAAAAAGATTAAAAGCCTATTTCATATTTTTGTATTTCTCATGTAAAGGTCTTTTATAAATCTACTAAATAAAGACTTGTGCTCAGATTAAAACCCCACAGCTTTTAGTGCCAATGTGTGCCAGGGAACCCAGCAGGCCTGGTGCTGGCAGAGCTGTCAGAACGGAGCAGGGAAGGGGCCAAGGGCTGCAGCAGCCCCGTCCTGCCTCCCTCAGGAAGGGACTTGTGCCTGGCTTTTGAGCCTGCTCAAACCATTCCCTGCCTGCTGATGCAACAGGATGCAGGAGTTGCTCAGGTGGGAGGGAGCACTGAGCCTCCCCCGAGGCCCAGGAGCCTCGTTTGTTACTCTGACAGTCCCCAGGCACCACCAGCCCCCCTCCAGCCTGGTGGCTGAGGCAGGTGCACAGCTCAGATTAAATGGCAGGAATTTGTGCTGCTGTGTGATAAAGCAATATCCATAAATAAATGGTTTTGGTGAAACTGAGCTGATAACTGATCACATGCTTTACAGGAAACAGAAAGCCACTAAGTTCTGCTACAGCACAGCCTTCCTGTGCTCCAGTGGCACAGAGGGCTGGGCTGAGGAGCCTCTTGTGCTCCATGACCCTGCCAACCTCTCACTACTTACCTGGTGAGGGGGCCTGGAGTGAGAAGGTAGGTCATATAGAAGGCACTAAGTGAGGTGGATCCAAAAGTTTAAAATACAAACGAAAGAATAAATATATGCCACACCCATTCCTGACAGCTGGTTTGTTGGGGCTAAGGCTGCTGGATTCTGACAGCAAAGGGGGTGGAGACTTAGCTCATCAGGAGCGTTTGTCTAGAGCAATTTCTCTTTTTTTATTTCCGGACTAAATTCAAGAGGAGCTGCAGAACATGCACAGTGCTCAGACTGCTGCCCGGGCAGAGCTTGGCACCGCAGGTGTTGGAGCAGCTTCCCTCCCTTCCTCCTACGGAAACTCCCTGCAGGCAGAAGCACAGGGGCACTCGGCCATCGCGGGCTCTGGAAGGTAAGCCCTGGTGCGCTGCGGGGCCCTTCTCAGCCCGGCGGGTTACTGTACTGGCAGCAGGTTTAAGGATAGGTCCCTCCACTGCCACCCCACCGGACAGGAGCTGCTGGACACGGGCTGTCCGAGCAGCTCGGAGGGTGGGAGCGGGGCTCAGACAGCTCTGCCCGCAGCCCCTCAGCTGCACCCCGTCCCTGCCCGTGCGTGCAGCCCAGAGCCCCCAGAGCCCACTGCAGCAAAGGCACTGCCAGCCCCGACTGCTCCTAGAACCAGGAGGGATCGGGCCCCGTGAGCCCCTCCAGCCGCGCTCCCCCCGCCCCGACCCTGTTCCAGTTTCGATTCCCCGCTAAGGCGCTTTGCTCTCAAGCGCTTCCTGACGGCCGCTGTCCCAGCGGGCTGGGCGGGGAGGCGAGGGAGGGACGAGATTCATCGCAAGCTGACCCACGGTACAAGCCCAGCCCTGGGAGGTGGCCAAAGGCACCAAAAGATCAGTATTTCAGGGATATTTTTAGCCCCCTTTCTCAGGGAAGGCTGCACCAAGTGTCAGTGGAAATCCGTCTCCCATCATTTTCATAACCAGTCTGTTTGCACGCACTCTGAGGGATGCCTTACACCTACAGCACACGATAACAGGCTCCCTCCTCACAGCCACCTGCTCACACCAAAGCTCCAGCCATGCTGGTGCCTCAGGGCTGACCAGATGCAAAAAGGGTTAATGTGCACTTGGTTGGTTTTTTCCAGCACACCCTATTCTCCCAGTACCAGTATCTCCCCAAGCCACCCCCTTTTGCTGAACTCACCTCTGGCCAAGCTGTGATCCCGGAAGGTGAACACTCTTCCCCTTCCCTCAGTCACCACCATTACACCTGCAGATATTGTGGAGACCTTGGCCAGCTGCACTGGTGGCTGCTCCTTTTATACTTGCTGAGAGCACTGTTCAGCACCACGAGCTGTAGGGGTGGAGCTGGCTGAGCTCCTGCACCTGCTGAACCAGAGTAGAGCCTCCACACCACAGTAAGAGAAGAAACACCACCACCACCACAGTGCACTTTTTACTGTGACCTGCTGACCAGGCTGTGGATGGTCACTGCTGACTGTGATGTCTCGTATCTCTGCCGTTACACTGAGCAGGTGCATTTAACCCATTCCTCCTGCAGTACAGAACAGGCTGTTCCTGCTGCCACCCATCTCTGAACCCCTGGAATGGAGGCTGGGCACAGGAAGGATGTCACAACCCAGGAGAGGACACCCCACTAAACAGAAAACCTTCTGCTGGGTTCAGCAGTGAGTTGAACTGCTCCTTGGAAATTTTGGTAAGCACCAAAACAGATGTGGGAAAAGAGAAGGAGCAGGGGAGAGTGTATCCACCAAAAAGGGATGGGAAAAAGTGTGAAGGAACAAAAGGCAGGGAAAGTGAGAAAAAGCAATAAAAAGTAAGAGATAGAACCTGGGGGATACAGTAGTGAGGGGCGTCCTTTTCTCCAACAGAAGGAACTGTTGGGCTCAGCACAAGCTTCTCCAGCAATCCCCTATTTTCTTTCACAACCATGTGTGTCAGTGGCAGGAGCAGCTGCCTGCACACAGAAGCAGCTTAGCTGACAAGAACAGGCTTCTAGAGGTACAGAAATGACCTTGGCCCAAAAAGGTGGGGAGAAAATTGGGAAAACAGAACACCAAAGTCAGACTGAACTATCACAGGAATGTGAACTGTAAATCTGAAGACTTCCTTTTCCCCCCTCCTCTAGGGTTTTGTTCATTAACAGCAGGATTTCCCTCACCAAAGACAATGGGTATGTATTGCTTTCAGAAAATTTCTACTTTGCGTGTAGCAATTTGCTTTTTAATATCTGCATTTGAAGGAGTCATCTCTAGTGGGGAAATAATCAGTACTCCTATCATCAACTTAGGGTTTGTATTGATGGTATCCTCATTTAGCAGAAAATAATCAGACTCAAGTGGGTACATGATCTACCCAAACCTGTCCAGTTTAGGGAATCCAGCCCTGCCAATTCCCATAAACCTTATCACATCATTCCCTGCAAAAACATTTTGGGTTATTTCCTTGACTCCTTCTGAGGATCATTTCCAAGTCTCCTTCCTAGTTTCATGCTTTGCTGATTAATTAGTCTTGCACCATCGTTTAGAACTGCTTCTAATTAAAGTTATGGATACTTTGTCATCAGAACTGACTTACGTGAGAAGTTAAGACCTTCTCTCTCACTGTGACTGGTAGAAAGAAAATAATCTAACAGTGTGACCAAACAAACATTAGTTTATATTGGAAATACATGATTTTAACTTCTAGATTACAAAACATTACCTGTGAATGAATGGGTTGAGAACCATGTCAAGTGTTGGCTGGAATCTACTGGAATCAAGAAGGAGTATGTAGATAAACTACATGCAGAAGAAGTGACAGGTCCAGCACTAATGGAACTGGATGAGTCTTTCCTCAAAGACATAGGAATGAAGAAAGGCCAAATCCACATTTTAATCCAAAAGAGAAATGAACTTCTGCAGCTCCAGAACAATGCACAGCAAGCTGATGGCTCCAGCAGTGAAACATCCAACAGGACAGATGCACAAACAGGCCCAGCCAGAGCCAGCAATGCCCCTGCTCATGGCACAGCCAGTGGAGGCAGCTCTGGTGCTGTGGGTACAACCAGCAGAGAGAACACAGCTCCTACTTCTGGCAAGAAACAAAAAAGCAGCAAGAAATCCCAGCTTCAAAGTGCTGATGAAGTTTTAGAACTTAGAAACTGTCGGCCATTTAAAAGTCAGGATACTGATTTCAAATATGTGAAAGACACACTTCTTGCTCCAGAATCAGGAGTCAGTGATTTAATCAGGCCTTGCCATGAATACAAATCTTTTGCCATTGCTGCAGAACTCAACAGAGATCAACTGCAATCAAAATTTGCCTCTGAAGTGATACGTTTTGCTTCAGCCTGCATGAACATTCGAACAAATGGCACCATCCATTTTGGTGTCATGGACAGTGTTGAGGACAAGGCCTGGAAACACGGACAGATCGTTGGCGTGAAGGTCAAAAACCGAGAAGACTTTGTTGATGCACTGAATTATATAGGTAAGTGCTTTCGCAATAATTTACAAGAAATTGCATGGAAATGTATTCACCCACCTGTGTTTGTTGAAGTGATTTCGAAAGACTCTCAGGAACAAAGATTTGTAGTGGAGGTTGACATTGAACCAACATTCAGCTTGGTAAAGAACAAGTGTTTTGAAGTTTATTTGCCCAAATACAACGAAAGCAGTCGGAAGGTGATCCTGACCAAAGAACCAGCTCTCTACCAGAGATTAGGAGCAAAGTCTGAACCTGTGCAGCGCGACGAACTCACTGCTTTCATTCAAGCTGTGCAAGACAGGGATGCTCAAAGAGAAACAGCTGAGCTCTCCAGCACACAAGTACCTACAGAAATACCTCAAGATTTAGGAAGAAAGTTATCAATTCTATTAAATGATGGCAAAAGCTACATGGATGATTCCCTACGGTACATCCTTGTCACAAACAGATGTGAACAGGACAATCTGAACCACATCAACTTTTTAATGCACTTGAACATTTTCTGTGTATTTGACTTTGATGAAGATTCTAATGTGTCAGGGCTGTACAGCAAATACAAAGAGCACCACGAAACAAGTTCTTATTTTTACAGGATTTTTTCAAAGAAATTAAGACTGATAATTCTCCCTCTCAGAAACTGTTTGATCAGACCAGCTGGATATTCTGCAATGGGCGCAGTGACTTCCTTGGGGATGAAAAACCTTGTGATGAGAATACATGGATTAGAACCAAAAAAAAATACCTGAAGAAAGTAATTACTTGTATCTGTGAGGAAATTCTGCCGGAGCGCTCTTTCATTGTGCTTTTTCTATTACTATCACCAGTGCAGAAACCACTTGTGGACACTTTTCAGGAATTCTATACAGAGATGAATGGCATGGAGTACATTATCTGCATTACAGAGTCCAGAGAAAATTACAGAAAGTGGGCTAATCTAGCTCAGGAATCCTGCAGCATTGAGACGCTGGAACAACGCAGCGTTGTGGGTATGAAGCTCAGTCACATAGATGCCACCATCCAATCAATGCTGCCTTCTACAGCCCAACCCAGACACCTGCCAGCTTCCACTGGAGGTGTGTGTACACTTCCTTTGAGGGAAGAAGAGAAACTGTATTCCCTAGAAATCCTTTGTGCTGACCAATGTGATGATATCAACTTAAATCTTTGGACTGAAGAACAAAAACAAGAAATAGAACAAAATTTTTACCGTGGGAGAAAAATCATGTGGGAAAACTTGTGGCTTGCTGATAAAAAGCTCTGTGGGGATATCATTGAACGTGAAGCATGCACAGAGGCAAGCAAACTTCTGGATGGCATTTTACGAGGAAGTGGACAAAATTATTCTGTGGCTAAACTAAAGATATTTCACCATCCTGGGAGTGGTGGAAGCACAATAGCACGGCAAGTTCTATGGAAAAACAGAAAGCGTTTTAGATGTGCTGTTATCAAGACCTCATATTCACATTCAACTGTTTGCAAGCATGTGCTTGCCCTTAGAGATTACGAGGAAAAGGAGATCACTCACTGTTTTCCTGTGCTGCTCCTGATCGAAGATTATGAGGACGAGTACTTTGAAGAACTACAGATTGATTTAATGGAGGCTGTAGCAACCAGGAAAATGAATACCGGCAAGCCTTACTTCATCCTCATATGCTGCAGACGATACAATAACCCTGAAAGGCTTTGCAAGGCTTCACCGCTGGACACAGTTGCTGTTACTCACAAACTGACAGAGTCAGAAAAAAATCTGTTCAACACTAAACTTGAAAAACTGCAGCAGAAATATGGCGAAGCAGAATTCATACTTACATTTGTGCTGATGTGTGAGGAGTTCAATAAAGAGTACGTGTCAGACATGGTAGAGCACATGCTGCAAGGCATTGACCCTTCATCTCGTGACACCTGCTTGATGCGTTACGTAGCTCTGCTCAACTGCTATGTACCCAATTCATACATTTCACTGTCACACTGTGAGGCTTTTCTGGGGCTAGGGGCATACACAGAGAGTAAAGCAAGAGTATATGATTTCAAACATCACTTGAGTGAACAAGTCAGAATGATTTTTATTGAGCTAAGGGAAAGTACCACTTATATTTCATCTGTTCGGATAATACACTGCCTGGTTGCAAAAGAAATTCTGTATCAGCTTTCAGGGAATCAATCACTAAGTCAACTTGCAACAACTCTTCTTCAGGAAAAGGTACTCTTTGAAAACAGATTTGGACGAGAAGAATTCATAAAGTTTATCAGACATCTGTTTATTCGACGTGATAAAAGAAGCAGGGGTGACAATACTGATACTCTCTTCTCCCCATTCATTGAACACGTCTGTGAAGCTGAAGACTGTGAAAAAGCCATTGCTGTCTTACAAGCTGCGTATGAACTCCTTGGAAAAGATCCCTTTTTTGCCCAGCAGCTTGCCAGACTAAATTACAGCAATGAAAAATTTGAAGATGCGAAATACTGGGCAAAGGTCGCAAAATCGCATTTGCCAAAAGATTCTTATATTTTGGATACAGAAGGTCAAGTCTACAGGAAATTGTTTAATTTCACTGTGGATAAAATGGCAGAGGAGGACACCCCTGAAAAGATCACTGAGACTATACTGATTGCTCTTAAAGCTATGAAATGCTTCAGGGCTGCACAACAGGCAGCAAAGGAAGAACGTGAAAGTATGAACAATGCTGGCTATTATGGAGAAGTAGAAGTAGGTTGTCGCCTTCTTCGATTTTTGTCCACACTACCTGTATTCGCCAAAAGTCCAGCGGGGGAACATACTGAGCTTGTGAAATACCTCACCACAGATTACATTCCTGAAGACATAAAGAGAACATGGGGAATGCTTCATTCCCGCTTAAAAGGCTTGCGCCAGAACCTGTACAATGCTCTGGAATGGATTTCAGAAGAACTAAGTTATTTCCAAACAGAGAAAAACCAAGAGAAGGATGATGAAAATGATGAGAAGGAAGAACTAATTCATAATCCTAGAAAATGGCTGAGAAGACAATCAGCAGTATATGCTAAATTCTTCTTCTCAGAATCACTTATTGCTGACAGCAACAATGGTCCGCACACTCAACTCATGAGACACATGAATATTTATGGAAGTGGTGGAGGAAATGTCACCAATATACTGTCATTCTTAACAGACACCAGAGAGAACAGGTCAGCTGAAAAGCTAGAAAACATCCTTAGTTTCTATCCAGAAAACCCACTGAGAAACAGGCTGGAGGACAATGATTTGATCAATTTTATTTTGAGCCACATCACATTAGCCTGCTTAGCACCAGGATCAGCCAAACTCCTTCCAGTGCCAACTCTTCGTGAGCTCAGTCAAAGATTTGTCAGAGGAAAGAGACAATTCCCAGCAAGTGCCTTTTTTTTGCTCACCTTGCTGTACTGGCCAGATGAGGCATTAGACAAAGAGCCTAACCCCGAAAAAGATGAAATTTTAACTTCAGCCCTTCAAACCCTGAAACGCTTATATGACATTAAAATGAAAGATGTTCCTACCAGAAAGAAAAGAATCTATACCCCTTTTTTTTTGGGAAAGGGTTATGGCTTAAGTAAGATTGTGCACAAAAATAAAATTGACAAATTGATGGTGGGGTCCTTAGAGGAGAGGAGAATGAAGTGGCTGCACGGAACTGTATGGAGTATTCCTCTAATTCGTGACAATCTCAAAAGAGTTTCTGGCTGGACCAAGGACAGAAATTTGTTTATACGTGGTCACGTGAAGGAGCTCCGCATCTTGCCACTCCATCATGAATCAGTGCCTGCTGGAAATGAAAATGTGACCTTTTATTTAGGCTTTTCATTTAATGGTCTTGTTGCTTTCAACATTGAGGTTGAAAATGATCCAGCCATCAGAAGAATGTAAGGTATGTAGGACAGTACTGTATGCTCTTAGAAGGTACTGCATTGGAAGTGTCCAGTCTCACATTTAAAACTGAAAGTGGACAGCCCTGGCTAACTACCACAAAACAAGAAAATCAGAATTAACAACTATAATAGTGACCAAATAACTTAAAATATTTTGAAATGAGTAAAGTGAACTTTGAGCCAAGCCTTTGATAGTTTTGCAGTCAGAGAAAGCAAGATTTCAAATAAAAGACAGAAATCTTATCCCACAGATTAGGATTTGAAATTAATTTCTGGGTAGTCTTAACCAGAAAAAGAATTTGTCCAGTGTAACTACATTTTGCTTCCCTAATCAGCAAGAGAAAAGTGAACTCATACAAGATACACTGCTCTCTGACAGGTACCATGTATGAAATAACTACCAACTGCAAAACCACCATCAGTATAGAAGCAATTTTAAAGCTGACTTTGCAATAAGGACTGATAAAAAAATGGGTCTCAAATTCTGCATAACTCCTACACTGCTTCACTGTGTAAATATTACCTTACTAGACATATCTGTATCTGGGGTGGGATTCAGTCACGGGTGACATAAATGATTATTTGAAAGCACTTATATGTTCGTAGTCCAAACAATTCCTGCACTTGGTGAAATGATTTTGCATAAGCATTCAAGGAATACCACAGAATACAGAACTCAAATTTGTCTAGAGCATACATCTGCAATTTGAAAAATGCAAAGTTTTTCAGTGCTGTGTTTGCAACTACCATGTCATCACATTCAGCTTCTAATAACAAAAGTGTGCATTGTTGGACTTTCACACTGATAGAAGATACTGTTACTAAATTTGCCAAAACCCCGTTATGTAACTTGTTTTAATCTAATAAATGTATTTTATGAAGGATTACCATTTCTACATGAGATTTATTACCCTACCTGAGCATGTATTTCCAACAGTAGCTAGGTATGATTTGCTTTTCAAACTGCAGCCAAGATCAGGGCACAGCCAAAAACTGTGGAACAAACTGCAAGCCCTGGTGAATTCAGAAGGAAGGATGAAGATTATTGTCTAGTCCAAGCCTTCACATTCTGGCCTCAGCAGAAACAATTGCCAGACATTGAGAGCTGGATGGCCAGAGATATTCCCCTGCTCCCCAGCCCTGGCACAGGGGACAAGAGTATGTTTGAGAAGGTAACTGGGCAAAGGCAGCTTCCCCAAGTCTAGCCTGGGGCATTGGGATGGCTTCAACCCAGAGCAGAAACAGGACATTAACTCACTGAAAAGTTAAGCTGCATGGGAGTGAAAAGCAAAGCAATGACTGCTCACAGATACAGAACCTGCTCAAATGCTGTGGCAGAAGCACAGATTTTGTTTATGAAAAGAATTCTTACCATGATGAAAAATTACAGCCAGTTTGGCCAAGAGGGTCCGTCTTTTAACTTGTTCTCTGCCTCAACACACCCAACTTGATTCTGCAGACAGCAGTGCTTTGCCCTGTAGCCCACACTATTGCAGGAGCTTGAGTCTTCTTGCTGAGGTATAAACAGGGGTCTTGCTTTTCAAATATGCCCACTTCTGCCTTTTAAGAAATTAAAAGTTTAGATTCAAACTCCTTAGTTCACTCCCTCTAGAAAAAACAATAATATGAAAAAAACCCAACAGAAACCCAAACAACAACAACAAAAAACAAACAAATAAAAACCCAAACCAAACAAAAAATAAAATGAAGCAAGTTTTAGAGAAAAAGTGTAAACTTACAGATTAATTCCTGGGGTCACGCGTTGCAGGACCAGCTGAGGCTCACAGGGCAAGTGCAAGTACAGACCCACCCCTTCCTACTTCCTACCAGTTAAGTTCACATTGGGAGGGCTTTAACCTGCCAGGCAACATATCACTGTCTTTGCTCTAACCAGCTCTTAGTACAAAGCAATTCCAAATGCCCCTCAGATTTCACCAGACTCAAAGGGCCAGAGCACAAATGTCCATTAAGCATTAAGAGTTTGTGCACAGCAGCAGTGTTCCCTTGAAGGGTTCTCTACTGCACCTGTCACACATACCAATTCAAAATGCCTCCAATTAGTCCATGTGATAGCATTAAAACATCCATTTATCTTTCCTTTGCCACCTCTCATAAATAAACTGTAAGTGAACAGTGGTAGCTAAATAAGGCCAACCAGCCTAGCACAGTAATCCATTCTCATTCTGTACATGGGAGCTGCTGCAAGGATACCCATCTCCCAGGCTACCTCATCTGGCATTTTGCTCAAAAACGGTTTAGAACAGAGCACCTGCCAGCATGCTCATGCCACCAACTTCTATGAAAACTGTTAGAAACTTTTCCTCCATATTCTGACTCTTCCAACCTCAATAGCTTTGTACAGTATGCTTAGCAGCAGGACCAACAGCATCAACAGCAACAGGAAGTTACAGGTTAAGAAGTTAGGATTCACTTTAAGTCAGAGCTCATATAAACGAGTCTCTGCAGCTTACACAGAATCAAAAAGCTGGTACTAAGTTATTCCAACCATAACACCTGCTGCAATACTAATTTAAAGAGGTTTTCAAGAGGAGAAAAAAAAATACACAGAAACAGCGATTCACTTCTGTTTAATCAGAGACTGTTACAAAATGATCACACATTACAGATGGCTTTTTGTGCAATGACCCATTCCTGAAGAACAGTTCATAGAAGGTTCCCAGTGGATGCAAATGATGTTAGCTCCATATTTTCTTTTAATCTTCTTTGGAAACTGAATGCTATAAAATTAAGCTTGTTATTGTTACTATTATTTGCATGCATTGAAGTGATGCACATACTTACCAGTCTCTCACTTTCTTGAATTAAATTCAACATCAGTATTTTGCCACCACCTGCCTTTCAAAAAAGATTAGTAATCCCAGCCCTTTCATACCACTTACCACAAAAGCAGTATCAAGTTACAGAAAAAAAACCCTTCACAACACACTAACTTCTGTGCTCATACTGCTACCAAGAGGGGACACTGTTCACTCATGTGCCTAAAGGTCCTTTAGGAAGGTACTAAAACCAGCTTGGAGTTTGTTCATTTTGGTGTGCTGCACAGTGACAAGAAATTCTAAAAGGGCAATAGGGAGTCAAGCAAGGAGTCTAAGGAAATAGTGGGAAATGACAAACTGTTCCAAATATACAGTACCAGAACTGGAAGACTGCTGAAGCACTTTACAACGGACAGCTGCTCTAATGGTGTGTCAGAAGTTGAGCTACAATTTAACACTGCTCACCTTGTAATCAAAGTTCAAATTTCCCATATTGTTTTAGTCCTATCTCAAAAGAAAATAAACTTTATTCTACCAAAAAGTACCATAAGTACATTTAAAGTTTCATAAAGAGATTATATTCTACCAGATTTCTACTATGATCTACCCTGGAGAAATGCACTTTTTTTTTTAAGACACTATGGAACACACTCTGCCCTTTAGTTAACCCCACTGACTGCCAGGCTGGTGTACAAGTAGTGCAGGTCTGCATCCAACCACTGTCTAAACCAGGACTTGATAAGGTAATTGAGCAGCCAAAACCAGTTACTCACTCCAACATAGTACTAAGCATTGCATTAAGTACCAGCTAGGGTGAACAACAGAGGGTGTAAGAAATATGGATGCATTCTGTTAACAGGGTAATGGGCCTCACAACCAGGTATTCCTTTTATTCTTGTACACCTGCAATTAAGATTGAGCAAACAGAGATAAAGCTAAATTATAAATAATAATGCATAACTTCCCTTTTTTCCCCTTCCAGGACGAAAAACCTATGCAACATAAGTCAGAAATTTGCCCATAGCTCACTGAAGACAAAGCAATTTAGTGTGAATTACCAAGAACTGATGTGGAGAAGATGGCAGGCAATGGGTTCCAAGTGCAATTATTCCAAAACCTGGGAAGATACAATTGCCTTGAAACTGTGTATGTTTTTATGATTAATTCTGCAGCACCCTTTAAGATTTCAGAACCCTAAGACAAGCAATTCTGCTGGAGGTGGAGAGTCACTCAAACCCACTCTAGACCCCTCAGACATGCTGGCAAAACTGAAGTGCCTGTTCAGCTACCACGTAACTATGACCTCCCCAGTACTGACTAAGTAATTACCCACCACTGATGTCAAAAGCCCTCAAATTTAGAGTGGGACATCATGGCCTTAAAACGTGAATTAAAGCACAGCCTTACAGCCCATCCAGCTACAGATCTCTGCTTTGTGCTACAGCACAGAGAGTTTTCATCTCTTCTGCTGATACGCAGAGATGAGATATACAAAATCTAAATAGAAATAAATGTATGCAGCCATTCCAGAGAAAGCTGTGTCTTTTATCCATTCACAAAGGCTCTTTTCTATTTTAAGGTTTCTTAAGAATTTCTGAGAACACGGAAAGGGCAGAATTAAAATAGAGGCGGAACAGTAACTCTGGAGTAAGATCAAACAGCTGGACAAAACCATGTTCACAGGCAGCCTCTGAAGTGCTGAAATGAACTAACAAAAGTAATAATTAAGAAAGCATAGAAGAACAATCTCCTGGCTTACCAGCCTAACAAAGTAAGTATCTGTGGGTACGAAAGGGTAATTATCAACAGCTAAAGAAAATGGAAAGATTACAAACTGCTATGGATTCTTACAAACAGAAATGCTTAATCCCCAACACAACAAACATAGGATCCTGCTGGTTTGCTGATAAAAAACAGCCTCACTAATAACTGGCATGTTAGCACAGTGATTTTGACTTCAGATTTTCACACCCTTCAGTAACATCACAGGCTGCTTGTCAAGACTCTGTATTAAATTTTCCTTAAAGGTGCTTGCAGATATTTTTTACCTGTCTACAAGCATAGTTAAATCCATTATAGAACTTCCAAAAAAGGATAGTCTGTTCACTCACTACTGGAATCAGTAGTAGGTAACAATCACATTTCAGAGACCAAAATTCCCCTCAGGTATTTAAGTGGTATCATTTGAACAAATTATTTCAAATAGGAACATCAGGTACTTACAGATTAAACTAACCTGTACTGGCAGTTCTGTGGAATTTTTCTTCTCTACCAGTAAGTAGCAAATGCTGAAATTCTGCTGCTAGTTAACAGAAACACAAATTGTATTAAACCAAAGTGTTTAACCCATAATTTAGTTTTTTATTAAAAAAAAAAAAAAAAAAGAAAAAAAAAAGCTGCCAATTACTGCAATTTGTTGCTTAAGAAAAGCATGTGAAGTAAAGGCAACTATGAAACTACTTTAAATCTTCCCTTCTGATTTTTCATACATAACCCGTAAGTTTAACCAGGTCACCTGTTGCCTACTAAAAACAGAAAGGAAATCATAATACTTACATTGCCAGGTTCCTTCATTAAACTGTGTTTTCTTATTTTGGAATTTACAAGTAAAAGAGCAAAATGTTTTTCCCACTTAAATTTATGAGAAAGAAGCTAAAGAATTCAGTGCAAGTAACTCAATGGAAAAAGAGAGAAGAAAAAAGCTCTGCATGATGTCTTTATCTCAAAGCATTACACAGTTTCGTAAGTTGGGAGATGTTGAAATAGCTTCCTTTGGTTGTACTGCATTCATTTCTGGTAATTCAAACTGCTGTTAGCCAAAACCAGTTATACATATTGGCTATTAAGAGCAGCAGAAGTTGAAATTCTACCTGTCCCCTTTCTGAATATGGCACCTGGGAATATGGTAGAGATTTAGACAAAACTTAAGGAAAAACAAAAGTAATGTGTCAGAAGCTTGAGCCTTGTATAAGACAGTTAGCTATTGGAGACACACTTTAACTGCTAACAAGAGAATTTATAAGGATGCTTTCAAGCTCCCAATGTCACATGCTTCTTTGCTTTTTTTTTTTTTTTTTTTTTTTTGGTTGGTGTTGTTTTGTTTCTTAGTTAAGATGTTATTGGCATTAAAATTCTACTATTTTATCAAAACTTTTTCACTGCTTTATATTCTCAAGAAAGAAAAACTAAGGTAAGTTCATGAGAATAGTTCTACAGAAATCAAATTCAGTGCCATTAAAACAGCAGTGTTGCTGGCTGTCCCTACTGCAGGAAAAGCCCATAAGAATTTAAGAGGTTATTGTAAACTTGTTCAAAGGCAAGGGCCTCACTTATTCACAAGTGTCCAGGTACACAAATACCAAGTTCAGGACAGGATATGGCTGGCAGGAGGCCAGGGACAAATGGCAGGGCAGGTTCAGGCCAGGATATGGCTGGCTCGCCAGTGCTCAGCCCCCTCAGCCACACCTTCACAAGAGTGCAGTAAAACTGCATTTCCTGTAACAGAGCCTCACTGGGAATCTGTGCTCTGGCAATCGAGACTGCACTAAGCTGCTGCTTACAGTGTGCCAGAAACCTCTCACCAAGTGTTTTTCAGAACTCCAGAAAGAACCTTTATATACATTACACTTTGCAAACACTTTGATTCGTATCTTGATCCCTTAAACGGCTGTCCCCAAACTTTCTTTTCTCTGAACTACTTCCAACCTAGCCCAGCCATGACAGACAAAACAGCAGTCACAGGCAGCTGCATTCTTACACAACCCAGTCACTACCATGGTTTTCTGTGGTCTGATGGATTGCAAGCATACAGATTTTTTAAAAGCTCTCTGTGTGTGGTACATACTTTATTTACCACATCTCCAAGTTACTTTTCTTGTTTAATAGATCAGGTGCAAATTTACCCAATTTAGCAGAGTATCAGTAACCCCATCTCCTTAAAAAAAGTTATGTGCCCCTACTTTAGCTTAAAAAAATGAACTCCAAGATGTCATTTTGTTAATCTGTAAGTCACATCACTGAAGTAATGTCACCTTTAGTAAAGAAATGTCACTAGCAGCAGGATGTATAACTTCATGATACACAAACTGCTGCAATGAGAGCTGCAATACTGGAATGTAACTAGAGAACACACTTCATCCCTCAAAATAAAGAGGCATTTGAAATTTGCCTATTTTTTATTTTGAGATTCGAAGAGATTAAGATACTTGAAGCAAGTACAAGCCCCACAATGTATTATTTTGAGTCAAACAGTTCCTTAGACATTCTATGGAAATAAGAACTAAGCCAAATGCTCCTATAAATTAAGCAAGTAAGAAATACTAGTTGCAGTAGTCTATCTTGAAGAGTTGTTCTCATCATCACTGTTATCAGGGGGAGCATCACAATGAGAATTAGCAAAGCAAGACCATGCTCAATAACCATTCTGAAACAGTTAACATGGACATGTCCATTTTCCAGTCAGACAGGGAGTTGAGGGGGGGTCTTCTACAGGAAAAATGCAAAGGGCAGAGTACAAACAAAGAAGGGTATTAACAGAAATGTGCAATCTACTCTTCTAAATTAATTACAACTCTATACTTGAATTAAAATTACTTGAAATCCCATTAGGGCTATTTAGCAAAATCTCGAAGAAACAAAACAGAGTCTATGCTCATAAAAAAAGTCTCAGCACAAACTTAAAAAATACCTCAGAAATTAAAAAAAAATTTAAAAAATCAAGACTCCCACATTTGTTTATTTACTATTTCACTGTTAATATGCTGCAAGACCTCCTTGGGCAAAACCTGCTGTTCTGAAGCTGAAGTTGTCTTCAAGCAACCTCAAGCATTCACAGACAATGGATCTGCAACAGAATGAGCACCTTTTTCTTCACAAAGGGTAGAAATTTTTGCTAGTCACTGTGTGAAAGAAGGAACTTCAAATAAAGCAAATTTTGAATATGCAACACAATTTCACAAGATTTTAAAAAAAAGTTTTACAACTCTTACTACTGCTGCAATAGTCAAAATAATCTCAAATTTGACGTTTACGAGAGATTGAGGAAAAGGTTCTCCCTGAAACTAGCAAACTGAAAAACCTGCAGTTTTGATCTCTCACTCTTCTATTTTGTGTTACCAACTTGGATCTGATTTCTAGTTCTTTGCAGGGCTCTACATTAATATTTGTTGAGGTGCAGCTCACACACGCAGCAGTATTAACATCTCAACCTTCTTCAGAGAAACTGTATTCTGTAATTTGGGCTACACAATTTTATAGCAATTAACTTACTAGTTCAAACCTATTTTAAGCTTTCCAACAGATACACCTCCTCAGAAGAAAAAACATTAATAATTGGTATTTACATGCCACTAATTCAGAAACTACACAAAATCAACACTAGCAAACCCAACAACAAATACAGCACAAATGCAATGCAGGGAAGTATGGGGAGGGGCAGTGTGGCTTAAGGACTACCTGAGCAGCCTTGAAGGAAATGCATTCCATTAAGAGAAAAGGTACCCACACATCTTAAAACAGGTTCCCTCCCCTTAAGACTCTTAGAAACACAGTGATAATAAAAAAAATAAATATTAATATAGAGCCCATCTACCAAAAGAGAATAAAAAAACCTAAATTAAAATAAATTTAGGGGCCTTCACCAAACTTGCTGCAAGTTTGGGGACATAAATATCCAACAGCCATAAAGCTGTGAAAGCCCCCAGAATGAATAAAGTAAATCCCACTTGCCTCAGACTGAACAGGGCAACACTGAGACTCTGCCTCAGCCTGTCCTATGGCAGGGCTATAGGAAGAAGAAAAATTTAAATTTTAGAAAAAACATGACCCAATTAAGTGAAAGACATGCATTCAAAATTAACAAAATTCCAGTGATCAAGCAAACAAAAGAAAATGACTGCTATAGCACCTCTTTTGTTAGGCCCAAACAGTATTTTTTGTAGTTGGTAGCTATTTCTGAATCGGACAGCTTGTTTTGCTTTGTATCTTGATCAATGGAACCTCAGTCAGTTGTCTTGGGGCATTTTTCCCATAACTGATAGTATTTGTCGTACTAGTTCATGAGAAGTTGAGTTAAAGATTCCACCAGTCACTGAAAATGTTCACTCTTGTCTCAGTGTTCATGTAGAAACTAGACCAGTACAATTATTAAGACATTTACTAAGAAGCGTCATTAGTTAAATTTTAAATTGTGGCCCCAGCTGATGGACTAGTGTATCAGTCTCAATTTAACTGAAGGTCATAATGCCCTTCTTGCTGTTCATAAAACAGAAGTAATCTTGGTATTTTAGCTTTCATCTTGTAGCCAGAATTCTTTGAGTCCTATAAAGTAACTGTAGGTTATCTATCCCATTCAATTCCATCCACGTTTTAAGAGAGTAAGTTATCCAGTTCTGTGTCAGTACTGCTCAAGAGCTCCACAGACTAAAATACTGGCAGAAACCACAGAAGGCAGATGCAGCTGAATTTGTTTCTAGAAGCTTGTTTACACTGTCTCATGCATGCACAGAGCGAGGAAGAATTATCGATTGTTATTAGATAAACAGCCCAGCCTCAAATTGATTATCAGCACCTAAAGTATCTGTGGAAGAAAAAAAAGTAATCCAAAGGTTTCAGAAGAAATTTTCAATCTACATATGCCAGCTAAGTGTTTTTAAACCAACTTTCCAATGGCAGAAGGTTATTCTAATAGCAGTTGGGAAGAGTATATTAAGACTTCTAAAAAAACTAATCTAGGCTTTTCCAAGGTTCTTCTATGCCAGTCTCATCCATTTTGCCCTAAAGATCATTATTATATGTTTATTATGATACTGTGAGACCATGCATAAAATAATTGAGAACCTTCTACACCCTAGATGCTATAAATTCTGGCACATTTTTTTGTTAAACCTATTTTTCCACCTGTGTCTGAAATTTTCTTGTAGCCTAATCTTTTGTATTCAACATTTGCATTATACTGCAATTTCAAGACTGGTCAAAACACACTTGCAAGTGTGAATTCTACTGCAAGATTGCCATGGCCAATTTGGGCAACAACTGAAAAACAAAGCTTCTGCCTATGTAATTACATCACTAGAGTCCTGCAACAGCTATAAAACATATGCTCTTCTGTAATCATAAAGGCTTCTGCAATTTCTTTCCAGGAAGAGATTAACTACAGCAAAACCCTGTTTTCATGGCTGCATTACATCAGGGATTCTGCTGGCAGAGCTATGCTGATTACACTATAAACCACGTTTATCTTTATACAAGCAACTATTACCTTCAAAGTACTTTTACTGTTTTTGAGTAAATGCACCATAAATCCAACTCTCTGAACATTAAGAAGCAGTATCCAAAGAAATGAAGGCAGGGTCCAACAGACAACACAGGCACAGAAACACCTGCCTGTTTACAGAAGAATCACACAAGAGACAAGAGTAACTGAACACTAAAGGCAGCCACATCACAGCTCTTATTGCATAGGAATGACAGGACCAGGAAAGTATCCACGTGAAAATCATGAAAAAACTGTTCACCTGCTTGTATGCAAGTACCAATGAAATATATGTGGCAGTACATACTTGAGGATTTTCATAACATTACTACTAAGGCAAGATCATTCTCAAATGCATTCAAGCTTGAAGTCTATGCAATACTAGTTACAAAATGGTATCATTATCAGAATGAGACATTCATCATTCAGAAGAGTGAAACTTAATTAATACAACTTGCAGAATATGCTGAGTTAACAGTGCATGCAATAAATAAGGTTTTATCCCAGGAAAAGCAGGGGTCTGAAAACAACATACGGAAAATTACAGAAAGACACCAAAGGAAGAAGGAATTCACTTGACTGGGGCAGAAGGGCAAAGCATCCTTAGAGCAGCAATATGATCCTCAGAAAAAGCAAGAAGTTTTATAGTTTTACAGGCAGTAGTTAAGATCACTTTATAATATATGAATTTTATGAGTAATATAAATTTAAGACATCATAAAAATTTCTTCAGTGTTTTGTAATTATCCTAATTAGGTAAACAGAAAAAAAACCAGAATATAAAAGTGTTGCCTCAGCAAAACAAGTTTTATCTGTTAGATGCCTAAAGCAAGATGAAGAGCTAACAAAAAAATTGACATCAAGGCCCACTCAGCACATTTGCAAGCCAAATACTGCACATCTGACAGGTGATCAGTAGATACCAGTGATTAGAGAGAACTGCTTCTCAACAGAGGCTTGGAGTTATGGTTTTAAACCTGCCAAACACTTCAGAAGAAAAGTGCCTGGCAATTCTTAATGGTTAAAGTAAGGCCATTCAGCTGTAACTAGGTTGCACTGAATGCTCTAGTGCTTTTGAGATATTCTGCGACCACAGGTCAGAAGCTGAGACACTGTAGTATTTCAGCTGTACTGTATTTTTCACTTTTAAGAGACAGTACAGAATGAAGCCACATGAGGTACTTTAGTGCAGCTAAAAAACCACAAGACTTCCAGGAAACAGAGCCATAATGCTCAGTATTATAATTAAGCGAAAAACTTCCACCATCTACAAAAACATCTATAAATACAATGACACAAAAATGCTGATGATCCTTCTAACCCTATCCTAAAGAAGAGATATCCCCATTAATTAAACTGCAGAGGCTTGAGGCTGGCACATGTATTTAAAGTTGACCTGCAAATGAAAAATTCACCATTCTTTTCCTTGTTGAGAAGAGGCTGGAGAGGCTCTTCTCTCCCCTTCAAAAACTCTCCCTCTACATTCTCATCAGAGGCATAACACAGGAACACATGATGTCAGACAATTACAACCTTAAGAGGAACTTGTTGCTCTACTCTTATAAACAGAGAAATGGCTAATTCATAGAGAGAAGACCTCTCAGGGATAAAAAGGTCTCTTACTCCAGAAACTTTCACTGAATGGCTCAAGAAATCTCAGACAACAGCTGATCATAGCACACAATAGATGGTTCACCTTTCAGAGACTGCCAAAATACAAAATTCTGAACATTTAAAGTAAAAACACAGCATGTAACATATTACTCTTGCCTGCTTTGACTCTTCTATGCATTAAGAGGGTTAAGCTACTATTTCTCTTTTGCAGGTCAACTTCAATACATCAATTGGAAGTCACTCACCCATGTGCCATGCACTTAAGCTTCTAGAAATCTTCACCTAAAAGGCTCCTAAAATTCACCTCCATTTGCACATTAAAAAGCATCAGTTGTAGAGTGAACTAATGTGACATACCTTGGCACAAGGATGTATCTCAGAGCACTTTCACATCCTACAAGCAAGTGCCAGGACTAGAAATCATTTAAAATTGATTGAGGACAAGAAAGCACAAATAAAGAAACATATGCATTTAGAGAAGTTACAACCGAGAGTTAGGATGTGCCTCCTGCAGCCTCAGTTTTGAGGAGTCACTTAATAAGTGTACAGGTCTTTGTCTACTCAGACATACAGCTAAGGAATGATATTTTTAGAACAAGGAATTCAGAACAGCACCAATAACTGTGTTCATTACACCAATGGCCACCACGGCATGCGTCTGTACAAACCTTTCAGGCAGTTGTCCACAGCTGGTCACGAATAAAAAGGCATATAAATTTTTCTCCTCTTTTATTACAATGAAGTTTATAACAGTACAGAAAAGTCACATGACCTTAGTGGATCAGTTTACTTAAACCCTGGAACAGGAGGAACTCTAAATACATTAAATATTGTTACAAGTTCAGACTTTAATGTACAAGTAGTTGGGAACAGTTACAGCCCTCACCAAACTATGTTGGGGACATGAAGTCCAACAGCACTTGAAGTGCTGTGAAGGCATCATTTCACAAATAGCAACATAACATTACAGAACTTGCCTTTAAGGTGGTATGTTCATGTAATTCCAGCGCCTTCACAATTTAACGAACCATATTTACTATACTTCACTTCTAAAAACCTAGATGAAACATGAAAAAGAAGCCATACAGTATAAATTGCAACATCAGGAAAAGTTCCTGTAATTATTCCAAATAATTTTTCCCATGTAAAATAAGAATGTCCAATAGCTCCTTGCATGTGGGAAGATACTTATTTTTTTAAAAGTCACAATGAAGCCTTAATTGACGGAAGCTCGGCTATATTAACAGCACAAGATGAGAAAAGGTTTAATCTCCAAACCTATTAGAGCGTGAGTAGGAGCATCAGTAGCGGCCACCTTGCGACATGACGGGAGGTCTCATTCCCATCGGAGGGCGAGGAGGTCCACTCTGGTACGGGGGCACCATCGGAGGTCCCTGACCATAGGGAGGCATTGCCCCAGGAAGATATCCTGGCATGCCCTGGTGATGAGCACCATACTGACCTATAAACAGAACAGTTAAGATGCAAAGAATAATTTTTAAATTTTTTTCTTTTTAAACAGTGAGAAGTGTGTTTTGTGAAAAGCTCCACCCCTCCCTGCTAGCATAGGCAACTTCACAAATCTTTTCAAAAACAGGAAGCTGGGAAACTTATGATTACCATGAGGTGGCATGGGAGGTCTCATTCCTTGTTGCTGTGGAGGAATTCCTGGCTGTGGTGGCATCATACCTCCAATTGGTCCAACCGGTGGAGTGCCCAGGGCAGCCTGGCCTGGCCGAGGAAGATTGCGCTGGTATTTAGGCAACTGTGCCCTTCTCTCTTCCTAAAACCAGAAGAGACAACCACAACACATTGTGTTAAAACTCACTGAAAGCAAAATAAACAGAGGTGCAACAAATTAGATTACTAAACTATTTTAACTACCTTACAAATTCAAAGACTACTAATAACATTACACAGCAGCAGTAGGATATGCCCCCTCTTTCTGCAGGCTCTCTTCCTTAATACAGACCAATTCGAGCATTCTGCATGGAACTCAAATTTTCCCCTTTCCCCAGCTGAATAAAGCTTTTTCTTTTAAAAACACAAACCTAAAGATCACTGAACTGTAATTAATGTTCATTTGTTTTATCCATAAATTCCGTATTTCTAACTGCTCTAATAGCGTCAAAACAACTTCAAACCATTCACAGTCTCTTGTTCTACACTTATTACCCAGACCTAGATAACATCAAGTTTAAGACACATGCAGTAAAAGTCCAAACTGTATTTTGGGTTGAGAGATTTCCCACCACCACTAAAACTAAGGCTAAGACTACAGCAAGACCACTGCAATGTGCCAGTCATCACTTTGCAATCAAAGAAATTCTCTCAGTTACATTTCTTCTGCACGGTTTCCACCTCACCTTTACTAAAATACACATAATGCAGAGCACAGATGAAATTCCATTAAACCTGCCATATCATGATAAATTGCATTTTTCAGTAAAACAATGAGAACATATTAACTTACCAGTGATATATCCTCATCTGGATGGATCAACTTACTGGTTGCACTGGTTGTTGTGAGGGTAGCAGGCTTACTTGTGATAGATGTAGCTGGTTTAGCTGCAGTGCTGTTTGTTGTGCTAGTGGTTGAGGCTGTGGACTGTGTGTAAGCAGGGAATGTTGGTTTGGGGGGTTCTGTTGTTGTCGCGGGTGTAGAATTCAAAGGTTTGAAATCAGTACCAACTGGCCCTGGCACAGCTGCTGCAGCCTGTGAAACACAGAGACAGGTCAATACTTCTCAAAGCACAGGAAAACATAAATCATGACTGTTAGACCTCTGAAACGTTCCAGTGAGATACATAATTATAACAAGCTTGACAAAAGTAAAGTTCAGCCTTATTGCAAACTAGAGCAACTGAAACCAAGACAAAATAAACCCCAGTATGTACACATATACACACACACAGAGGAAAGTCTAGAATTTGCAGGTCAAAAGCCACCACAACAAAGGAACGACAAAGAAAAAAACACCCCACTATTTTATCTCAAACCCTGAATTTGGCAAATGTGTATATCTTTCCTGAACCACCATTTTTAGGTGCCTTTTAAGTAGAAATTCATTATTCTTTCACTAAATTAACATATTTTAGCAACCATTAGTTTAGAGTACAGCTCAAAGTGCTAGTATTCATTAAAATTAGGTATTTAAGAAATGTTTTAATCAAATATTTAAGAAAGCTCTATTGTGCAAATGCTTTAAGCATTCTTTCTATGAACATACTGCAGTATTTTCATAAAGTACTATGCCTATCTACAGAACTTTAACCTTATTTGTGAATGAAGAATCAATGGAAGCAGGTAAGAGGTCCACTATAGATCCCTTTCGTATTTCCTACCCTTCTATTACAAAAACCCTGTCAAAGTCTGTTTTGCATAGCTGTCTCTTAAGACACAGCAATCTCCAAAACCAACTTCAGTTGTAAGAGAATGCTTTTGTTTCTAGTCGCTGCATATTTACAATTAACTGAACCTCCCAGTCAAAAAAAATTAACATTTTGCACATAATGCAAATTTGAAATTCCCTACATTACGATGTGCCATATTAAACAACAAACTAAAAAGCCTTCACCATGCATCAAGCTAACCACTGCCCACTAAAATGCATTTAACTGCTTTCATGCTCTTTTAACCCTTTAGAACCAGGATGTTACATTTCATTCTTTCACACTAAGAAAAATTGGGCACTTCGACATGCTTATTTCTGGTAAGATGCAACTCATAATCAAGGACTCTACAGTTTTTACCAGCTAAACATAATCAGGAATATAACAGAAATTATCTGAAGATGTTTAGTCAATTTTGGATTTTACAGGACGGTCCAAAGGGTTAAGTTGCAAAGCAATTTGTTTTAAACTGTGACTTCCTGCGTACTTGTGCTGTGCTAGGAAACAGAGCGTTAGAAGATGCTGAGAGACTTTCTGAATTGGAGGAAGCTGCACTTGAGCTTGTGACAGGTGTCCCCATCTGTAGCATAAAAGAAAGGAAACAGTGAAAAGTCTCCAAACAAATGGGTGGAAAATATCCAGATGAAAGGATTTCTTATACTAAGCCCTTTCTAATGAAAGGACTGTATTTTTGTAAACAGGTATCTTCCCTGCAGATGCCCAAAATGCAAACAATACATTACAAAGGCTTCTGCAACATACTTGAAAGCAAGTAAAAACTCCAGGATCTACGAACAAAGTGCATACATTCAAAGGGAAGAGGTCACAAGCCACTATCAATTCCCCACTTCCCTCCCCAAAACATTGAAATGAACTTTTCACTACACTGACATACTCCTAAACTTTTTAAGTGAAAAAACCTAACTCAGGAAATGATTAACCAGTTTAACAAGACTACAGAATAAATTCATCCATTTATCAGTAGAGAGCCCATTATGAGAACAGCTGAAAACAAGTCATGTCAAGATTTTCAATTTGCAAATTTAAGGTAGTTCTATGCCATCAGATTCCTGTAGCTAACACATCTCTTCACCCACCCAAAGCTCCCTTACAGACAACAAACTAAAGACGTTTAAGAGCGTTTTGCCTACTCCTTTCTTCCCCAGTGCTTAACAGAACTTCTGTCTGGTTTCATAGCTGTTTTAAGACTCTTTCAAAATTCATTCAAGCCCTACTACACTAAATTAAACTTAAACATCAACCCAAGTAAAAACCTGAACCAGTCATTTCTTGGGCCTCCTCAATAATAAACAGGCACTATTGACACAATGGATGTTTGAAGAATGTAACAAGAGATTCCAGGCTCTGGGACACCTTACCTGCCCCGCACTTGGGAACAGTGGTTTCGTAACTGGAGGCTGTGGGGTCGGGGCTGTTGCAGCAGGAGCTGGAGGCCGGTTCAGAATGCCCGGGGCTGTAACAGGCTGTGCTTGTGTCATTGGAGGCATGCCAGGCCGAGGCCCAACAGGCGGGGGCATCCCTGCAAACCACAAACAACAGGCGCCGGATCAGGCTCCAGGAAGCACCAATATTCCTTTAGACAATCCCGTCCCCAGTGCTCCTTAGAACAAAGTTTTCCACTACAACATGCATTTTTAAAGCAATGGTAAAATAACACATGACAAAAGGTAATGCCAGCAGTCAAAGTCAATGACCATGCGTGAGCAATAACCTCAAACACTTCAGAGCAATGCTGGATTAAGTTGTTTTTTACTAAAGCTGCAATAATGAAGTTTATGCTCTCAATAAACCAATACAATGCAGTAACTGTTTCTGACACACTCCACCTACACTGCCAAGAGCATGGATAACACTGTTCTAAAATCTAAGAGAGACTAAATTGTTTCTGAACAGTACCAGAACTGTGACCAAAACACTGCCAGCTTTGCTGGGGCCATCAGCAAAGTGGACTGGGACATTTTGTAGTGTCACCACAACACCTGCATTTGGTGTGCATGGAGCTCTAGGAGAGGTCAGTGGGAAGTTAACAGCTCCCATGGGTCCCATCAAGCAAACCAGCAAATCTCAGTTTGTTACCACACAGCTGCTGGTCAGCTGGAACAACCAAGGAACTGCCTAAGAACTGCTCAAGTAACATCTCTTCTAGCTATGGTAAGAGACCAAAATGTCAGTTAAGTTTCTTCACACTGCAGGCTCTTCAGTTGCGTAAACCATCAGCACTATTCCCCACTTTCCATATTTTCAATCGTTACTATTTCCCAAATGAAGCCACAAATACGAATTCAAAAAAGGGATGAAGAGAGACCAGGCAACACAACACTGTGAGAAAGTGCAATAAAACCAAAAAACTGTATTCTATTTTTTACTCTAACAATGGCATAAAACTCAAATAATTATTTAGAATCAGAAGCCATAAATCAACCACCTCAGCAAAAGAATGGCTTCTATGGCAATCCAACCACATCAAGGCGATGGGTGGTGGCATAAGTCTGTATGTTCTTTACATAAATCCTAAATCTTAGTGGAAATAAATAAATAAATAAATAAATAAAATTAAACTCTCACCATAGTACGAGTTCGACAACCCTGACCTACCTGGTGGCATACCAGGCATAAGAGGTGGGATTCCAGGCCCAGGAGGCATCATTCCACCCATTGGCATCATCCTATCGAACAGAAAATAAGCACTGGTATGAACACTCATGAAAATGTGTTAAGACAACTGGCACATCCCTGTATTAGATAAAAAATAATGATAGATAATTTCAAGAAGCTCTGAAGAGAGGCAATTCCAAACCAAGTGATTCCACAAGAATAAAACCAAAACATAACCCAGCACCTTAACCACCAAATACTTATTTAAACTCCAATTTCTCAAAATTTCGCTTTCTCTATTACGAGATTTCCAGAACTAGTGTCTCTTCAAATCTCTCTCAGACTATTAGCTGCAGCAGTGTCCAAGAACCTGACCTCAGTAGATTCATGGAGTCTGAATGTAGGAAAACCAGCTACCTCCAATCACACTACAATCACTGTCCATCTACTATTAGTCCTCTCTGACACTGACTGGCAGATAACCTAGAGCTGTAGAACTATCCAAAAAATATTGACAAAAGCAGAGCAGAGACCATAGAGGAAGAAAGCTTCTGGAGTTTCAGTTACAGAAAACCTCCATACACTAATGATAAAGTGGGATTTTGATTTTTTTCATGTGAGAAGTCCTCATTGTAACATTTTTTCCTCCATATTAAAAATGGGTTTGGTTTCTTTTCCCAGATGAATATGTATGAGTTCTTTACAGGGAACAAACAAGTGTATCTTAAGTTTGCCTAATTTTTTGCAGACATTCAAAAATGGATTAGGGAAACAAAATAACCCCACTAAGAAGCAGTTTCTGTTGGTATGACAGTCAAAACACTTTCACCACTGCTGTTTTCAGATCAAATCCATGAACAGGTGAGCATTCATTCTGGAAAGTCTGATTTCTTCTCTCAACTCATCTATTACTGCTACACAGGGAACAACCACTGCAGAAGCAGCAATGACTGGGAACAAAGACCCATTGTCCCTTTTTTGGTTGGAGAAGGCAAAGTGAGTCTTGCCACCCAGCAGATACCAAAACAAGTGCTGGATGCTCACTGCCTGCTGCCCCAGAAGAATGGCTTCCCGAGAAACTGCAGATAGTGCTAGAACTGGTATCTCACTAAAACCAAAGTTGCTTCCTGTCTCCTAATTCTTTGGTCATTTTTAAACAAAAGTTAATCAGGTTAAGTAAGCAAAATTTTAGATTAGAATAGACAAAAGCATAATGCAACACCATTTTCTCCTTCCCAAATGAAATTCAGTGAAGTTCTAGCAAATTCATTTGTGTTTTAACAGGTAACATAACATTCACCTGAAGTTAACAAGGAGTTTAATGAGGACTAAGAGTCAGACAACCTGATTAAATTCTGTTGAGTTTCCACCCAGAAAAGCTAAAGTTCTGATGAGCATCCACACCATGTTTGACTATAATATGAATTTTAAATTCAAAGACTGTTAAATCAATACTTATGTCTCAGAAGAGAATGAGCTTTCATCTCAGTGAACATAAAGTTCAGATTAAACTGAGCTCCTGCAAAATGTCCTGCACTGTGAAGGATGGAGCATATGGAGCTGTTCAAGCTCTGGTTCATGAGAGGCTTTAAGTCTCTAAAGGTCTGTTTGGTTAATATTTTGTAGAATGCATTTCACATACAGTTTTTTAATATTTGTTTAGATAAAAGCATAAAACCTTCATGTATTATACAGAAACAAAACCTAACTAGACACCTTCCCCAAATTCTTAGGCAATATTCAAAGGTTTTCAGTAAAACAATTCCAAGCTTATAAAAAACACAACATAATATGGCATAATGAATGTACCTAGAATTACATTAATGAGATGCTTACATGTTTCCACCACAAAATGACTGCATGTATTTTCTCTGTTGATGTAATCTGTGAAAATTTATGACAAAATCAAAAATCTAACTATGAATTTCCGAACACATTGTGATAGGGTATGGTGTCAACCCCAAACAAGCATAAAAACCAACATCTTTTTCCCAAAATACAATAAAAATATAAACTATCCAGTACTTTTTTCCCTGTTATGTTGATGACTGAACCAGACGCACAACATATGTGCAATACACAAGGGAACAGTGGCTCACAGAAGGCTCTAAACCAACACAACAAAATTTTATTTTAATATACTACTACTAACTAATTATTAAGTCAGGACAAAGACAAGATACTTTATTCATAAACTCAGTTTAGCCATATTCTACATGTTGGTTTACAGCCATCCACTTCTTTAGTTAGTCTTAATATTTAACTCGCAAAGTCCACACTACCTATGTACATTTTTAAAATTGGCTTTACTTTTTCTGTTACAGTTTAAAATGCACAATATGAACATGAATTATTAAATCTTTCTTCCTACTCACCCAGGTGGCATTCCAGGCATAACTGGAGGCATTCCAGGCATCATAGGTGGAACACCTGCCATTAAGGGGGGTATACCTTAAAAGAAAAATAAATTTTCAACAACTCCGATAACACACAGTTGCTAATAAATATCACCTAATAAGTTTGCATTGAATAAATGCTTTACTGGATAAATGCTTGCTGGATAAATTTTTTACTTTAAGTGCTGGATATTCTAATCAATTGGGTTTTGAAATAATATTGCTTACAAACAGTGCAATATAAATACTACCTACAAATTTGGCTTTGACTACTTGTCCTCAGCCCTGCAAGATTGCAAATTTTCTTAGTGGTCTCCAAAGAAGACATCTTACTACAAGAAGAGACCATTCTTCACTCACTGACCAAAGTTCTTTCCCCACTGTATCTGTAGCCTGTGTACGAACAGCCTGTTCTGTGTTAGCAGTCTCCACACACACAGCAACCTTTCTGCCCTGTTTCCAAAACCCTGTTATAAACACCATGGACACCTACCCCTGAGAGACTTCTGTTTGAAGCACTAATCTGTCTTACCACCACATGCCTTCAATCTAAATGCCAGCATTAGGTATCTGAATCCAGTACACCAAGGAAGATGTGCTCGTTCAGAGAACAGGGGGAGAAAATTTAGAAACTGCTTATCTGCACCTCTCAGAACTATTCTGTGACCCCAGTGTTAAAAGGGCAGATTATTATTCAAGTACACAAGAACCAATTCATGTTTCTACTGAGGTTTTCAGCAACTAACACACCGTCTCACCTGGAGGCATCCCTGGTGCACCTGGCACAGGAGGCAAACCTGGCTGTGCCATTGGGGGAATGTACCCCTGTTGTGGCTGAACTTGCTGGGGTTGAAATGAAGTTGAAGCTGCAGATTCATCATCTTCATACTCATCAGAATCATCCTGTTGTTTCTTTTTCTGGCTCTCTGCAGACAGTACAATGCATAGAGTCAAACTGAACACAAATTATATTCTATAAAATTAACTAATAGCAAAATTCAAACATTTTCAGAGTTCAAAAACTCACAGAAATACAAAGAATGTTATGTGAGCTCACCTATAGCCACAAATAAAGGGAAGGAACATGACTCACACTGCCATGACCCTGAACATACAGAGGGATCTGTCCTTGTGTCAATATCATGCTGTCCAGCACAAACCAAAGCGGTTCAACCAAAGGTATACTCGAACAGCAAAGAAATGGAAGTATTTGGAAATCATCAGGATAGTTTTACCCCTAGCCTTTCCTCCCCTTTCTCTCACAAACAAATGACCATGCCCATATTCATTAGGTAACTGTTGTAGCTGCTTTGGCAGCAGCTATTTCTGAACAGGAAAGGAAAAATCCCTCCCACATGGCTGGCAAATGCCTGGAGCTGCCATCAGAAAATGATTAAATCCCACCCTCACTGAGTGCCACAGCTGAGTAAAGAACACACCAGGGAAATAACAGACAGCCAGGCATATTACACCTTACCCTGAGTTTTTTGTTCAAGTAACCTCCTCCGTTCCTCCATATCTTTTTCTGGAATGCCTTCCATTCCATAGATTTCCAGTTCAATGTCTGTTCTTCCGGGAATAGCATTTGGAACAGCATCTATTGTTTCTTTATGTACCTAAAGAAAAAAAAAACAAACAAATCCTGATGACCACAATTCAGGGTAAATTCTCTGTGTTCTTCAGGCAGTGTCAAGACAGAAAAGGAACATCCTTAATGAGAATAATCTCTCTGGCCAAGCATTTTCTTGATCTGTGCTTCCTAATCTCTGATATCTACTATTACCCCCAAAACCATCTTACATAAACTCAGAAAAAGCAAGACTGCACAATTCCTTCACTCCTACAAAACTCGTGACAAAGATCTCTGCTGCACAGTGGCCATTTGATTGCTGACACAGCAGGACTCCTGTGCCATTGCTGTCTTTTTCTCACCAGTTTTAAAGACTCTGGAAGCCCCCAACCCCCACCTTCTTAAGGACATTTCACTTAAATTTTAGATACTGTAAAGAAGAGCTGATGTAAATCTAAAACTCCTTACCTGCATGCAGTGTATAGCTAAACCAGGTCCTGTATACAGTTTCTTATGACATATATGGCATTTAAAGTGCTTTGCTTTTTGATGCTGTATAAGGATTTTCTCATCATCAAAATCTCTATTACAATACCTATTGAAGATGTTAAGGAAACATTTAATACTGGAAGTGACCTTTTAGATAGGACTAAAGTAATTAGCACCAGTGTTACTCTTCCTGAAGCAAAAGAAAGGCACAAGAAGCATCTCTCAGCATTCAAAGGGTGACAAATATTTCATAGATGTCTAAAACCAAATACCCTCGTCCAATCCAGCACATCCCTCTTTACAAAGGTACAAAAGGGGAAGGTCTCTGCACGCAATCAGAATCATTATTTGATTCCATATTGTTTGACTCATGGTTTACAAGCCCTACCCATTATTCTCTTCAGGGGTGTGAATGCTGCTACAGCATTAAAGGAGAAACAGGCTTGAAATCAGCAAAAGGGAAATTATGCAAATGACTCAGAAGTGGCTCTTTAATCAATTACCAGTAACTAACAATCATAAAAAAGAACAAAGGTTTTAATTACAATTTCCCTTCCTCGTCCAGTTATCCAGCTATTAATTTTTATGACACAGCATAATTTGCTGCAGTAACTGAAGAATTCTCTGCTTTTAAGAAAAAAATGTTTTAAACAAAGAACTGTTTGGACATCTTTGTAACAGAAAAGACAAACCGCATTTCCTTTCTGTGAGTCAGCATTGATATTTCAGCAAACACTCCACACATTTTCCTAGGTGAGACAAATACACATTTGCTATTTGTTCAGAAAATGTTAACATGTTAACATTGCTAACACAAGCTTCCACCAAAACGAAATAAATTTATGTCTGAAACAAGCACAAATCCTTACAAGACAAAATGGTAAAATACCCCGGAGCACCTTTTAGATTTCTTTATTAAACAATTCTCGAGGAGAGAAGCGTAAGAGAAAAGATAGATTTGTAATCCCTCCACAACAGTGAGCACATTCTGAAGGAGTTATCAAATGAAAATCCACCAGTATTTCAGGATACCGAAAATTAAGCATGATTATGATGCAGCAATTACAAATTGAAAACTCCCTCCAAGAAAAAAAAAAAAAAAATTCAAAAATTCTCCTTTAACCACATCCCTCCATGAATAAATGTATCTATTAGTAGCGGGATTTTTTCCATTTAAAATTCTCCTTCGCAAGGGATAAAGACCATTCTCCACTTCCCGCTGTCCCGGCTTTAGGGATCGGGAGGGAGGCCGCGGCCGCGGCCTCGGTGAGGGCGACGGGAACGGGCCTGAGGCCGTGCAGGGAGCACAGGAAGGGCACGGACTGGGCCCATCCCGACGAGCACACGCCTGTAACAGGGCCAAGTACCGAAACAAACCGTAAGGAGCGTGAGGATAAAGGCTCAGCCCCATCTCGGGAGCGGAATGGACGGGACGGGACGAGACGGGACGCGACCGAGCCCCGACCGCGCCAGGCCGCGCCGCTCCCCTCCCCCACCCGATCTCTCCATATCCACCGCGTCCCACACAGAAGGATACCAGCACCAAGGCTTCAGCTGCTTCTTCTTCTTACGGCCCATGGCGGCGTCACCCCGACCTACAGAGCAGGAGAGCCGAGCGCTCCCTCAGAGCCGCAGCGCCCGCGCGGCCGCCCCGGACTGAGCGAGAGGCACAAAATGGCGGCCGAGCTCCCTCAGGCGCCGCTGAGGCCTCCGAACTCCCAGAATGCACCGCGCCAGCAGGGTGGGGGGCGCCCACGTGACGCGCTCGCGCTCGCCCCCACTGGGCTGTCCCGAGATGCCTCTCGCCGCCGCCGCCATTTTGTCCAGTGGGGTCTGTGGGTGATTTGCTTGAGGGAGCTGAAGGTGTCACATGAACAGTTACGGAGTAGTTTGGGTTGGGAGGGGCCTTAAAGACCATCCCTCTGTCATGGGCAGGGACACCTTCCAGTAAACCAGGTTGCCCCGAGACGTCCAAGGTGACCTTGAACACTTTAGGGATGGACAGCCACAGCTTCTCTGCACAACCTGTTCCAGGGGCCTCGGCACTGTCAGAGCAAAGAACTTCTTCCTAAACTGTTGCTTGTCTTCATGTTTAATGTCACGGATAAACTGTGTTTTCCCCACTAAATGTTACTGGGCAAGAAGCTGGCTGCTCTGTGCAGTGTTGTGCTGGCTGTGCCTGTGTTGCTGTGTGCTGAGAGCGAGGCCATGGTGTGTGGGGGGAGCCTGGCACCCCGAGAACACAATAAAACCAACTTGAGTTGAGCCATCACTGTCTCAGTTACCTGCACCTGGACTGAAGCTGGTCCCTCTGTTACAGTGACAATCCATCTGGGTGTGTGTCTGTGTTACCCCCATGGCTCTTCAGCTCACCACAGGTTCACCAGGTGCTTAGAAGAGAATCACAGAATCATTAAGGTTGGAAAAGATCTCTAAGGGCATCAAGTCCAGCCATCAGTCACGTCCAACCTTTTGCAGTGGCCCTGCTGTAGCTGGGGGTCACGGCTGCTCCCTATGGGGCTTGTCTGCAAAAGGAGATGGAGGAGTCTCTGCAGACATTCCAAACCCACCTTGGTGTGTTCCGTGTCACCTGCTCCAGGTGACCCTGCCTTGGCAGGGGAATTGGACTGGATGATCTCCAGAGGTCCCTTCCAACCCCAAAGATTCTGTGATTGTGATTCTGTAACAACCTGGTAGCCACAAGGCCGAGTTAACAAATGTTTTAACAAGGAAAAAATATTTCAGTAGCAGAACTTTTTAAAAGCAGAGAGCATGTCTAATCTTGCCAAAACTGCTTCCAATCCAAACCATTCTATGATTCTAAGATATGATTTGAGCAGGTCCTGCCGTTAAGTCAGTGACCGGCTTCTGAAGGATTACTTGCGCTGACAGAGGCACCGCGGCGCCTGTATTACAATTTTCCGTGCATGCACAAACGGAGGAGCTGCAGAGCCGAAGGCGCTCCGTACCGGCTCGGTACCGCCCCGGCGGGGTGAGGACACGGCCCGCGCGCTCTGAAGGCTCCTCCCGGCGCGGGGCGGGCTCAGGGCACACGCGGCGGGGCGGGGCGGGGCGGTAGCGGGCCCGGGGGCTCCCCGCGGGCTCCCCGCGGCACAGGCGGGGCTAGGGCCGCGATGCTGCCGGCGCTGCCGGACGGCGATGGGCGGGAGCCGGAGAGCAGCGAGGAGGGCGGCGCGGGCGAGGAGCGGCGGCCGGAGCGGTACGGCTGCACATACCACGGCCTCTATGGCTACCGCAGGTGAGGCGCCGGGTTCCCCCGCGGGGAGGCCGTGCCCAGGCCTTGGCCGTTCCCACCTCCCTGAATTCCCTTAATTCCGCCCCCCCCCTTCCCTCTCCCCAGTGAGATTCTTTCCCTCCCATAATGCACCGATTCCCTGCTCCTGCTTTTACTCGCCCTCGGGCTGTGCCTTTCCCTGCTGCAGCCGCTGTTCCCTGTTGCGTGGCACGGCTGTAAACTCACCCGGGACTCGCCTGTGTTCCAGGTCCGCGCAGCTGGGAGCCGCCGGGGATGGCGGTGCCGTGGCACACACACCCTCCGCCGAAGACTTCAGGTAAAGCCCAGCTGCAGCGCAGCACAGTCACCGGAATACCCCGATTTGAAGTCTTTGCCGTATTGCTGTCAGATCACTCTTAGGTCCTATAAAGTCCTTTCAAAACACAAACCTCTGTGAAAGCATTCTGCAGTCCCCATGGCAATTCTGGAATACCTGAGGAATGGGCACATATACAGAGGTCAAGTAATGTATTAAAAAGAAACTATCATCCTTGACTTTGAAGTCTTTTTTTTTTGTTTTGTTTTGTTTTGCTGCTAGTACTTGATATTGCTGTATTAATTTAGTTTTTCATGTAGGTAATATACATGAAAACAAAAAATCATTAGTTTTCAATGGGCATTTTTCCATAAGCTCTATATTACAGTTGGGGAAACATAAGAACAAAGAGGGCAGTGTCCATAGCTGCTGGGAAGGTCAGCATGAGCAGACACCATATGTCCAGACTGCTGGTGAGTGGGCAAACCACTGACTGCTCATGATGGGCCAGAAGTCACAGAAAAAAAAAAAAAAAAAAAAGTCACAGTCTAGCTGTCACCAGAGAGAGATCATGGGGACGCCCCTCTAGAGGCAGGTCCTGCACATGCTGAGAGACACAAAACAGTTACATTTGCTTTTAAGTGATGATCTTGTCTGGTTTTTAAAGCCTCTCCTTGCTGGACACCAACTTACCAGCTGAAGCAGAGACGGAGTTACGCAGTTTCATCGCTAAGCGTCTTACTAAAGGAGCGCTATTTGAAGGAATGGGCAGTGTAGCATCAGTGGGGCTGAGGTAAATTTTTGAAATTATTGGTGGATGAGAACTGTAAGGAACGTTGGCATATCTTGCCTGCCTGCTGCTGCACTAGGGTTTTATCCTGATTCTATGTTCTCAGTCTATTGCTGCTGTTAATAACAGCCTTACACAATGGCACTTTGCTTTTTTAGGTAACTTTGGGAGAAATATTGTTTTAAATAATTTACTGTTTGAATACTTTAAAAATACTACAGATGTTTGTGATTATTTCTTTTTAAACTAGAAGAAAGAAAAGAAGGTCTAAGAGCTGCAGCTATGGCTGCACCTACCACGGCCATAGGAGCCACCAGTGCTAACAGTTAAAATTACCCCAGAAATCATGTATGTCTGCTTTTTGCACTTACTTATTGTGATGTATCTGGAAGAAAGTAATTTTTTTTTTCTTTTCTTATAGCATACCAGAAGGTAAAGTTGGTTGTTACTACTGTCGTTTCCAACAAGAAAGTCTTCTCGAAATGGCAACACTGGAATCAGACATCAGTGCTCCAGAATACGTAGTTTGTTTCTTAGGTGGCTCAGAGAAAGGTCTGGAACTATATCCTTACCTTTAACTTTCTTTATCTGTATGGATAGGGAGATGATGTAAAAGCTATCTTGTCATTTCGTCTGTTCTTACTTGAAATCAGCTTGTGTGTTCACACCTTCCAGTAACTGAAAATGTCAGTAAAAGCCATATACTGAAAGGGAAAAATACAGGTCTTAACTGATGCATCTCATTTTCCTTAAGAAAATACTTTCAGACTTGAGCTGGACAAATACGTGCAAAATCTGAAGATAAACCTTGATTTGGAGGTAATGCCTAACTTTTTTTGAAGTGGTGAAAATTAGTATTTATGCAGACTATTTGCTAAAACCATCTGGAAGATGTAATCTATAGAGACAAATAGGTGTTTCAAACAGTGTGAAACACTGGGAGAGATACTTGACTCTGTAGTACAATGAATATCTAAGGTGCTATCAGCCACACAAGTCAAAAGGAAAAAAAGAAAGGGGGAACCTTTTTATGTCAGTCATAAATCTCTTAAAGGTCACTCACAGTTAAATTTGGAGAGAAGAATAACTGATAAAATGTAATGGCCTATAAGGAACTTAACAATGTCCACCTTGATTCTTACCAGTTCTGAATGTTAAGAAAGGACATTTATGGGTTTCTTGTCACATTTTTCTAGTGGAAATTCTGCATTTTAATTCTCTTTGTCATCCCATCTGCTGTTGCATGGTCTTCACTCAATATATACCATAATATTACAGTTCTGGCTGTTTCTTAAAATGCAAAGCCTTTCATTGCTGATAAAGTGAGGCTTTAAATGTCAAACTCATTATTTTAGTTCACTGTGGTTTACTGTGGTTTGAGATTAAGAAGGTTCCAACATCCAATTATCTTAGGTTGGGTAGATTATTAATAGGCTTCCGTTGGTGTAGAAATCTGATTTGTACTAAAAGTTTTAATGTTTCAATGTGTTACAGCAAAAAAACTTGGAGGCCTATATTAGCCCCTACCTGAGGAGCTGGTTTGAGGATGCCATCTGCCCTATCCAGAGAGTGGTGCAGCTCTTCCAGGACAAACTTGTCTCTCTGCTACATGCTGTAAGTGTATCTAAAACTGGGTAGCTAAAAAACCTCCAGAAGGCATCTCAGTGACTCCAGCATGATTAAAATGTTTCTTGCATTTGCTTTCCCAGCAGGAGGAAATGAACAACTCTTTTTCTTTTTTTTTTTCTTTTGGTTGTGGTTATTTTTGGCGGGTTTTTTTATTTCTTTTCTTTTCTTTTTTTTTTTTTTTTAAATTCAGATCAAGTACTTTTGCCTGCTTATTGCTAAAGAAGCATGTAACAATTTCTTCTATCACTTAAAAAAAAAAAAAATTACCTAATGGTGTCTACGCTGAAGTTAGAGTAAGAAAATCAGAAATAGCATGAGCAGGCTGTCCATGCCATAATTCGTCTGAGTGAAAAGGGATGTTATATTGTATATGTGCCTTGTGTAATTCACTGGAAACAGAAAAGAGACTAATCCTAGCTCTAGTTCCTGAGTTTGAGGAGGTTCTGGATGGAATAGCTAACGGAGTATAAGTGCTGAATTTCATCTGAGTGAGGAACCAGCTGCAATGGCAATAATGGAGTTCTGCCTTGACAAGAACAATTTTTAAAGTACCACATTATGTATTTATTGCTCAGAACTGCAGTATAGCAACAAAAGTAATGCTAGTTGCAAAGTTGCATTCAGCTTTTTCCTTTTTGTTTCTTTTTTTTGTTTAAGGCTCTGAGTTACACTCCTGTAGAAGTCAAAAATGCAGATGAAAGAACAGAAAAGGACATCAGCAGGTAAAGATACTTTGAGCCCAAGGAGCCTTTGAGTAACTTGGCTACTGTTTTACAGTACTGTCTGGCAGTCACCTTGGTGTCCAAGAGTTGTAAGGGAGCAAACAGTTGACAAGAGCTTTCTGTGTCAGGTTCCTGGCAGCTGCCAGCCTCCAAGGACTTGTCCAGGAAGGCACAATGACCTCCCTGTGCATTGCCATGACAGAGGAACAGCACAAGTCCATGGTTATAGACTGTAGTGGACTTCAGCCCCAGCTGCATAATGCAGGTGAGATTACAGCTGGGAACACTTCATGTTGCTCCCTTGGATCCATCAGCTGCTGAGAGCTGTGACATTACAGGCAGTTGAGGATATTCAGAAGCTCATAGGCTCCTGCCCAGAAAGTTTGGGTTCTGTTTTCGTATGAGGTACCAGACACACTGGAACTCTGGGTTGAAAATGCTTGGTAATAAAATCCACAGTACATTTAGTTTGTGGACCATGAAAGTATGACTTGTACAATTCAGGCAATCTGCAAAACTTTTTTTTTTTTCCTGTTGTGGTTTTGACAGATGTTGAGAAAAGGGATTCAACAATCAGAACACAGTCTTATGTAATCACTGTAGCTGTGTTTGGTTTTCCTTTCCACGTGTATTGTTTTTCCTTAAGACTCATTTCCTGGCCCAGGTATATTGCTATCACTTGTTCTGTGAGAGTGATTAAACCAGGTCAATGCAGCCATATATTTATGTTGAGCTCATTTGCTTTTTCTCATCTCTTCTCTGTATTCCTGAACATTTAACAGGAAGCAACAGATTCTGTGAGGACTGGATGCAAGCTTTTGTGAATGGTGCTGAAGGTGGAAATCCATTTCTCTTCCGGCAGATTTTGGAAAACTTTAAATTGAAGGTACCTGTTCATATATGTTAAAGACTTGAAGATATTGGGGTTACTGAGGGAGCAAATACTATCTGCAAAATATTATTTTGCAGTGAATAAAAGTTTTAGGTTATTATGGTATCTATATGTCATTAACGGTTTAGCTCTGAAGCTTAATTTGAGGCTGGCTTACTGTAGTTGACAAGAACAGCTGTAAAGTAGTGTGAAAGTTCCTTCAGTGAATACTCCAAAAATGCTTTCTTAAAGTTTAAAGTAAGACCCACCTTCTTTGTTGCTGTTGTTTTCTTCAAATACTGCTAATCTGAGCCTTGCACACACAGTCTCATGCAGCTGGTAACATGGGTTCAGTAGCTAACACTTCTTAAGTGAGTGCCATCACAGAATTCTTTTACAAGTTGGACACATCATCTTGTGTCCACACATTTTGCATCATTTTAGTAAAACCTATAATATGCATCCAAGACAATATTAAATTATTGTATTACTCTTCAGTAGTAATACAAAACTTCTGTTGTAAATGCTGCTGTTTATCCTTTATTTTCCACGCTAGTGTGTTTTCATCCCATGTAGGAGGGTAAGAAAATGCTCTGTTACTCTTTGCCCAGGCTATCCAGGACATTAACAACCTGAAGAGGTTTATCCGCCAGGCTGAAATGAACCACTACGCCTTGTTCAAGTGCTACCTGTTCCTAAAGAACTGTGGCAGTGGAGACATCCTGCTGAAAATTGTGAAAGTAGAACATGCAGAAATGCCAGAAGCCAGGAACGTAGTGACTGTCCTGGAGGAATTCATGAGAGAAACACCAGTGGCTTAAAAATATCTTCTGCATAAATCATTTATTTCTTTCTGTGCAGCTATTGCAGGATTTTTAATTTAAATTTAAAAGTGTTGCCCAAGTCAAAGCTTAGTTGCAGTTTCACCTGCCTTTTCTTGTTCTTAGACAAAGCACTATGAGTTTTTTTAATGTAAATATCAGAAAATACTCCTGCAGAATTTTCAGATTTCCCAACTGACTTGCTCCTGTTCTGAGGAAATCATGACATTTGATTTTTACAGTCATTGCAAAACCAACCCAAATCTTTTACTTGGCAAGCACTTCACTGTTTTAAATATTTTAAATATCTTTAAAATCATTTAGATCTGGCTACCTTGTTTTAATAAAGAAGTACAAACATCTGGATAGATCTAGATAATGAATTAATTGTTTTAGTTTAGATAAGAGAACCTAGGTACCAAGTCTGTAGCTGGTTTCTGCTTTCAAACTGCTGGTTTGTTCTGCTGCCACTGGATAAACAAGTTGGTAATTGGTATGACAGAGCTGCCTTAAGACTGTACCATTACAGTGATCAGTTCGTGCCTGTGCCTGTATGTGTGCATACACATGCAAAAGGTCTCTAAAATTCCCAGGCTATTTGATGTATCCCCTTCTTCCTTAGTCTGAGATGTGATCAAGACCTTCTTTGTATGTTCTTATATTACAGTTTTGCATAACTGTAAATAATCCTATGTTTTTCAATCACGGAGAAACTAAAATGTTTCCACATTTAATATTAAGATTTCTTCAGAATTTGAAGTAAACTTCCCAAATGAATCAGTCAGACTTTAAAACATTTCACTCTGTCAGCAATGGATTCTTACCCTCATCATGGGACACATGGGCAGCAGAATACCTGAAGGAGATCTTTGGCTACAGCTGGAATAAAAACTCATTAAGTCTGTGAGTAACCTCATAAAGAGGGTAATTTCTGCAAACCTGATACAAGCAGAATTCCCTCTTGGTTCCCTTTGCAGCAGAGGGTGTTTGAGCTCCCCCTGCAACAGTGCCTGTAGCTTACGTGGTTCAGTGTGACTTGTGCTGGTGCTCTGTACTGTGAGGGCAGGAGTTGCTGCTTTTCTGTGACACCACCATGTTGAACCTGTAATAAGGTTGACAATAAAACACATTGAAATCCTCAGTAGTGCGCCTGGAAATTGTCAATGAGTGTGGTCCTTGATGTCTCCTGTTCAAAACCCTCAATGCAGAGGAGCTGCAAGTGTGGCATTAACAGCCAAGGTGGCATATAATGTATTTGGGCAGGTCAGAGAAGAATAGTAGTGTGAAAGAAAACAAACCCCTCATTCATTCGTTTGCAAGAGCTCTGAGAAGAAACAAGTGTTTTCCTTCATGAGTGAGCACAGCAGCACCGCTCAATAAAACATGTCACCCTTTGTTGCTCCTGTACATTTCTAACAAAGTTGGAGCACTGATTGCTCAGTTTTTTGGCTGATCAGGGCACAAGAAAGAGCTCAGTGCTTAAAAAATTAAGTTGGATGTGAAGAACATGTAGCAAGAAAATGTATGGTGCTAGTAGGCTGAAACACTTTTTGTATTAATTGACAAAAGCTGGCAAAAACCACCTTACCTTCATGCTGAAAGTCCTCAGCTAATGAATAGAGAGATTTGAGTGTCTCGGAAAGTTTAGTTCAGTGCAGAGAACTGACAGCAAGAGCTGAGTCCCAGACATGGTAGCAAGGATCTGCCTCTCTTAGGAGAAGCACATCTGACAGGAACTGCTCCTACACACGTCTTCATTCCTGTAAATTATACTTTAACCCAGTGTTTTCCAACAAGAACAGCTTATTTTTCAAAATAAGCCTCCCTCTTCCACACTGGTAGAAGGATTTTTATTTTAATCTTTGGGGGTTACTGCAGAACTTTCTAGATATGTTGTTTCCACTCTTGATTGAAGAGATAAGTGGTGTGGCTCTCAGATTTGAAAACATTCAGTAGAGCCTGACGTTAAAAGAGCACAACCTTCTTCCCTAGTAAAAAAATTCACTCAAATGTAAAAAAATGTAAAAAAAATTTACTCAAATGTCATCAACTTCCCTGCAGTTCTGAGGTTATTGCAATGAAGGGACAGCTGCCACAAGGTGGGACAACACCTGAATTTCCATACAAGTTCCAAGCCAGTTCTGCATCCTCATTAGATCTTGTGGAGAAATTAAGCTGCAGTTCACTCTCCCCTTTATCTGTTAGACAGACATAAAAATGAGTTACTAATATCATTATTAGAAGATTACATGGCAGAGCTCCAAACCAAAGACTCTTTTGTTAAATACCATGTTAACTGTAGACAAACTTACAAAACTGTCCTTCAAAGTTCTTTCTTGGTTGGTTTTTTGGTATGTGATATAGAACAACTCAATTTTATTAAAAAAAAAAAGGTAAATGAAACAGAAAATAAACAAAAAAAAACCACAAAAATTTAATGGATTCTGCACTCAAATAATATTGTCACAACAAAAATATACAGAATGTACACAATACAAAAATATTTGGAAACATACAATAGCATCTTACCTTGCAAATATAATTTTGTTTTACTAGCCCTTCACAGGGAAAGTACCATTTGTTCAGTATTTTAAGGCAGAAAATTACATCGTTTAGTGCTTTGTGTTTAACACTTGGTTGTGTTATTAGCATTAGTAGTGTAAGCAAAAGAAAAGCTGCATAAATCTTGCTTTATTTGCAAACTGAACAGACACTGTGGGAGTCAGGAGAGAGTCATGACAATGTGTCTATCAAGCTCCCTGAAAATAAGGTACTTTAGCTACTTAAATCATGGGGAATATTTTGTGCTCTGTGTTGTAAAGTACCCTGAAACATAAATTTTCTGTACTCCTACTGGTGTATTAGAAAGCTTTTTCTAATTAAAAGCCAATAATTAATAGTGACATTAAAATACATTTGCCTTTAAATAAGCTTGGTTTCTGTCTTGGGTGTGATTCTTTTTACAGAGCTGTAAAATGCATGGCACTCCTGTATAAGCAGCTCTTGGCATCAGTGTTTAGAGAAGGAATCTTTGAGTTCTACCACACTAAGCACTGCAGAGCAGCCACCCCTGTAAGAGGAGCAGGGGAGCATCAATACTCAGAGGTGCTGGGCTCTCTAGTCCCACTTGTCCCCAGAGGTGGCTGGTTCTGAAGTGCCATGTGCCCATTCTCCAGTTCCACTTTGGACAAAGTGAATGGATGGGTGTTCCAGAGCAATTGGGCTGAGCTTGAATCTTTGTGAATAGACTTTGAGCTCTTTACTCACTGAAGGATGTGTGAAAATCCTACCCACCATCCTGTGAGACTAAATGCTGGCAGGGAACAGCAGCTGCCTTGCAGGTCAGCAGTCGCTGCTGTCAGTACCAGCTCTGAGCACGGCAGATTCCATCCTCTATAGCCCAGCTCCCACTGAAAGGGCACAATCTGATCTAAAACGCATGGGCAGTATAATCCACCAGAAACAGCAAGGTGTTGGGATACAGAATCCCTGAGCTTTATTTCTAGTAACATTTTCTCTAGCTTCTCCCTTCCGTGTTGATAACATACTTCCCACTGCCAAAGGAGCAAATAGTGAAAAAGCATAACATGCCACGTAAGTGCTAAGATTCCTCATCAACTGACAGGGAAACAGTGACACAATATGTTGTCTTACAAATTCAGCAAAAGTAAATTCATCAGCATTTTTATGACTGCTACACTTCACTCAGAGATTGCTTCCAGAAACCTCCTCTCCCCACCACTGCATGACAACTCTCTCCGCCCTCCTGTCTGTGTTATTACCGCTGTGTGTAAAGCTCATCTTTACCTGTCTCCAAGCACGGAAGAATAGAAGGTGCTGTTTGCAGTCCCGGTCGACTTGGTTCTGCCGGGTTCTCCTCTCTGCTGCTCTGCCCCGGCTGCCAGACCCGTGTCCCGCTGCCGCCGGCAGGTGTCCCTGTCCCTGTCCCTGTCCCTGTCCCTGTCGTGCTCCGCCTGCCGCACTGCTCCTCATCCTCACCGACCTCTGCTGCAGTGAACTCACTGCAAGGGAAATCCGCCACACAAACGGGTGTTTTTTTTTTCTCCCCCAGGTGTTGTGTCCTCACTCAAGGACACAGTGTTAAATAACTTGCTGCGAGGTGCTCTGTTCAAACTTGTACACTGGTGGCAGTCTTTGCCTTCTTCTCTAGCACTGCACAGATGTGAGGTTCAATAGATTCATGTTTTACCTGACTGATGGAAAATCCTAGCAGTAGCTGAAATAAAAGCACAACAAATCGCTGAAACCAGTCCCTCAGTGGATGCTCGTTCAGAAGCACATTGGTGACAGTGACAGGTTGGAGCCACAAATAAGGAGGATGGAAAATATTACATCTCCAACAGGAGCCAGCAGCTTCAAGGACATCTGGAGGTAACAGAAAAGCCTGGTTGCTGTTAGCTCTGTGGTGCTGCAGCACTGTGGCACTCCTGGGTGTGTTAGAAAATAACATAACTGGAATTCATTCACTCTGTAAAAACAGCAAGTTTTCACACTGTAATTTTAATGATTAAAAAAATAATTTAAAAGCTTAAGCACTTTGTGCTGCTTGTGGCTCCATGAGCTGATTGATTCTTAGCAGACAACAGGCTCTGTGCACAAACTGCTCCAAGTATGGGGGGAGATTTAGGCTCTGATGAACAGGAATGTGAGAGGGTTTCATTCCTTCACCTACAATAAATCTAACACTGCCTTAAAGTCTGGCCTTTCTGATTCCCAGGATTGTTTGTAGACTTGCTCAGGCAGGGTCTGGGGACACAGAATGAAGTCAGAAAGACAAACAAAGTTTAAAAGATCAAGTCATAAGGTCAACTTCAGAGCTGTTTTCAACCAGTTCATGTAAACTACATCTATCTATGGAAAAAGGACCAACAAAGGCTGTCTGCATTACTCTGTTCAGCTCCCTCCCACTCCTGAGCTGAGTAAAGACATTTTGGCCATGATAAAGCTGATCAAGAAACTGGTGGCTCTTGAACATTTATCTTGCTGCTTCCCCTCAGAGCACACACTGGCAGGCACAGAAGCATTTACTGGTAAGAAACTCATGGGCAGTAAGTAGCTTTCAACTGAGAAATCTAAATTAAAAGTCCATTGGTGCACATTGCACTCTGGCAAATTAAAGGCAAAATAATCAGGGGTTTTTTACAATTGAAATTTTCTGCCAAAATTTTAAAAGCTTTCCTAAGATTTCAGGAGAACTCCCATTCCTGGTCACCTCTGTTTTCAAGGCATCTGTAATGAGAAAGGCTTAGCAATAGGTGAGGGAAGGGATGTCCTCCTTACTTGATAACCACATGGAACTCTCCTAGCTCCCACCTCCTTCCTGCTCCCAGGGGGATCCATGGCTACAACACTCACTGGGCCAGCACCTGAAACAGTCTGGGAACTCTTGTGACTGCTGGGATCTGGACCCAAACTGCAGAGGTAAAATGGCTCAGGGAACTGATCCCTTTCCCAAAATGATCAGAGCTCTGGCCCTTATCCCTTCACCTTGGTCCTCGCTGAGGGCCCATGAGCAATGTACTGGCCATGCAGAACAACAAAAGTGCAATTGCCCTCAGAAATCTCATTTCTGTGCATAAAGCTGACAAAAATTGTTTCTTTTGCAGGTAAGGCTTATTCCAGGCTGCAGAAACACTTATTTTTTCTCCCCTCCTTCTGAGGCAACAGAAGTTTTATGAATGCATCTGGTGGGAGAAAACTCCACTCCTCAACCCAGAGTTATTTTTCCATAAGAGGCAAAGAATGGGGCAACTGATAAGAACTTGTGGATGTCCCCTCTAGAAGGACAGGCTCCTACTAGCTTGTGGTATCATCTGGCAGCATGGATAGCACAACTGAGATAGTAAAGCCCACAACACAGAGACATTTTTCTAGAGAGCAAACACAAGTGCTATGGTGCCCATGAGATGGGCTGTGAAAGACTCTGCTGGCTGTGCCTGGGCACCAGCAGGAAATAGAAAAAAGGGAGAGGAGCTTGTCTGGAGAGACTTATGGCTGCTTTGTCCAGATCATTGAACAGGTGGGTAAAGGGCAGAGAAAAGGAGGGCACCAATGTTCCTGGACTGTCATTTGGCAGCTCTCTGAAGTGACAAACAAAATAAGCACCTTACAGAGAAGAGTACCTATAAGCTCTGCTTGTGCTACAGATGTCCCCATGTGGTCCCTAGGTCTGTGCAGGCAGAAGTGAACTGTGCCACAGCCCACTTACAGATTGCCTGGACTGGGCTTGACCCAACATTTTCCAACATTAAAGAAAAAGGCATCATTGAAGCTAACTGTTGTTTGGAGCTCCTGAACATCCATTGCCTCAGGAAGAGGCATCCTCAAAATTTACAAGGCATATTAAAACCAGTTTTATCCATTTCACAATGATCATTGTAGCAAATAACACACTCTCCATTTCATTGGGAAACCAGTGCTACATACAAACTGATTTAATTCCATTGTCTTCAGTGGACTTGGCCCCAAATGGACTGTATGGCTGTAAAGACTGGAGAGTTCCCAACCTGGGCTGCTGGAGGTGATCATGGTCCCACTTTCCAAGTAAGAATCTGCTGGAAGAGTTGAGATTCTTGCTAGGAGTTCACTGCAGGCCAGGTGTTAGGTCAGTGTGGCCAGAAAAAAAGTGAGAAGAAAACAGCACCTGATTGTCATCTGATAAAACCACAAATGAATATTTGCCCTCCTTTTCTTCATCCCTCAAAAAAAACCCAACCAAACAAACAAAAAACCAAACAACCCAGCCACACCTCTAGTCACAGCAGGCTGGGGAGGGGGGGAATAATTAATTACAATCAAGTGAAACATGCACAGTAAAAGTCACTTCTGGCTGGGTGTCCACAACACTCTAAGATTCCCAATGTTTATAGTGCAATTTCATTTGACCTGTAGAATAGTCTCCATCACTTTGTGTGATCAAGTTCTGCCAATTCCTTCGAAGGTTGTGCAAGACAAGTTTCAGCATAGGCTAAAATACCTTAGGAGCCATTCAAGTAATTAGACAGTGGCACTGGTATGGCTGAACAGTCAAATGTGTCCAAAGAAACCAGATTCAAGCTGCCTTGTACCATTCAAGTCTCTAATTAGTAAATGTCTGCTCTTTTTCCCTTTTAGTGTTCAGTAACATTGAGGAAATTCACTGAACAATTGGCCATAATTCCAGCACTGACCTGGAAAATACAAATATCTCATAGAAAATATTGATGTGTGATAACAATCCAAGCAGTCAGTGCCCAGGTGCAGGGCAGAAACTGCAGGGCATGGTCAGCCAGAGTTACAGAACCTGCTGGATTTGTGAACAAACTGATCAGCCCATTCTTTCATGAGACCTTTAAGCACCTCCTCCAGCACACTTGTGCATTCAGAAGAATCATCCTCCCCTAAGTTAAATATAAAAATAGATCTTCCATCTTCATTCATTTAACACAGCTGACAGATGACTTCTGCTCTCCAGTTTTCTGTCCCATGTTTTCAAGGAGGGGGAGGTAGCTTTAGATCCAACAAACTGTAGGCAAAAATATTCCAGAAGATGGCAAACAAGACAAAAATGACATAAATAGAAAGGAAGATCCACCATAAAGTCTGATCTTGGAGTCTCTGCTCATAGTTCCTCAGGATGATGACACCAAGGGTGATTCCAACCATCACCCCTCCCAGGTGAGCCATGAAGCTGGGGTGGGGGCACGGGGGGTAAGCGGAGGGGTGGAATCGCAGCCACACGGCTCTTCCAAATTCAAAGCTCACTGGAACAAAGAATAAGAAATAAATTAATTGTCTAGGTTTATCCCTTCTTAAGTCCATGTTGTGGGCAGCACTGCATGCCAGAGGAGACAGAGAGGAAGACATTGCCTTGTATGGTGAGCATAGGGAAGCTGTGGCTGTGTCAAGGCTGTGGCACACAGACATGGGGTCTCTCCAGTGGCTGGAAAGTGGTCTGGGTTTGTGAGAGTGTAGATAGGTTGGGGAATATTCACCTTCTGAAATTTATACCAAAACCATAACAAAAACAAGCTAGAATTTGAAGACAGTTGTCTGTGATGAACACATAGGTTAGTTTCCCTTATTGTGCCCCCCTGGGGATAGGGCTGGAAGAGAACTCATCAGTGTGGGTATAATGCTGCTGCCATCCCAGACAGGACATGCTCTAGGAAACCCAGGTATTACCACTATGAAAGCATAGCCTGTTTGAGACTGCAAAGAGAACATGTTTAAGTCCCACTCTTTCACAAACACCACAAGCTACAGATGCTGGCTAAAGACAAATCCTTGTTTACAAATGCTTGTGTTGAAAGCCAAAATCTGCAGTGGAGAGCAAGTGGTTCCTGCTGCCAGAAGGTCCAGCTGCAAGTTCCTACCAAAACTGCTGCAAAGTCAAAACCCTCTGAATCAGCATGAGCTATTATGACAAGGACAAACAAAACAGGACTGGCTGCACACGTGCCAAGCATTGTATGGTACTTACTACAGATCAAGGCAACAGCCATGCGCAGCAGTTTGAATTGGCACTTCATTCCTGACCAGTTCTGGAAAAGAGACAAGGAAAACAAAGTAATGCTGCACACAAACCTGAAGGGATATTACACTTACATCTGTCACCTGTCAGGCAACTTCTCAGTGCATTCAAACCCTACTGTGCTTTTTCAGTGCTGCTTTCTGTGCCTCAGGCTCCATGAAATTCTGCAGCTCAGATCTTTGGCAGAGCATAGAGGACCAATAAAGGCTTCAATAAAAGCATATCAAGGAAACAGTGCCATAAGAAAGCCTGGACTTAGTCTCCTCTGTCTTTAGGCTTGGTTATTAATCAATATAGTGGAATAAAAATCTCTGAATAATCAGAAATCATGGGAGAAATATTAAAATTCCTCCTTTTCCACTTGCACATAATTTTAAAGCAGGAAAGAGATCATGTTTTGAGAAATTCAGATGTATGACAACAACAACAACAACAACAACAACAACAACAACATATTATTATTATTATTATGTGACTAAATGAAAATTTGCCTATTGAAGGCAGACTGAGATACCAAGATAATCAGGTTTCTTGTGAAAAGCTCCATATTTGTCACACTGAAGAAATAAAAAAGAATGCTTGCAAACTCTTCAGACTATCTCTAATGGCACTTTGGATGGCAAAAATGCAACCTCCACAAAATAAGTAACTGATTTTCTCTCTCCACAGAGACACCTAACCCAGCCAGAAATCATGCTGATTAATACTGTGCTGCCTCCTTCACTTTTCATTTCCATGTAGCTGGGTTGAATCCCTCCCATCACTCTTTTCCTTGGGGTGACACGCTTTATTGCTTCCCCCTGTTGGTTATTTTATGTATTTAATTCCAACAATATTTATTTTTTCCAAGCAGGAATTCGGTTACCAGGAGGCACAAGGGAACAGAAGATTCCAGAGATCTTCCCTGCCACAGTCCCTGCTCTCCCCAGCTGTGCCAGCTGAGCTTTGGCAGCAAACAGCCAGCGAGTCTTTCAGCATGCAGGAGCATCACAGCTAGATAAGTGAGCACAGAGAGACAAGGTGGAAAGGAAAACAAGAAATTCCCTCTACCAGAACAGGAAAGGCAGCAAAAATAATTTCAGATGAGAAGAGAGGCAGTGGATAATGGAGAAATAAAGATGCTAAGGTAGCAATTGATACATAGATTTGGCAGGGGCCAATGAGTAGTGAAAGGACAGATCAATTTGTGATGTTCTAAGAAGTCTGGGAAGGTAACTGCTGAAGAATCTCCACATGCTTCTGGAAGAGCCTCTTCCTCTAAAGCAGACCAAAATTTCCTCCAATGTCCCCCTCTAACCTGTGAATTGTAGTGTTAAAAACCCTGTGTCCGCACTACCACCCTGACAGACAGAGGAAGGGAACTGCTTCCCTTGGCACAGTGGCAGGGAACACAAACCACACTGAAAATGACTGTATGTAGGGATGCAACTCCCCAGCAGAAACCCTGTGCTACAGGGGTAGCTCCTCTCCTCCACTCCCCAACCTCTCTGCCAGCCACCCAACTGTCTAATTTGTTCCGAAAAGCTTGAAAAGGGTGAAAGCTGCTCAGGATATCTCTCACTTCCCAGCTGTTACAAAGCTGTCTGGAGCAGCACCACTGTGGGTCACAGCTGGAGCCTGCTGACTTTACTGCAGACAAGCATCAAGTACAGAGTTTTCTTTTAGGCTTGACTCCAACAACAACAACACACACACACACACACACACACATACACATATGCACACACACCTTCCAGCACCATATATAACAGATCTTCTGTCTCTATTGCAGCCACCTCACATTATCTTCCCACTCAGACCCAGGGGAGGACCATTACCCTCATTTTTATGGCTATTGCCATCATGCATAAATCTTCTATCAGCAAAGCCTTTTTTTGCCTGGTGTCATCTGAGGAGTCCCCCAGGCAGCTGTACTAGGCTTTGTCACCACCTAACTGATGGCTGAGGATAAGCTCCTGTTGCCAGCCTTAGAAGAATGACAATGCTGGCATTTGCTCACCTTTGTAAAGTATTTCATGAGGTGAAACAGCAAAAAGATGCATCACTAGATCACCCAGGGTTCAGCTTCAGATTGGGTTTTACAAATGGAGACAAGGAATATTTTGCACATGAATCCACTGAATGCTAAAATTCCTTAGATGCTCACTAAAAATACATAGCACATGCAGACAGAAACAGGTCTGCCACTTCTGCAGAGGCAGTCTGCTTTTCAAACATTTGTCAGCCAGTGCATGGAGAGCTGATAGCCTGGAGAACACTGATAAATCTTGGATTACCAACATCTTTAGGTTGTCCTGGCAAACTGCCAGCTATCAGGGTACCAAGCCACCAAGTGCAGGGTAATATTCCCATTCCAGGACCACACCACTGAGACAAGACTCTTAGCTGGGGCAGGCTCTGAATGACCAACAGCTGGGTCAGGCCATACTTCCAGCCCCTTCGGGCCACCAGACGCAGCACACTCCGAGGTCAGATGGTCACTCTGGTACTCACCATCACAATATTGGCCAGGTGAGCAGAGACAAGAGCATACACACCTCCAGAGGAGCCCACCACCGGCGCCCTCATGTCAGCCACTGACACTGCCAGGGACCCTGGGGGAAACAACAAGGTTTTGTGACAATTGCCCACCAAATAAACACACTGTCTCCTACCCCACATCCTTGCTACAGCCTGTTTGTGCTAATTGCTGCAGGTCAGGAATACAGAAAGAGAAGGAGGGGGAAATTGATTGACTCGTGAAGCCAACTCAGTCCTGTCAAGGCAGTGACTGATTGATTCCTCTGCACCTACTTTAAAAGCTGCCAAGCAAGGCGGCAATGTGTCTTTAAACTCGTGCTGAAAAAGGCATTTATTCCCTAGTTGAAAGAACAAGGAAGCAGTAGACAGACAAATGTCTGTGTTTGTTTCTCACCTGAAGATAAAACAGAAGTAGCTCCCATGTTGCCAAGAAAAGTATTAGAACAGGGAGAAGGAACTAGGGACTTAGCACAGGCCTCTGATTGAAGAACAACCTATTACCCATAAAACTTCAGAGTAAAACTAGTCAAAATAACCTGGATGGAGGCAGTAGGCACATGACAGCAAAATGACAGGTCAAGCACATAAAGGCACCACTAATAACAATTCAGCCAAACACAGACATTGCTGCTTTTTATCCCAGTTGGAGGCTTGGATTTGCTCAAAGCTCCTTTCATTGCCAACTTCTTTAAGGATAATTTAAGTGATAGAGGGAAAGGCAGATTGGCTGTCACAAGGAAGGGATAATGAAGATCTTTGTGATGAGTGGAAATGGGAAAAAGACATATTGGCAAATCTTGAGAGAGTCCTTGGTAGTACAGAATCTAATGAACTTCTTTGCTAATTGCCCAGCTGATTCCAGGTCAAGAAACTGCTGAGCTTCCACACCCAGACTCTGCTGATAGCTCCCTCCTTCCTTGTATGGCCCTGAGACTTCTCAGCTCTTAAACACTGCCATTAAGGAAAAAGTTAATGAGAAATAAAGGAAAGAGTAATAAGAACTTGCAGTTGAGTCCTCAGACACTGCACTGAGTGCCTCAATTTCCAGTCTTAATGTGTCTTCTTAGTAAAGCCAGACAAATGAAAGAGAACCATAAAAGTTGCGGCCTAACAGACATTTTACTGTCTGTTCCTGATTATTTAGGAGCTGAGTTATCTTTATACTGCCTCAGCATGAATATACCCATTTCCCTGTCTCCTGGCACATGACAAAGAATAAAGGATGTTCCATAACTGGCTAAGATATCAGTGAAGACCTGTGGTTTCGTAGGTGTATCTGTGTAGAAAAGCTATGCCTGGAAAGTTGCAAATTGGGCACCACTTTTGTTAGTGCTTGTTAAAATAATAGTCAGGAGACAGTGGAGCTGCTCTGCTAACTCCTTTCTCTGCATTAAACACTGTTGGTGTTTGTACCATGCCTAGTGCTGTGTCCTAGTCCAATTATTGCTTCCACAGTCTCTCTCCTGGAATGCAGGATTTATTAGTACCCAATGCAGCCCATTCTACAAAAGGTTTATCTGCTTATTATGGAAGAATAGTAATTATATGGCTGGAAAAAACCAAACAAACACTATAAATCTCGAACTAAGGCAGTCAATTGCTGTCTGACCTCCACTGTAATGCTCTTGGTTGTTTTCACACCCTCCTCGTGTTTTAGTTAGATGTTGATCTATTGTCAGCTAACTTCCATCACCTCCAAACTGCTGGAAATTCCAAACATAAATAAAGCAATTCAGCACAAACTAAAAATCAGTCAGACCCCATGGCTTAATGATTAAATGAATTTTTCAGATTTCTGTGCACTGCTCACAATCTACGACCAAATACTTCTTGTTTATTAAGGCTGTAGAAAGGTGATGGAGGAAGAACTGACACAGGACCAGCATGACTCCACATTCAAGAAGATCATCTAAAGCAAGGGTATTTTAAAATAACAGGTAGATGGTGCATTTTTAGCAGGTCTCCTAAACACAGAGTCTATGTCTGCATGGATACAGATGTCAAGTTGTACCACGTTTTCTATATCCAGCCCCCCAAAGGATTTCAATGCACAGAAGATCAGTGAATGCTTCTCTCCTAATCCCAAATATCACAAAACATTTCTCCAACTCAAAAGCTAGCAGAGACCATTTTCTCTGCTTCTCCATCTGGGGCATGCAGAGGTGTCACCTACCTGCCACAACTCCTGCAACGTACACAAAACTGATCCTCGCAGCTCCGTGCACCATTTCCAGAGGAACCCCAACCAAGAGCTGAAGGACAACATTGAGCCCAAGGTGTTCTATCCTGCAGCAAGGAAAAACAACAGTTGTCCTCTTCTCCAGCTCTTCATCTCCTTTCTCTACCACTGAGACACAGATATCTTGGAAAGAAAATCAAATAGCATCCAATTCACATAAGTAGACTAATGCTGGGAAAAACAGTGATTCCACAAAACATCAGACCCAGAGTTGCAATGCATCTTCCCTCCTTGCTGCTTTTATCTTTTTTGTATCCTTTCAGGTCCTTTCAGCTAAAGACCTCCCTCCAACAATGTTTGGTTCTTAGGCAGACATTTTTTTTTCTTTACTTGAAGTTAAATGACTTGTCAAAAAAAAAAGCAGCAAGATGGCAGCAGAGCCTGGAACAGAAGCCAGAAATTTGACCTGCTCCTCTCTTCTCCCCTCCTAATCATTCCACTTTTCCCTGCACACATCACACTGCCACCATGTGGAATGCTTGTTAAGAACGAGGTGAAGTACAAATTCCAAGAGAGCTGCCATTTCCTGGTGCCATAATGTGCTTTACAGTATGGGCTGTCTGACCTTCACTCTTTTCTGCCGTTTACTTCAGTGGTCAGAATGGGAAGCAGAGGGTATTTTGATCTCTGCTCAGGTACCCAGGTGTACTCACTGATGCTCTCTCTTCACCCATCCTTGTTCCCATTACAGTCAATAGCAAAACTCCTGTTGAACACACAGGAATAAGCTGGGCTGAGGGAACTCTTGCAGAAAGTCACACTATCACACTGTGCAGGACCACTTGCAGCCTGCAGGCAGTGTGACAGCTCAGATGTGCATATTGGGTAAAGACCCCAGTGCAGCAGATTTCCCATGAGCTGAATCAATAGTTTCAACCCAAGTTCTCTGTTGCTTTAATCAATACTACTTAACAAACCCGTCCTGCCACTTTTCAGAGCTCTATAGAGGTATTTATCTGTAGAATCTCCCCCACACAGGTAACAACAGCACCAGGCCCTGAAGAGGGTCCTCAACACTCTGCTAGTGTCTGAGATTTACCCTGGGCTTGCAGGACTGTGACCTCACTGAATAGTGACATCCCACTGGAGCTAAGGGTATCCTGCTTTTTGTATGAAGAGAACCTGATTACAAAACAGATGGATCTAAATTACACAGTGGTGTAAGTGGACACCCTTAACACAGAAGGCCAGCATCTTATGGGGAAAAGAGAACAAAGTACCTAATGCCTTGAAAACATACATCCCATTTTATACAAGAAAAGGGTTGCTCACAGGCAGGCACTAGCAAACTTTGGTTTAAGCTATATGCATTAAGTTATATGCATTTCCACTGTTTTGATCTTTTTCACGTTACCATAGCAATTTCCCATATACAGTGGAGAAAAACACTGATGGTGAGATGCAGTAATGACAGAACAGTCTCAAAAATGAGAATTCAAAGTTTGTAAAAAAGTGCTAGAAATGATACTGCAGAAAGCAGTCCTCTCCTGGTATCTTGATAAGTTTGTTTCAATTGAATTTCTCTCCAAAGATGAATTTCCCTCCTGCACACTCAGTGCTGCAATTTTTCCTCATGGGAAACTGCTGCATGTAACTGAGTTCTTTTATTACCTTCCTCAAGCCTTTTAAAGCCACTGGGCATGGTCAGTGCTTACTCTGATCCCACATGCTCACAGAATGCAGGGAATTAAATAAGGAACAACCAGCAAAGGTCAAACTGAGAGCACTGGGATGAGTCAAAACATCCAAGTGCCCTTTCACAGAGGGAAGGAAGAAGCGTTGGCTGGCACACAGTCAACATCATGAGGTGGCACCTGACATATCCACACAAAGCACTGGGTCTTATTTTTCAAAGGAAGCTTTTGTAGGAGCTCAGCAAAGTTTATCCTGGACTCTGAAGTGACTCTCTGATTCACAGCTGATCTTAAAAGGCTTCCCAGGAGCAATTCCATTCACTTCTCTTCCCCATCATGTAAAGAGCTTTGAAGGCACCAGAGTCAATAAGAAGCCATAAAATATAATTACCCTTTGCCAGTGCTGAATGTGTCATTCTTGAAATGACAATTTCATTGATTTATTAAGGACTTTCTCCTTCCCTGGGACCAAACAATTGGGACTGAGCATCAATGCAAGTCATTAGTTATGGCAGTGATACAAATGTTTGAGCTTCAGATATCAACTGCTTTCCATGAAAACAGAAGGGCAGAATTTACAACTTTGCCTTTTCAGCCCTTGACAAAGCTCCCTCCATCAGAACCAACACAGAGCCTGTGCATTTTTGGAATCTTTCTAGAGTCTCAGCCAGAAAAGCCTTAGCAACTGCTGCCTTCTCAAACACCTTCTGGCTGCCACTTGCTCTTCAAAAAAAGACTGAGTGCACTAAATTAAGGAGCAGTCCACATTTCCATTTAAAAGTCTCAGCTGGAAGCTGGATAACAATAGAGCCATGGCATTGTGTTATCCTCTCATTTGAAAATGAGAGGAGAATGATGGGTGTCCACTAAAAAACATTATTACCTCTCCAAGATTTATCTGTTTCCCTCATAAGAAAGAAGCTTAACACAGAGAAGTTAGAAATAAAGGAACATTTAGCTTAAGTCCAGATACTGCAGATAAATCACAAGTTTTATCGTTCCAGTGGGACCCTCCACTGTTTTAAAGGCTGTGTAGCTAAAGGACTTGGAATCTATCATGATGAGTCCCCTGCCCACCACCTTCCACTGTTCCACTTTGAGCCAGCCAGAGGTGAAATGAACCTGAGGGATTTTTTGGCCAGTGAGTGTGAAGAATGCCAGAGAACCGCCTGCTATGAGGGTGACCTGGCACAGGTTAGGAAAGCATGCCACAGAAAGGCATTTGGTGCTGGAAAATTGTCCTTGAGCAGGTGTTTCTCCTCCAATGTACCCAAAAGCAATCTGTAGGCATAGAAGCAATATGCTAAAACACCACCACAAGAAAGCAAAATACAAACTAACTAACATTAGTTAAAATCAAGTGTTTCTTTCTTTTACAAGCCCAGTTTCCCCCATATTTTCTGTGAAATTTTCATATTTTCACTTCTCATATTATGTAGCCAGCCTCATGTCTAAACCCAATAGTCCCCACTTGCAGGATGAAATCTATGGAATATGGGCTCTTTGGAGGGATTCAGCATGCAGAGGACAGATGTTGCCACATTCAAAAGCTTCTTCTAATAACTTTTCCCCACTCTTCCCTTATGAGGAGTCTGTTTTTATCCAGGGATCTGGGAAACATCTTGTGCTCCAGGGCAATTACACACCAAGGAAGTTATTCCATGGCAGGGAAGAGACATCAGCATGTCTTCCATCAGAGACATGGAAAAAGACAAAGATCAACTTGATCTTTCTGGCCTTTCATAGAAGAACATTGACTGATGGAATTACAGGCTTTCTATTTAAGAACAAAGGGTCCTTATGCAGTTGCAAGCTCTACACTACTGCTAAAAAGGCTTGTTGCTGTCATTTTTCAATGACAGAATTAAAGAAAATTGCAATTATCTGCCAGGAATGTGTGAAGATAATGATCTGAGAAACTGCTCAGAGGGGGTAGAATGTTTTGTACAGGGATGAACTTTCCAGTGACACTTATCACCATGGCATCACAAACATCAATTCAGTCTATTTGAATTTTGTGAGGACTGGCACAGCTGAGAAGAACAGAGTTAGAATCCCCACACCTTGAATATTCTTCCCAAGTCTGCTACATACCTCTCATGGGATGAAGGAGGATTCATTTTATTGTGCACCTTCATTTTGCATGAGGTGGACCATTCCCTGTCCATCTGGTCACTCGAGACTGTCAGCTCTTCAGGAACACTGGTGTTTGCCCAGTGTGTACAAAATGGGAGTTCAGGCTTGACACAGCCTTCTAGGCATTATCTCAGTCCCTGTAGAAGGGACCAACATTACTGAAAGATGACATGTCCCAGGCAGAGGGAATTTAACTGACCTTTTCAACACCCTGTAGTTTTAAAATGCCCATCCAGCATCTTTGCAGACTCGTTCTACCACCTTTAGTGAACACTGGGCTTTGACCTGGTTTTAGGAAGTGCACGGTAAGAGGAAAGTGTGGGCCCAGCACTGCTGGGGAGAAGAGCAGCATCTATTAAGTTCCTTTTGTTGCCTTCTCCCTTCAGAGAGCAGTGAAGGTTTGCACCTCATTGCCCAACACTCCACAACATCTTTACAATTTTACACACAATTTATAATTCTTAATTTAATTTATAATTTATTAATTCTGAGCTGATTCTGCCACTCGATCTTTCTCTCTGGGGAACCTGAACTGTTTGTAAGTACTCACCCTGCATGCATGAATATGTAGGTTAGGTACCTCCAAGCCTGGGCCCGAAGCTGGGGATGGTACAGTAATGCATTCTTCAGGTACAAGGGGTGGCTGACTTGCAGCACAAATCTGTCTAAGACCACTCCATTGTAAAGAAAAAAGGCAACCTAGAAAAGCAGACAGATTCATTGGTTAGCAAATGTCTTTTCTTACCAAAAAGTACCTTTTAGCTCAAAATAATGGAGAAAGAAGTAATATATACAAAAACTTTCCTCCCATTTGACAGCTTCACATAGCATGAAAATTCCCCGTTTTGAGGAACCTGTAACACATTGATATAACTGTATTTGTGGTCTTCTGTAACACACCAACCCCTGAGTCAGAGGAACCTGCTCCCAGCAGTGTCATATCCTACTCTGTACTTACTTGAGCACACTCAAATGTGCCAAGATCTCATTTGGGAAACACATGAGCAGGTCAGAATATTTAACCCAGAGGTTTCCTTCCCTCCTTTTTCTCTCCATTCACAGACAGAGGTAGCCATATGGAAATTCTAATATCATTGACTTATCCATTTCTCTAGAACTGTCCTGTTTTCACTTCTCAAACAGTTTTGCTCTAGTTGCCCAAACTGTGGAGTCCCATATACAAATTGTTCCAATGACAGGATCAGAGTCTCCACTTAAACACACCCCAACCAAAGTCAGCCTAACCAGCTTCACATCCGTCCTCACCAGCTCTGACCGAGCGCCTCTCTAAGCCCTGCCTGTGTCCCAGCAGAGCCTTTGGCATGTGGCTGGGCTCCCAGGGAGGGCACTTGCCTCCACAAGGGTGATGGTGATCATGAACCAGGGCGGGGGGCAGCAGGTGTAGCTGTCGTAGTACCACTTGCGGTCGATCTCGCGCGGCAGCGTCTCGTAGGCCACGTGCCGGATCAGCCGCTGCGGCAGGCTCAGCCCCGTCTCCTCCAGCAGCGCCTTGCTGCACAGCCGCCGGTTCCCCTGCAGGATGGCCTGCCGGAAACTGTTGGACCTTTTGTTGCTCATCTGGGTAAAAAGGAATGGAAGAAGCCATGAGCACAAAGCAAGGCCTAGCACAGCCATCAGGGAGAACAGTGAGAGAGTGGTAGCACCAGATCCAGGCAGGCAGGAGCCACCACCAAGCTGAGCTTTAGGAACCAAGTCAATGACAGGGTGACCGACTTGGGGTGCAGGAAAACCAATACCACGGTCTGCCATCATGATGCCAATAAATGAGGTCAGGGCAGAACTCTGGCAAGGCAGAGCAGAGGCTGCTGATGCACCAGGCTCAGCTCTGTTGCCCATTCTCCAGACTTCCATGCACTGTCCTCACCATCACTCATCACAATCCATATTCCTGTACCTCTGCTCCCCTTGCTCTATCACACTTCCTGCAGCCTTGGGACAGAAAATTTCTTGAATGTAGCAGCAGGCACTTTCACAGCACATCTAACCCTTGTGGCAGGAGTTAGTTCTGGGCAAAGAAAATTATCTCATTGTGTAAAACAAAACTGCCTGAGCAACAGCAACAAACAACAAATTAATTGGCTGTACAGGCTGCCTTAGCTCCTGTAAGCTTTCAAGTCTCTTTACAATGCTTCTTTCATAAGTTACCCTCAGAGGGGACATGTTCTGAGATGGCACAGGCTTACAGCTAATTTGTATATGCATTACCACCTTTCATGCATAGTTTTAGCTATCTTTTTGAGCATACACTTTCCCAGTTTGGATGCACAATTAAAGCAATTGCATTTGCAAATTAGGCAGATGAAATCTTATGCTTAGCCTGCTGGGGGCGGGGGAACGAACCAGGTCTGAAAGAGCTTGCTCCAAGATTTGTATAACTGTTAATTAGCCCTGATATCAAACAAACCTGCTGCATTACAGCCACTCTCTGTACTGGCTGAATCTTTGGCAGGGAGCTCCAAAGGCTCACTGTGTACACAGGCTGCTGCAGGGGAACCTTCTACTAACAGGCAGCAAAGCAAACACGACAGCCTGGTCCTTCTTCTGAGAGAACTGCTACCTGTTCTCAAACCACAGCACCTCCAGCCTCCCAGAACTGAGCAAGGGATGACACTCAACAGCATTGGCTTCCAGTTATCTTGGATCATGCTGGGTTCAGCTGATATCCCAAAGCCAGCAAAGCCCAGAGCTTGTGCCTTCAGTGCTCAGGCAGTCAGGGAATTGCTCCAAGCTGGACCAAGCTGCTTAAACACAGTAATCACTGCAGGGAGCCACCTCCTGTTAATCACTGGAGGAAGGCAAGGGGCCATCTGAGGTGATAGCACTGTGACCCACTCTGCCCATCCCTCCTTAGCCTTCATTTGTAGTCTGTCCCTCCAACACAGAGGAGCATTGACAGTCAATTGATGTTCCTATATTTGTTTTTAAATGGGCAAAATTTTTGTTGTTGTTGTTCTCTATGAGTTGTTTCAGTGAGAAGTTTTATCCTAACAACTCTCTCTATTTTAGTAATTTTCCTTTGTTCTCTCTTTCCTTCGTTCATTCAGAAATCACTTGTAAAAGAACATTTCTGGGGAAAAAAAAGGAGAAAAACAAAGAAGAAAAAAATGTCCACAAAGTCTCTCTCTCAGTCTTCTCAAGTCTTTTATCCAAAAGTCTGTATCTAAAACTAGGGAAGTTGAGGGGAAAAAAACTGTTGTGGTCTTCCATTGCATTAAGACAGCCAGCTCATACCGAAAACCAATATTTTCACAGAGAAACATCCAACAGGTACAAGGCTTTCCTTAGCATGTGTGAGATGCCTTTTGGTAGGTGAGAGATGTATCTCTGTTTCAAAGATACTTTTAGCCACCTAATGACCTCACAGTGTCCGTAGAAGAAAGCTTCACTCCAGGTTAGTTCAGAACAGCCTTTCAGAGATGTCCCTCACAAAGTTAATTCTTTTGTCTCTGGCTTTGCCCCTCTTATGGGCAAGCATAAATCCAGGCTGAAACTATAAACTTGCCTGAAGATACCAGACAGTTGACTGGAGCTGCTGATCTGCTTATTCCAATTACAGTGATAAATGGGATTTCCTGCCTACCACAAAACAGTCAGTGCTTTTCCCTGCTGCAGCACTGCAGTGGAAAATACAATCATTCCCAGAGTCAAGGGAAATCATCATTTCGGTTCAGCATCAAGAAGTGCTGGCCACCCTCAGCAGATGGTCACCTCATCAGTGCAGAGACTGCTGAGGGAAATGGGCAGGGAACTCCAAAGGCTGCTGATGTCCATGGTTAGGCTCATAACAAAGATTTCCTTGCATCTGTTGAGCAGAGGATCCTAATGGAGGCACCCCTGAGCTTGTCTGTTCCTGTTGAGTATGACACAAGGGACTGCCTTAGTTCAGTCACCTGAACTCAGCACAGCCCCATCAGCCCAGTGTCCACTCTGCACTAATGCTTGTGCTGCCCATGGAGCCCAGAAAACAGACAGGGCACTGCAAATTCATCATCATGACATTACTGAAGGTGTTCATCCACATACTAAAAACAAAAATTAAGAAAAAGTTCTTCTCAGATTTAAGAGCAAAATATTGCAGGAACACTGTAAGTCATGCCTCAGATGACCAAAGCCTCCATTGGCTCTCCTGAGGAGATGGGAAATTGGACTACTGTTCAGCAGAAAGCTCTGCCTTCCTCCCTCCAGAAAGGAAAATAAATCCCAGGACCTTTCACACCCCACACAGAAGCTAACATGGAAAGGACATGAAAATATTTGCCAGATCTTCTTTAGAGCAAAGGATATGGAAAGAAGATCCAGGTTCCCTCTACATGCTGCAATCTTGGCATGGTTTTACACCCTGTTGAGGCAGGGACACAGTGTCAGGAGTGTGGCAGACGTGCTGAAAAGCCCCCACAATCCCACAAGATGTGGACTGGATGTACTGAGCCCTTGCTAAAATCAGGCCTCTCAGGAAGGAGACATCCTGCTGGTCCCCACCTGCATGCATTGCCCAAGGCTCCAAGGAGGAGATGATCTCCAAAGAGACAGCACAGCTGAATGCCAGGGCTCCAGCAAACACAGCAGTCCTGGCCCTACTTACATGACCCCACAGGCCTTTGGATCAAGCTAGGAGGAGATGGGCATGAGGAGAGACAGAGGATTGAGTCACTATTGCTGCACTCACCAATTCTTGATGAGAAGTCAATTTTGTTCCTCAGACTGACTTCGGAAGACTCACATCTTCCCAGAGTCTCGCATATGGTCACAATTTGCTGACTTGATTTTGGAATTACATAATATTGGTGTTTATGAGCCAAGTATTTAATCATCAGCTGAAAGAACACTAGGCCCATTGTTGGCCTGCACATTATCATGGCTCCAGGAGCCCAGGGCAGCCTACTGCACTTCTTTTCAGGCAATTGATCTAGGGCTTCTTTAATGAGCGTGATATTAATGCTGCAAGCAGATGGGTACAGCAAACAGTATGTGGAGAGAGAAGGTAGCAGTGGGGAGCAACACATTCGCTTAGTCCTTCCTGCCTGCAAAATGGTAGTATGCAGAGAGAAAGAAATCTCCTTTGCAGAAGAGCCAAGCTGAGCTGACTGGTACCCAGGTGCTGCCACCTCTGCCCTTTGGTGTCACCCTACCAAAACAAACCAAGCCTTAGTGCTGGAGCTCTGCTCAAGGGCTGGGTTTGATACCCCTGTGCAAAAGGAAAATTTTTTCCTACTTAAATCTGAAACTGTCTTCAACACTGAAAATGTCAACATTTAGGATGAGTTCTTACTGCCAAGAGTAGCCGAATGACAAACTCTGATGAAGTACAAAGTCCTGCTTTTGTTTCGCACACATGGTGCTCTGAAATTACTCTGGGATAATCTGCAACTTGCAAAGAAAGTTGTCCATCCTCACTGGCAGACCAATTTCTCTGTATTCCTTGGATATCTGTAGTACTGTGGCTACCTCTAGATAATCAATAGCCAAGTCACACAGTATTTCCCCCATCTCCAGTTTCAGGGCTTGTGTGTGGCAGATTACCCTTTTAATGGTTTTATTCACCCTCACTCAGAAGGTTTTGAAAAACATGGATTTCTGCCCATTAAATATTGGCATCTTTGAGACTGGCCTCAAGCTATTTTTAAACACATGCAGCTCTGTGACAGGCAATGCATTCAGCTCTCCAGCTCTGAACCTCCAAGACACAGAACACTAAATCAGAAGTTAGCACAAGCTTTTTAAAAGCCTCTGCCAGCTCCAGTTTTATAACCCACTTTACTTACAAATGCAACCTCTCCAATCAATTTTGCTTTCAAGATTCACATTTATTTCCTTCCCTCTGCCCACACTTCTACAAAATGCTAATGTGGGTAGAGACAGCTTTTCCCAAAATGCATATCTCAGCATTAAGTTCATCGGTCACAGATGTTCACATCCTCTGAGCCAACCTGGTAGCACTTTCCCAAACAGTATCAAAGGGAAAAAAACCTGAATACCAAAGACCAACATTCTGATCTGATTTGACCAAGCAGTGGTTTACTCTAGGGATTCAAAGAAAGAGGCAGGGGAGACAAAATAAATTATCCCTGCTAGAGGTTTTGTCTGATTCCTGTTAAACGTGCCAGGCTTAGGCCTCCCAGCACTTCCAATAGAAAAGGTAAAACAATTTCAAATTTCAAGGTTACTTGAAAGAACATTGCTTGCAGGGCAAGACTAACATTGTGGTCCAAATAACATTGTTACACAGTGCTTCAAAGATGTGTGTTGTTCACATTAAAAATGAGGCAGAATTAGCCTGTCCCTAGAAGCCAGCAAGACCAGGAAAAGCAAAGCAGGTGGTGATTCTCGATCTGGAAAATAAAGGATGTGCATTTAATTAGTGAATATATTTTGCTCATTACTTAGAGGCTTCATCAGCTTCAAGTTACTACACAGCCACAGCTAAACATTTCTGTTGGAAGCAGCAGTGTTTTGTTTTTCCCAAGTCACGTGAACTCTATCTTAGACCTTGCTACTGACTACAAGTTCTATTACAGCTCACAGGATATTATGTGAAGTAATCCAGGACTGCCAACAGCAATTGCTGTTCAGCAAGAATCCCAGCAAATAGCATCTCAAGTATCATTACCTCCTGGATTGTCTTTTCTCTAAAAGTAGCAAAGTTAGTTAAACACCTTGGTTCACTATCTCTCCTGTGACCCAGGTCCTTCATAGCCAGAATTTTCTCTGTGCAGAATTTTCACAATGCTGCAAAGCAACCAGACAGCAGAGGTGCACGAGATGTCTCCACTTGTACAGGAAACATTTCTGTTACTCTGGACTGTCTCAGACACAGCATAAGAAACTCCATCTGAAACTGCTTTCTGCCATTACTACAAACCACAGTGCAGAAACAGAAATGGATGATTGCAGCATTGTGTTTTACAACTACATGAACTGAATTTCATATACACAGAGGAGAAGCAATTTCCAATGAGTTGCCTATCTGATGTTTTCAAGCCTTTTCTGTTTTCAGATCACACTTGGAGTTTTCATTTTCCCTGATTTATTAATTTCTCAATTTATTTCCTGAGTCCTTTCTGGGGTCTAGTCTCATATTTTAAAACTTCCAATTTCATTAATTTAAGTTGCTTTGCTGAGTTGAGAGCAGGCATATGTATGGATGTTGTTATTAAGGTGAGAAGTCCTATAATTACATTTTTGATGTATCTAGAAGTTCACATCATCATTTTTAGCAGCAGGTCAATTCTTGCTAAGCTACTGAAACAGACAAATTAACCCGAGCATAAAGCAGAGAGGGATAATGATCATCAAGCCCAAACATGGACCACCACAGCAAGGATTGACAGCTAGGAGGTGAAGGGAATCCCAAATTTCACAGTGATTCTGTATCAACTGTGCTGTTTCTTTCTATCAGGAAGTTCAAAAGAAAGTTTGGAAGGCAGGGAAAAGAGAAGGAGCCCTAAAAAAACTTAGATGTTGGAAATCAATATAAACTAGAGGAGAAGTGAGAAGAGAGATGTCAGTTGTAAGTAGTTTAATGTTTTGGCATTTGCATTGCCTATTGATTAGAAAGTGCAAAAAATGCAGACAAGGATAGAGGAGCTGATGACAGGAAGATCAATGGCTTCTTTATAGGAGTCATTCAATAGTAGTGAAGGAAATTTGCTGTTTTGCAGAAACCATATCAGCTGGCTGTGAGCTGGCACAGCCTCCTATTCCCAAAGGAGGAGAATGTCCAAGCATTTCAGCTCCCATCTACCTCTCATTAGCTTGTGCTGCTCCCAAGCCCCGTGGAGTGGGGAGAGAGGAAAAAGCCCAGTTCTATTCTGAGCCTGTTGCCAATGTGTTGCCTGGCCCTAGGCCATCATTTCTGTAAAAGAAATTTGATGATGCCTCTTCCTGCTACCTAAGTGTTGTGCAGCCCAATTAGTGAATGCTTGCATGGTACTTTGAATATCCCCAACTGTGGAACAAGCAGCTGTTACTATAAATACTCTGCTGAGCACTGAGGACCACACTGTTTGTTATGCTGGAGCTGAGGAAAACCTCACGCTGTGGGATCTGTTTAAGAGTTGCTGCATTTATTTTACTGTGTACCTAGACACAGGCAAGGGGCTTACAAGACAACCTGGTTAGATACAGCAGGTTTATGTAATTCCAACAAAGTAACTTCACCTTGACACTGCCCACAGCCTGATGGCCTGTGGCCTGTGTCCTTGACAGCTGGGCCATCTTATCATACTTTCCTGATTAATATGAAAACAGGACATATGCAAGACACTTTCTTTCTAAATCAAGAACACATGCATAAGTGACCATGACAAATGAAGGGATCAAATCCTCACATTGTCTGCAGAGTACACAAAGATGCAAATTACTGTACTCTGCATCAAGGACACATCCAGTTTTACAGAGAAATTTCAGAGGTGTCACCAACTTCCATTCCTCTTTGACTTTGTCACCCAGGATTATAATAACATTGCACTAAATCTGCTGGGATTCAGGTGTTCAGTGATAGAGCAAGAACAAGGCAAAGCTCCTGAATGGCCAGTGTCCAAGATATCTTGCAAACAACATTTCTAAGCCATCCTGGGCACCTGACAACACATGTCTACAATTCTGTTGACTCAACAAACTGTCTTGACAAGAAACAGAACGATCCCTTCACTAATTGACTCATTAGTAGAGATAGAGAGGCATCCAGACCATGACTCATGCACTCTGAGACACCTCACCTGGGATAAAACGAACGTGACCTAGAAACACTTTATCCCTGTTGCTGTTGATGCCTACCAGCAGTGCAATACAACTCCACCTAGCATGTCAACACATTATCTATATGTTTTTGTCTGGAAGTAGTGAAATCTCTAGATAAAACAGGAGACATCCAGACTGACAGACCTCTGCTTGCAAACAAATGGCTTATTATAGCAGCTAGCAACTGATATTGAGAGCAAAAACCTATAAACTAGCAGTAGCCATTGCTTCATGATCTTACTACAGCTCTCACAGTTCCTTTCCATGCAAATTTGTTTACCTGGAAAAATCAGAAGCAATTTGACTCTTGCTGAAGCATTCAGTCACCAGTGAATGCTTCAGCAAGTCCACGCAGAATGTGATGCAGCAAACACTGGTGTTAATAAAGGGAGGGAAAGAGAGAGACACTGTCCCTCAACAGCCCATGTTTTAAGCAGAGCCAAAGACTGACAGGCCATGCCAGCCAGAGCACTCACCAGGTTGACGAAGTCCTGGTAGCAGATCCTCCCCTCAGAGTTGCTGTCTGCCAGGGCTAGCAGGACCTCCAGCTTGTGGGGGTCCAGCTCCGAGCCATGTCTCTGGAGAAGGGAGCGAAACTTCTCAGTGCTGATGTAGCCAGTGTTGTCAGGATCAAACTGGGATAGGAGGGGAGAGTGCCACAATTAACAATCCCATGTTCCACACAACTCTGTCCTCCTATGTATTCATCATCCACTGCAGACCCACAGGGACCCAGGGGCTGCTCTAGGCTTTGGTGACACTGTCCTGCAATCACCCAGGGACTGGAAAGCACCCTGCTGCAGAGAGGGGTGACTGCAGGCACCATCATCCACACCACCATCCATTTCCAAGCTTCAGCTACATCAGCTCCCTTCATCTTCCTTCCCTCTGCATCATCATTTCTCTTGTCTATTTTTTATGCCTCTTTCTATCCGAAGCATCAAGCAAACCAGAGATGCAGTTTGTGAGATAAAATGCACTGAAAACAGTTTTACTCCTCTATTTCCTAACACATTTGCACCACAGGAATATGCCATCCCTCCTCAAGCCCTTTCCGTGCTCAGTGTTTCTGGCAGTCACCTTTCCAGATCATCTCTAGAGATGCCTTCACTATGGAAAGAGCTTTCACTGCTGAAGAGCTATTTTAAGACAGTTGGGAGAGAAAATCTTTGGACAGGGAGCAAAGCAGATGAACACCATGTCAAACTAGAAGTGACAAGGCAGCCACATGCCATTTTGAGAACACAAACCACAGTCATTAGAAGGAAAGTCCCAGGTGAGACCTAGAGTGAATCCCACTCTGACCAAAACCATCACTGTTTTCCCCAAGCCTAAGTGGCTAATCTAGAAATGCCACTGATGGAAAGAGACACCTTTACAAGACTGTCCAAACTTATGACTGTTCCAGTGGCCTCTAGGACACTCTGTGAGGGGCTGTCAGCTCACAAGGCACAGCCTCAGCCCTGACAAAGCCAGTGCTGGCACCACGCCGAGCACGTTTCTGCTGTGCTTGGAAAACTAGTGGCTGCAAGCTCCCAGACCAGCCTGCACTAGCCCTGGTGCAGTCTGATCTCTACCAGTTCTCTGTTGCTGGGAGACTTTGTCTTTGATTTCCCAAACTTGGCTGTGAGGACCCTGGTGCTCACTGGCCTCCTTTTGTAGATAATGATATCAAGCTTGTTTGCTGGATTGAATGGCTGTCAGGGGGCAGGGTGGTCAGGAGGGAGTCTTTTCATGGAAACATTTGGGACATAATAGGGCCTTCACAGAGCCCAAAAGGTCCTGACAATCCTCACTCTTTCCTAATGGGGAACAAAAGTTGAACAGGCGCCGGGCCTTTGATCAGACACAGTGGAGTAAAGGCTGCCTTGGCAAGGGAGGAGGTGGGAAGGAGGATGTGGCAGAGGATGCAGCCTGCCAGCAGCAGGGCTGGCAGGGCTCTGCAGTGAGCAGAACAGCCATAAAACAGACCAGCCTCAGGCATGGGCTGCTTGTTTAGAGGCTGCAGTGCCTGTGTGCAAGGACCTGGCTCCATCTCCTTCTGGCCTGAGCATCCTTGTCCTGCTGCTCTGCTCTGCTCTCCCCAGCTGCTTGGCTGAGGAGGAGCTGTCCAGCCTGAGCAGGGGAGGTCACAGCCCCTTGCTGGAGGTGGGCTGGCTGCCTTTGGTCAAAGCAGCAGCCCCTCTGTGAAGAAGCTGCTGGGGCAAGTGGATTAAAAAAAATCAAGATAAAACTAATTGACCTGTGGACAGTCAGAGCTGGGCACTTTCTCCTGTTCTCTGACAAAGGTTGTCCTGCCCTTGTGAGGTGGCCTGGATGTACCTCCCTGACAGATGGCACCCAGAGCCAAAGGTGGATTTCATCAGCTGTTTACTGTTAAACAAAGGCTTAATATTAATCCCTAGAGAAGTTTAGCTCCCCTACTCCAGCCCACTCTGATGCTTTGAGTTAACACATCAAACTCTAAAACTAACCCCAAAAGTCAGGGCTTCTGCACTCAGGCTCAGCTCTGATGAGTTTTGGCTCTTGCTATGACTCTCAGGCCAGCCTGTTTGTGGTGCTCAGTCCCAGACACACACACCCAGGAAATAAAGTATTATTAGCACAATACCTGGGGTGACCTTTCTCAAGGGGAATGTGTAAGAGCTGGGAGATGAGTCATTCGGTGAAAGGTTCTAGGATTTGCAACCCCATAGATACTGCTCTGTTCATCCCTGTTTCCCAAAAACATTTGACCTAACCAACATCTTATTTAAGTGCATCACTTTAACTGTACCTTGATATTTGAAATATCAGAACCTATCTTGTCTAGCACAAAACCTTTTGCTCCTTGAAGGCTTAAGTACCTCTCTACTTTGAGGGTCAGGGTCAGCATCCAATGTGGGGGACTCTCCCCAGGCCATGTGCTCATGGACTTTGTAGGGCTGCAGCCTCAGGGAACATGGCTATTCCTTCAAAGGGCAGATGAGATACAGAGCTGAAGCACACAGGCCCCAAGAGAACAAAAGAGCAGCTGAGATCACAAACCACTTTTCTCAGACTTTGTTCTGCTTTAAAGCCTTTCAAAAAGAAGCATTTTGTAACCAAGAACAGAAATTACACAACTGCTTCAGAACTTCAAATCAGCCCACAAGGACACACTAATGACTTCAGACTCACTACTGCTGGAGCTGATACATCATGTCACTCAGGATGCTGCTGTTACTGGCTGCTGGTTTCCAAAGGCACAGCTGAAGCTGTAGCTGTCTGGTGGCTCCAAGTGAATCTGCTTCTTTCTCACACCAACAGGCACCAGCATTCCTTCTTCAGCTCACTGAAGTATTGCTGCTTGCTCCACAAAAATCAAAGCAGTGGCAGAAGGTAGCTGGTGTTTTCTGTAGTGCAATTTGGCTATCGAGTCCCTCCTCCTCTTCCATGTTATTATATATAACTTTTTTTTTTGGCACCATGTCAATGATAATAATTAGAAATAAGTTTGAAGTAAAACAGTGGATCTGAACAACATGAGAATAAGAGATGAGCAATGAAAAACTGACATCTGAACTCAAATACCTGAGAGCAGGGCCAGAGCACAAGTCCTGCAATCTGGTGCAGAATGTTTTACTGTCAACCCCAGCTTAACGAAGTCCCTTTTACTTATGCTTAAACAATTTCTTAATTGTATAACATTTCTCTATAAAAAAAGTATTTAAAAATCTCATCTGTCACCACTTAAAATCCACACCAATACTTCAAACTGCTTCAAACCCTGTTTTTGATATAAAAGCTATTCACAAAAATCAAGGGGTTGAGGAGGTTCTGTGTACTCTGTGTCCCTACAGATGCTACACATGGCAAATCATAGAATGACTGAATGTGCTGAGTTAGAATGGATCCATCAGGACCATCGAGTCCTTCATGCTCCATCCAGTTCTGGCTCTATGCAGGACAGCCCAAGAATCCCATCATGTGCTGGAGAGCGTTGTCCAAACATTTCTTGACCTCAGACAATCTTGGTGCCGTGACCACCACCCTGGGGAGCCTGTTCCAGGCACAACCACCCCTAGATATCCAACCTAAACCTCTCTCTGATCAGCTCTAGGCATTTCCTCAAGCCCTGTCACTGGCCATACGAGTAAAGAGATCAAAACTGCCCCTTCACTGGCCCTCCTGAGGATGCTGAAGACCACAGTGAGGTCTCTCCTCTTTTCCAGGCTGAACAAGTCCAGTGACCTCAGCCTCTCCTCACACGGATTTCCCTCAAGACCCTGCATCATCCTCATGGCCTCCTTTGGATGCTGTCTAACAGCTTCTTGTCTTTTCCATAATGTCATGCCCAAAAATACACACAGCACTCCAGGTGATGCTGCACCAGTGCAAAAACGTGACAGCAGACTCAAACCACTCAGCTCCATCAATTATAAAAGAGACAACTGACCTTTGCCAGCCGCTTCATGCATTTATCCATGGCGATCTCCTTCGGGGCCAATTGTGCCGGGGTCTCACCCGGGACAGGCAGAGCCTGGAGCAGCAGCAGGGCTGTGCTGAGCCCGGCTCCAGCCCCACGGGGAGCACGGGCACCACGGTGCCTTCCCCCAGTGCAGCTCCTTCTGCCTGTCCCCAGCTTGTCCCAGGGCTGAGGAAGCTGTTCCCGCCCTGTCCCCCACACAATAGGACACTAACGGCAATTTCATGCAAGGTTTCCTCCGCATTTCAATGACAATCACTCTTAACTCCCTTGATCCTCAACCAGGCTCTTAAGCAAAAATGTAAATATGTTAATGACCGTAGCAGCCATCTGACCCAGGATCTTAATTCCCTGGCCCAAAACAAACTGTTTTCCTCCTGTTTTTTTCCTTATATTAGAGGAGACACACCACAAACTAAAGGTTCTACAGCAAAACTGCAACGCAAAAGTGAGGGGGCCTCACAAACTGTGATGAAAATAGGAAATTTGGTTGAGGAAAGAAAATGAAATCTCAAATTGTTCCTCTTCTTTAATTAAAGAGACATCAGCCACGGTTGAGTGAGCAAGTAGGGTGGAAGCTGGTGCTGCAGACAGACAATGAGTATCTTGGGAAAACTCAGACATTCAGAGAGCAGCCAGCTGCTCCTCTCCCCACGGCACACAGCCCTCAGGGGCATCGGAGCAGCTGGAGAGTCAACAGCTGAACTGGGCACAACAGGAGGATCCCAGGCTGGCTTTAGGATTGCAGGAACAGAATTTGCTACCACCCATCGTTTCCTCATTGAAGGGCTTTGTCTTGACATCACCAAAGCCATAGTTGTCTTTCCAGTGGGCAAGGCTCCAAGCAACTTCATCTAATTTGGAAATTGGCCATGATCTGGACCAGTTCCTTAAAATCTGAATCATTCTAAGGTCCAGTGGTGTCTTCACTTTTCAGAGAGACTGGTCTGGCAGTATCAGGCCTCCTGGCACTGATCCCAGCTCTGCTCCACACTTGGAGATTCTGCAAAAAAATTGCCCTGAGCTTTAGATTCTCCTCCCTCTTATATAGAAATGACAACTCCTGATTCATTTCCCACCAGAAAGGAGCTCTCAATAGTTGGCCTGTTTCTTATTTACATGTAGGCCCTTTTCCACTGGAAAGGGAGAGTCAATTGCATGCAACATCTTTTCATCTTCAAGGATTTTGGAAACCACTCTGAGCTTTGCTGGATGGAACTCAGATGTTAGGTGGCACAGTCTCTGCAATCTAGGGATGCTTAATGATCCTGCTCTCTCTTCCAAGGGTGAGAAGTGCACGTGAGAAACCCTGATCCAACAGAGAGGAAGGTCAATCAGAGGTAAATGCATATCCCTCCATCTTGAAATCCAGCTTCTCATCATTTAAAGTCACCTCATCTGAGTTGCCTGAGCACATGTGGTAAAGCATTAATGCTGGCTCCAGTGACGCACACTTGCCTCCCCTGTAAATAATGAATTTACTCACCACTGCCCAGACAATATAAAGTGATTAAGGGCTGTCCAGCAGTACTTTTAGGGCATGTTAAATTGCTTTGACCTGAGCTGAACCCAAGGGCTGGAAACATCACCCAGCTCTCAAAAGCCAGATGGCTTTTAAGCACAGAGGATACTCCCTCACCAAGCAGTGCTCCCAGACACACCTGCTCCCCAGGAAGGCTGCAGTGAGAGCACAGAGCTGCCCAGCTCAGCACTCACCTAGGCCAGGAGAATGGAGTCCAGCCTCTTACCTGGATTTGGGTAAGTGTGTCTCTGCATGCAGCACAGTGAAATGTGCTGATGGAGGGGGCTGGTATGAGATTCCCTTTTCCTTGAAGAGCAGCACAGCCTGAAAGACCAGGTTCATGAGCTAGTTGGCCAATCTATAGAGGCATTTCTGTTCTAATTTATTTCTCCTAGTGTTTAGGCATAAAGACAAGGAAGGGACCTACATTACTACCATCTGTTGTTACCTTCTGCAGAAGCACTTCATCTAGACAGTGGAAGCACAGATTCAACAAGAATGATAGAATCAAAAGATTCAGGAGTGTGCTACTACTCAGCTCTAAAGCAGATAGGAAAGAGGGCTTGGAGCCAGATTTGATTTTTGGTATTGCCAAGATTGCTGGAGTGAGCCCACAGACCTGTGTGGTGTTGTGACTTCCCCACCTACAGGCCACAGGCACCACACCTGTGCTCATGGGATCCAGCTCAGGGAGGGCTGTGCAGAGCTCAGAGTGTGGCTGGATGATGGCTGCAATGGCAAAGGGCAATTGCCAAGCCATCAGGCCAAGCAGCACAGGGACACTGTGAACAGACATGGCCTTCTGGGGAAGTTTCAGGTGCAGAAACCTATCAAATTTTCCAAAGCTGGACACCACATTGAACTTCTTGACTCTACAGAGGTCATACCCCTGTCCATAACAACCATAGACCAAGCAAACCCTACACTTGGAGACCCCAGGAATTTCTGACCCACAGCTTGCAGGGAAAGTCTATCATGCACAGCCAGGTACCCAAATTCATGTATCTGTCTCCATGCTCATTTTTCATACAACTCCCTTCCTCATGCATCCTCTGCCTGTGGGTTTCTTGCTGCAAGTCCTTGCTAAGAGAGGACAGAGCTGAGGGATGTTTACAGGACTCACTGAATGGGCTTTCAGTCCTCAGCCACCTCGACATCCCACCCCTCTGAGCAATCCCACTGCCTCTCTCCAAATCAGCCTCCTGGCAGAATACTTCCAGAAATCAGCCTCTAGTCCCAGCTGGGGAATTACAGACAGTGTTCAAGCCACCCAGAACTAAATTATTCAAAATATACCACTGTGCTGGCTTTGAAACCAGAGCCACTCCCCAGAAAGAAGCCAGGGTAAATAGCAGCTCCATTACCAGCAGCACTGACAGGGAAGGAGATGCAGCACTGAAAGTGAGGGAGATAATTACATGATTAACGAGACAGCATGGGTGGCAGGAGATGCCCTCCATTACGCCACAAGGCTTAATGCAAAGAGACACGTTTATAGACTGAGCTTACTCCAGCTCTGCTTCTTCCTGTTTTATTATTTATGGCAGTGCATTAAGACTAATAGAAAGAAGCTGAGGCACTCTAAAAAGTCGCAGGTGGGTTTTTTTAGGTGAAAATATTATTTTTAATCCTGATCCAGCACTGACCACGTTGCACATTCCTACATGGGCAGTTGCCTCAGCTGCAGTAACAGGCTGGGCAGGCTGCAACCCAGACTGGTGAGTTGTGTATCCAATAACCCCAGCCCAAGGTCTGGTACTATCTCTCATTCCTGAGATTGTGGACAAGATGAAGCCAACAAGAGACCACCTAGTGATTGGTGTGACCAAACTCACCTGTAAAGTTAAAATCTTTCCTTAAATCCTGAGGCAAGGGGTTTATAACTTTGCAGAATTGCTTGTCAGCACTGCCCCCAATATTCTTAATGTATAGATGCCTAATCTCTTGCTCTTTCTTTTGAATTCCTCCAGTTTTTAGGCCTCCAGAATCTCCTGAAGAAATGAGTTCTGCAGTCAAGATAAAATAAAACCCCACTTTTCATCTGGATGGTGTAAGGCATCAAATATCAAAAGCCAAAAACAGCAGTATCCATACTATCATAAGACTCATTCACCACCACATAATTATTGTTTATGTGGTTTTAGACATGCCTGACTGGAAAATCTCAAAATTCTCTATTAATATTAATTACATCTCTCAGGGCTTCTACATCATGAGGAGACATAATATGTAAGTCACTTCATTCAGATCCAAAATGCAACACACTCTGGGTCAGATGCTGCACTGATTTGGATTACATAATTCACCAGAAGACATAAGCATGCACAGTCAGTCTCACAACTGGGAGACAGGCTCTAATCACTACTGCTACAAAGAAAATAATAATGAAAACCAAAGCAAACCAGAAACTGACACACAACAGTGAGAAGAGCTGTTCAGTGGGGGCTGTATTTCAGGCCAAGTTCCTGCAGTCAGATCCCTGCTTACCCCGGGTCAACTAATTGTACATGAGATTTCTGTGAAATTCACTGCTGTGGATAACGTCTCCTGTCACAGCTGCATCTATGCTGATACAGATGAGGCAGATGAGTCTTCTCATTCAAAACAGGTTTTTGGGCTGACATTATCTGTAAAAAGTTGCATAGGTGATATCAGTGTGAAAGAGTCAGAGGAGTTGAAATGTTTCTGTTCTGGATGTGGACAAACGCCCAATGAATTATCTTTATCACATGATGATGATGATGCATTTTCTGTCCCAGCAGTAACTGGAGAATGTTACACAGCAGCTGCTGAAGTTAGTTTTGAATCAGCAGGTCAAGGTAACTTTCATCCAAAAGGTTTTAAAAAGTCATTACAAATACTGATTTTCAGCAAGTCTGGGAACACTGGAAGAACATCAAGATCTGCTTGCTCCCTTTCTTCCAGTTTTGAATCAGCAGTACAGCCCTTTCAACCATGGCTCCAAAACTCCTGTGCAATCACAGTGACAGGCACACACCCTACTCCCTAAACTGCCCAGCAAGAATTGAATGGGATACAGCATGTCTTGTTGGTCTAACAGCAACCCACAGCAAAGGAACAAATGACTGATATTGAGTAATGCACACTTGAAGAAGGACTGGTCTCATATCAGTCAGAATAAGCCACAGAAAACAGATTTTATCCAGTTGATATTATCTGGATGAGAACACAAACTAGGCACAGATCATCAGCCAAGGTCACTGGTATGACTGATTTCTGCAGGGCATCTGACATCACCAGACAACCCTGAGTCTGAAGATTTACTGTGACATAAACTCAGGCTGTCACACATTCAAAATGCTTAAATCTGGCTATTTGACAGGTCTCAAAAATAAATCTAAGCCAGAGACCCACCATCACATGGCTGATACCACTAATGGGGTCCCATGAGAATTTATTCTTCCTCCTACAGAATTCTCATTAGTGACTTTGGAGCAAAGGAAAAGTCTGCATCATGATCACAGATGAGTTAAAGCAGCAACTTACTAAGTGTGAGCAAGGTCTTTTGGTAAATCTGGGTACTTGCAAACAATATATATTACATTAAAAATAAACAGAAAGCCATCTGGACAGGAGCCAAGAATGCCAGCCAGTGTACAGAGTGTAGAATGCCATCTTCAGCAGAAGCCACTCCTGGCAGGGGAAAAAACCCCCTTTCTTGTTATACTGAGTGCTCTCAAGGTAATAATGCCTGCAAAAAAGGAAACATGACCTGCAGGTTTGTAAATGAGGTGACATTACCTCTTTGGCACTTTTTGTTGGTACAGTCTGACTGGCTGCACTGACAGGCTCAATTCATTACCTTATAAAAGGGAAGGTTAAACAATGACTTGATCGCTGTCCAGAGGAACAGAAATTTGGCAGTACAGGAGTCTCCACCAAGACAAAGGTATAATCACATCTAGGGGCTAGGAGTCAAGCTGGACAGTCTTAGATTAGAGTAAGTTAATTATTTTTACTATTAACAAGTTAAATGTCTCACTAACTTCACCAGAAGTTTTACAGTTGAATTGCAAGTTCTCCTAGGAGATGAGGTATGGTTGAGGTCAAGCAGAAGATGACTCAGGAAACCTTCTTGCCTATATTAGGAGAGACTAGATGATCCCAGCAGTTCTCTTCTGACCTGACAGCAAGCTATTAGTGTTCAGAAAAGCTCAAGCTAAACAGATGCATTTAAAGCTCCAGCTAACAAGTGCCATAACACACATGTAGCCAAAATGACCCACCTGGACTGGAATTCAGACCACACTTCTGGTTAGACCAACAACCATGGAGCAAAACTCCTGCTATTTAACTCTTACTGGTCTTACAACTGGCTTTGCTAAGTCATGGGGACTAGAAGCTACCAAAGAAACTCTGCTTTCCAAACTAAACTGGAGTAGAAGTTTGTCAGCCTTGTGAAGAGGAGACAGAGGTATCACATGATTCCCTGCAATGCCTTGTAGGCACTGGGATTACACTGCAATGACATAAACATCTCAAAGGTACTGCAGACAGGCTGGTTCCAAATGCATCCTGGAGCTGTGGGCATTAATAATTCTCTAACTTCTACCATTTAACCACTTGAGAGCAAGAAATCCTGACTTGCATCTTTCCAGGGTGATCACAGGAGTTACAGCTGCAGGAAGGAGCCAGACTACTGGAAGCTGTGGTAGTTTGCATTGTTTATTAGGTGATCTATCCAAATAATTCCTGGATGACAGCCAGACTGCAGGTTCCCTGCATTGAACTGCAATAGTAATTTCTGCAGTGTTTGCACTTTACCAGTCTGCTATGTCAAATATGCTTTGTTTGAAGAGTAGAAGAGATTTGTCCAAGTGCCTTAGTTGCAAAACCACAAATCAGAAAAATCAAGCTGCATATAGGAATTTTGGATTCCTATGTGCTCTTACTGGATCCAAGGGACAGTGTTTCCAGAGTCCTCTCTGCCACAAGTTTTCAAACAGAAAGAAAATGTGTCTGATGTTTCAAAGCAAATCATGACTAAATAAACTCCACAAGTAACTTCATAGGAAGAAGTGCTGGTCGTGCAGGATTCCCAGTCCAAGCCTTGCTGGAGCAGAGACTTCTGCCTGCAGGTTACAAGATGCAGGGCTGGCCTGGGGTGTGCCCTGCCAGGTTCAATGTCTCTGTGGGGCACAAGCACAGTGAATGGGGAGTCTCTTTTACACACTCACTGACAACAAATCCCACTTTGAGACAGTTATCAGGGGAAAGGGTCCTTCTCAGAGAATTGACAAGGCTCCCAGAGCCTGGCCCTGCCAGGCTTTATCAGGGGCTCTTTCAGCCTCATGAGACAGCAGTGGATGGTCCTTTCACAGCCTCCAACACAACAGAGAGCTCGTCCTGTCAGTCGAACCTGCCCACACTCACAGAGCCCCTCTCCACCTCATCTCTGCCTCCTTTACTGAGCTGATCAGATTTCCCACAGGCACAGGGCACACACAAGATTTCAGGGCACACACAAGATTTCAGAGCACCTGCTTCCTCCAAGCCTATCCATCTTCCCAAGCTCTAATACTCCCCTTTTATTTGTCCAGACTGGCTTGAATGCAGTTTAACCATTCAAAGCTGAAGCCCCCCAGGGGCACCCACAGGCTAGGAGACCTCCCACTTTGTTTTCCTGCCACATTGCAGTAGAGATCTGCCCCTTTAATACTATGGGGTGATGTCTGCACACTGCTGGCACTGTGGGAGTGCAGGGGCCCAGTGCTCAGCAAGCTGGGAAAGGTTTGGCAGAGGCTGTGGTCCGTATTTCCTGTGTCTGCATCACAAGCACAGGCCTGTGGCTGCATTTAGACCCAGAAACAACAAGCCCTGGCTAATACAATTCACAAGTTCTCTTTCCTGGGGAACACTTAAAACACATTATTGGAGTGCAGAGATGGCTTAGCAAAACTGATACAGTAGATGATTTAAAAGAAGGAAGCAGAAAAGACACAGGCAACAACCATAATTATAGAGGCAGCATAATTAAGAGAATTCATGTTATATTCCTCAGGAATGGGGAAATCCAAACAACCTCCCGAAGAATCACCTGAGAGCTGCAACTGCTACAAAGGGGAAACAAGCCAGGAGGGAGAGACAGAAAGACCAGACTGAACAGGAAGGTTAGGAAATTGTAATATTCTTCCTGTTCATGCATCATGCTGCATGTTCAGGAAGTGGGGAAAGAAATCTCACCTGCAGGGTAGCTAGAAAGACAAATCCAACAAAAACAGTCCCACCAGACTTCCACTGAGGATTAACTTGCTTATCATTTGGGGCCAACTTCTAGAAGAGCATCCTCACAGAGCGCACTGCAGACTGCTGAGCTTTGGATGGCCATGGGGAAGGGAGTGCAGAGACACAAAAGGAGGAAGGGGCAGGAGGAGAGGGCAGCCCAGACTGGCTGAGGGGAAGAGCAGATGAATGGAGAAAGCAAAGCAGGGAGGTGAATGAGCAAGAGGTGATGAATGGTAGGGAGGGCATGGAACTTTTACACAGGGCAGAGAGCAAAGACAGACCTTGAATGGGGAAGACTGAAAGATGCTGCTTGAATGGAAGGGGAAAGAGGGAGGAGAAATGAGGCAGGGAGAGAGCTGAGCAGCACAAAGTGAAACAGTGCAGACAGAACAGCTTCCCACATGGACTTGACAAGGCCTTAGAGAGACAGACAAGTAACACAGCATGAACTTTAATCCAGGAGCAGAAAAGTGCCTCGAGCAGACAGCGTTACCATCATCTGTCCCTGTATAATCCCTCCACTATTGGGCACCTCCTCTGCTCCCAGCCAACAGATTCTCATGGACCCAGAACAAATCAAACAGCCACCAAAGGTCAGACTGCCCCATCAAAGGGAGCTGCAGCAAAACTGAAACAGTGACATGGAAAGGGCCCATAGGATAAAGCACGGGGATAATTACCAGCAGCAGCAGCCCAAGAGTTGCAAGTGTAACACTGCTCCAAGGGCAGACAAGATGCACTTTATATGCATGATATTGTTTATCAGCAGAGTTATTTGCAGGGCGTTTCTCCCACTTACAAAGCAAGGACAATTTTTTTCAAAACAAAACTTTTCCAAGCAAAGAGATTTCCTGAGATTTCAGTCATGCCAAGACTTTCCTGAGAATTTGCCTTTGATTTGAATATTGATTGTTTAGAAGTTCCTTCAGATTCTAAAAGGCCGAAGCACTGGACGCTGCCATTTTCAAAATGTTTCCTTAAAAACTGCCATTTACATTCCTATTCAGAGTGCCCAGATGGTTCAGCTCAAATAAAATTAAATATTTTGCTTGAAAAGAAAAAAGCAGTGTTTTCCCCAGACTTCTGGTGAATTTCAAACAAAACTCTCTGCATTATTATTCATGCACAGCTGGGGAAAACAAAGTATTTTAAAAGGGCACATCTTATTACTTGAACCTCACTGGCAGAACTGAAAACTGGATGCCCTCCCATCGTTTTTGGGTGGCCAGTGTTTTCCTCCTAGGCCTATCAGTCTCCCCTGCATGAACATGTGTCAAAGCTGTTTTCCCAATGCAAAGCAAAAGACACAGTGACTCAGCTTAAAAGGGGTAGTGTAAGGCCTTAAATCATAGTATTTCACTCCATATTTGTTAGGAACAACCATTTAAAAGCTAATTCAGTGTCTGGAGCATGTGTTTTGCTTGCTCATACACAGACCCCAGTAACACATAAGTTAAAATGAGAGGTCACAGAAATGCAGTAGAAGGTAGGACACTCCCTGCAAAAACAAACACGATGGAAAGAACCCAAATTGAAATTAAGACTTGACCCTACTTTGTCTTTTCAACACATCAGGGAAGTCAAACATACAAACTGGCTTTTAAAGGGTTGCTAGAGGAACCATGAGAGGCCCATCTGTGCCCCAACTTGAGACTCTGTTCTGTCCCTTTCTTTTTTGATGCTCCTTGCATCAAGCAAACATAACAATACCAATGTGGGTGATTTCAAGCAAAAAATGTGAGTGTCCTGGAGCACAAGCACAAGCAGCATCTCATCTGAGAAAACACATAAGGATTTCTGTCCCTGTTCCATGTCCTGCCAATAAAAGAACAAAGGAATTCCTGAGAAATCTGGGCTGGATCATCCAATCCCTCTCATAGAGGTCCAAAAATATAAGGACAGAGACTTGGCATCTGGCTGTTAGCAATCAGGTCTCTAGGACATAGTACATTTTGAAATGATAATTTGTGCTCTTTATGATTCACAGTGGTATCACTTCATAAGGAGTTCCACTTTTGAACTGAGAAAGAAGCAAAGTAATTCACTCCACTGATTACCAAATTATAAATTACCAAGTAATTTGCAGAGACAGAGTAACTCACCCAAGGATGCAAGAGGCTTTAAATACTGCTGTAGCTGAGATTAGCTGTCTGTGCTCCAGCCACCTCCATGACACACTTCTGTACTGCCACCTAATAACTAACTAATAAAATGTTTTAATTGCCAAATTTTAAATTGCCAAATTTGCCAATTTAATATTGTCAAATAGAGGGGGGATTTTGAAGGATGGGGTAAGGTGGAATAAAGGTCAAAGCATCTCCATGAAGCATGCTAAGCTTGGTGATATCCACAAGCAACAAGGAAAGATATCCAAGAGTGAGAGTCTCTCCTGGAAGCAGCAGGGAGATGCCATGGATGTGGGTCTGTGCAGGCACACACACAGCAGGGGCAGGGGAACAGAAAGGCTGCTCTGCCAAAGCTCACAAGATTGAACAGTGCAGCTTCACAGGCCAGCTGAGCCCATGAAGAACCATTACTGCAAACAGAAGAGAGTTTTGGGTTCCCATCTGCCAGCCTAGGCACAGGGAGATCACGTTACATGGGGAGAGAAAATATGAATCATTCTCAATCCAGTGAGAGGAGTGAGAGCTGTGCAGCTGCTGCAGTGCAACCAGTCCTACCAGCACTAGCTATTGTTTTGGGTCAAGAGATCATACAATTTCAGCCTGCTTCCTGACCTGCTCCATCCCAGCTGCTTTCCTCTTGCTTTAGCACCTGCCTGTGGGAACAGCTACCTTTCTGGAAAAAATCTAAATACAAGGAGGAGAAGTTACATGTGCCTGAGGGAAGTGACAAGCACACAGCAGGTCACTGCTTAGTCTAGAAGAATTCGAGCAGGGTCAATACCTACTAACAAAAAAATAGATAAATACTCACATGCACACTATGCAGGAGAAGGATTTAGCCCTATGGGACAGCCAGATGCTCAGGCATGTTTGGGGTACCTGGAATCTGCATCCTTGGGAAGCTGGTGCCTCTTACATCTCAATCAGACATGGTCAGGGACTTGCAGTGCCTGAGATCTGACAAGTTATCCTCCTTCCAGGAAGGGCTGCTGGAGCATTCATACTGGTAGGGAGCAAAACAGCCCCCTCTCCCCATCCCACATCCAGCCTGGGGATTGCAGTTCTTTCCTGCTTCCCAAATGACCGTGTCCCACATCAGACAGCCAAGACAGTTCCACTACCACAGGCTGGTCAATCTTCTTATGCAAATGAAATCAATGAATCCCTGACAATGTTTGCCTTTGTGCCCACCAGTGGTAAATATAGACTGAGCTGCTTTCTAAGGATGGGGTGAGGGGAGAGCTGCACCCAGGGACAGCAGTTCAGCTTCTCACAGGGCTGCCACCACAGCCACAACTGGACATGGCACAAACACTCCAGCCAGAGCAATTGCTGACAGTCTCCAGGCTGCAAGAGCACAGCAGCTAGTCAGGCTCAGTCACTTCTGCACTGACAGCTTTGCTTTAGCCCCATGAATCTCATAATATAAGCTCTACTTTTGTTGTAGCCCTTCAGGGCCCATTGCAGCAGTGGAAGAAACCTAAACAAAAAGCAATGGCCCCCTGAAATCCTGTCATGCAAACAAGACTCTTCCCACCCATTGCCAAAAGGCCTGAATGGAAAGGGACTGAACATCCCCCACCTACCCCTGCCTGGTGGTCTTTTTGTCTCGTGACCTTCCCCACACAAACACAACCCCACAACAATTAGACAGGCAACATAATGCGCCAGCACCGGCTTTCCCAGCCCTTCAAGGCGAGCTGGGGAGGGAAGGGGGGAGAGCTGGGAGAGCTGAAAGGAGCTGGGGGTGAAGAACAGATAGGACGGGCAAAGAAATACCAAGCAGTGTTTTAATTTCTACTTGTACAGTCCCATGATCCAGGATAAAAATACTTTTAATGAGAGAAACAAAAGAAATGTAATCTCAAATGGCTTCAAAGGGACATGGGAACACCTGCCAGTGAGATTTTCATACAAAAATAAATAAATAAATCCAACAATGTTTCTGTGAACATCTCTTGACATCTTGGCATCCCCTTCAAGAAGCCAACAAAATGGAGCCCTTTGGTGTAAACTCTGCTGGTTGTACTTGGCTATCTCTAAGATTTAGAGTCTGAGTTGAATTAGAGACAAAGATTTCTCTCTAGACTGGGAGAAGACTTTTGCAACTGTTGTAGCTGCAGAAAGCATCAACACACATGGGAACCCTCCCTGCTGTGATGGCTACAAAGCACAGACAGTTTCTGCTGGTCTGTCCTGACTATGGACTGCTGTGCTACTGACAGCCAGCAACAACCATGACTCCAGAGCCCAGACTGCCCTTTTGGTTACTGCAGGACACATACCACCTTTGGGAAAGAGCAAGAAGGGTTTCCAAGGGCTTCCCAGGAGCAGAACAGGAGACTGATCAGGTAAGGGGAAACTCCCAGCCTTCTGAAATGCTGTGGGATACTCCCATGCTTCCTGCACAGACACAGGAAAAAATACAGACTCCATGGGAAAGCAAACCTGATAAAACAGAATGAAATACAAACTCTCAGAGCCTAGATACAGAAAGCTTAGCAGGGCCCTCAGCTATGTTTCAGGACACTGGAAATGCATACCAAGTACCTTTACAGGGAAAGGGGGCCGTGCTTTTGCCACAAGCTGAGATGTGTCCCATGAAATCCTGGCAGCTGAGACTGTAGCAGAAAGCAAAACCACAGGAAAGCACTTGTGTGATTTACAGACACATTAACCTCCTGGGGAGCATGACATGGTAAGAAATGACATCTCAACTCCCCCTGCCAGCACTCCCACTACTCTGTTAGCATTATCACTGCCTTAATTAAAGCCCCACAGTGGCCACACAGTGGCCCACACCTGGACAGGTGTGAAATCACCTCCATGGGATGGTACAGCTGATGTAAACAGACAGAAAGTCTCCTCAAAAGGCCATATGCAGCAGCTGGGTGCAGGAGGCCCCTCCCAAACCCAGAGCAGACCACATCTGGCCTGATGTACTGAGGTCATGGAGCTGCAACTGACCCTTTCCATGTCCAGATCTGAACTGGAGTAACTGGAAGAGCAGCAGCACCAAGCTTGCACACATCTGGCAAACTTCCCACAGCAAGGATACTGTCTCCTGCCAATCCACTCCAGCCTCAATCCTCCATGGAAAGATCCCATCAGCACTGTGCTAAGAGGCAGTCTCCCAGGCCAGATGTTAACAATTAATGATAGTGAAGATGAAGGAAGAAGGGACAGATGGAGAGCAGATAACCAGGCTCTGCTCATCACACTGACTTGGAGGAGCTGGTCAGGAGATATAGACAGGATTTTTAGTTTTGATTAGCCCTCAGTAAAGTACTACACATCAGCATGCCTGGGTTAGCTGGAAAGCAAGCTCATGGCCATCACCCTCTACTCTCAGCATTTCTATGTTAGAAAATCTCACTGCATAAAAAATGTTCATTGTAGCAAGTAAGGAAGTACAACAGATTGGTTGCTTAGCTGAGATTAATTCCTGTCCTATTTTATTGCATGAAAAAATTATACTAAACATTAGTCTTTATTTTGCCAATTAAAATTATATTGACCAGTACTACTTGCTCCAATTCTCAACTCTATAGTGTTTGGAGTAAAGTAAAAATTGTTTCAGAAACTGCCACCTTGTGTCATCAGAAGAAGCAGGTCCTGGTGAGTAGCTTCTCCATTCACTCTTCCCACACCAGAGCTCATGGCACCAGAGCTCAGTGACACAGACCTGGTGGTTACAGTGACCTGTCCACAGTGCAGTGCTGCCTTCTGCAGCCACAAGGAGTGACTGTAACCCAAAGCTGCCAAATACCTTTAGCTGCCACTGAATTAATGGATTTGAGAAAAGACTCATGAGAATTTTATTTGGGAGACCAAGCCTCCAGAAGAAAAGCAGCTGAGGTTTGGTTACATACTCACTGAGGTCCTTCAAGGAAACACAGAAGGTTTCTTACAAGTTGAAAGATGTGTTAACCCAGAGCAGGGTGCAGATCCCTGCAATCACAACTAGCCAGCTTCAGACATAAGACTTCATAACCAGGCATCCCTTCTTGCCTCTGGGGGAGTATTTTCAAATGCCACAATGAGAGAAAGAAATGTCACGGAGGTGCCACCCACAGTCTCAGCCATTCCACACTGGTACTTCACCCTGATTCTATTCCTGCTGCCCACACAGCAAATCTGGCTCTTCCAATGGCCTTCTCAGAAGCACAGCAAACCACGGGCATTTCCTCAGGCTGCAAAACTGAGACCCTGTTCAGTACAACCCTGGCACACATCCCCTGAGAACAGACCAGGCAGAGGTGGAAGCAGTACCCATGGAGCAGCACATTATGGCAGCAGTGACAGACTTCCCCCAGCCAAACTCTGCTGGGCTGAAATCACCAGTACCTGGAGGGGTGGTGGCCAAGGAAGACATCAGTAACAGATATTTTGCCTGACATGAAAGATGCTGGCTGGTAGCAAGGCTTGGATCCAGCACTTCACGTTAGAAAATATTAAAATAAATCATAAAAGGCTCAGGGGAAGGGATCATTTGAGCCTGTATATTCCTTTCACCTTGTCACAACTTTATGGTGCATATCACAATATTCTCCCTGCATATTTGGTACTGTTCCTTCAGCCCAGGCCTGTGGAAGTGATGAAGGGCTGAGGTATTTGTCTCATAGTGCTAAAGGGAAAAACACGAAGCACCAATGTTTTCAGAGTGTAGCTTTGCAATATCTGAGGGATCATCACCACCTCATTTGTTTATAAAATGCAATTTATCACACAAATGCTCTGCCATGGAAGGAGCACACAGCTTCCTCTAATGAAACCCTCAGCAAAAGAAATTGAATATTTAAATGTCTGCACGCTAAAAGGAACATTGTAAAATTAAAATTAGTGGAAGTCCTTGCCCTTCTGAAACCAGCAATGAAATTAGCATGGGGCCTGAAGGAAGCAAGGGGCCCCTTCCAAGAGGCCAGGATTTTATTTTGTGTTTAAAACCCCACAGTGGAAGATCAGTACTTATTTTAATGACCCACCAAATCCTTTTAGTCCTCTGTAACCCTCAATGAAAGCCTAATATTGAAAAATTATCTTCTAAAACTTGGCTTTTCCTGGAAAATAATATCTGAGCAGATCTCCAAAGACAGCTATTTCCATTCGCACCATGAATTTGACTTCAGTGTTTTGTTTTCAGATACCATTTCGTTTCCCACTTTCACAGCTTCCTTGGAATAATATTTGATACAGAAGAAGTTGAAGTGATACACACAGACAACAGAACAGCCAGCCCTCAGAAACCACAGGGCCTCTCCATTTGTATTGCTTTTTGTAACAAATACAGCCGGAGCCACAGAATTCCAACTAAGAGATCCTCAGCAAACTTAAAAATTCAAGCAAACCACTGCCATGCAACATTAAATGCATTCATTTTATAAGCATCAAATTCCACCTATTAACAGATCAGTCATCCTCTGCAGCTACCAATATACATATCCAGCCTGTGAGCTGCCGAGAGGCCAGTGGGCACAAAATACATTAATGCATTAAATCTGAAAAAGGAAACTAATGTCCATTATAACTCAACTTAATGATCATGTTTTCTCTAGGAGCAGCAGCAGAGCCTGTGCCTGACAACCACACACCCTGCAAAGGCACCCCAGGTACCAAGAAGCACTGAACCCTCTGCTGTGAGACTGTAACTGGGCTGCATGCAGGGTTCACAAAATAATTACATTCAAACCCTGTATAAAGAGGGAATTCCTTGGAGCTACCTTCTTACCAAGTCACTAAAACCCTTGCTATTGTACATGGACTAAACTCAAAGGCCTGAACCTCACTGTGGAAGAGAGTTTATCTGAATATACATTAAAACCTTGGAACACTTTGTCAGGCTTTTGCCAAGACAGGCAGTATTACCAGCTTTAATGTAACAGCACTTTTGATCTTGAAACAGCCAGACTGTTGCTGGTACATCTATTATTCCACAGTTCTGGAACAGAACCATGGCCTGGTATCACACCTACAATTCACTCTTTGTGCACAGCTATCTAGAAACAGATGTAAGAGAGAGCTTCTCAGCAGCCTGTACCCCCTCCATGACTTCTCCAGGGCCCAATCCAGCATCAACTACAGCTATGGCAAGAAAAAGGCTTCTATTTTAAGCTTCTTGAAAAGGAAGCTGGGTGCTGCAGGCAGAATAGATATGGGGGAAAGACTCCTTTAAACTGGTTTTCCTTTTTTCAGTTGGGCACCACACAGGTAGACAACACCTAGAGCAAGTAGGGGCAATCCCACAATCAAATGGATTCAATTCCTTTTTTAGTCTGTAGCAGACAGCTGTAACAGAATATGATCACTGATCTCCTTATTCCATTTTCTCACCTATGAAATTAAATGAACTGATACTGGAGAACAAGCTTTGAAGTCCTGGAAGAGGAAGGGCTATTGCAGTGTGGAACAAGGCAAATTCCCTACAACCCACAGCCACTGTGGTGATGTATGCAAAAACCCTGAGGTGCAGAAGAATCAGGCTCTGAAGGAAACTAAAAAGCTCAGACAAAAGATGAAAGAAACTGAACATGGAAACTTAATAATGCTTTCAACATTTACTGAGAAATCCTTCCCAAAAGGGACAGAACTGCAGCTACCAATCAGGGACTCTGGGTTCAGGCTGTTAGGCAAAGCCCACACCTCCCAAGAGATCTGGCTGCAGGGCTTACTCAAAGCCATCTCACAGACACCAGCTACAGCAGTGTGTTAGAAAGGAAGGGCAGGAGCTGTTAGTTGAGCAGTGGGGAAGAAGCAAACACTCTTGTTTATTCACAGGTCTTGCTACTCATACTTGTTGCTTCCATCAGATGTCACAGTGATCAAGAAAAGATCAAGATCTGTTTAAGAAAAAATCTGGAACAAGAACAAAACCACCCCCTGCTGCTAATCCAATTAAGACACAGGATAAAGTTGTAGAGGTTAATCAGATCTGAGCCACTGAGTCTCTCTTTGCTGCTGTTTAGTGACATATCTGATGAGCAACACCAGCAAGAGGATGGCCAAGCAGGAACACCAATGACCTGGCCATCCCTGGGAGACAACTGCTGCTCCTCCCTTTGCTCTCCATCAGGCAGAAAAGAGGTGGGAGAGCTGCTGGGCTCAGGCTTGGCTGCCCCCCTAACCCTTATCAGGTGCCAGGATGCTGTGACTGATGGGCTGTGTTAGACATTGCTTACAGCAAAGACCAGGGCTGTGCCTACTGTGTGCTGCCAGGTGGAAACCAGGGAGGAAATCTACTCAGCAAGGAACAGTTCTGCCCATACAACTGCAGGGAACTCCTCTTACCTTGTGTTTCATTAGCTATATCTCTGTGTGTAAAAAGACTGCAGCAGGGCAGGTGAGGCAGTTCAAGGGGCATCAGCACAGAGACCACCTGGACTGTCACAAACAGCTCCTTCAGCACTGGGAGCCAGAAAGAAGCGAGCTGGCTTTGCACTGGAGCAGCTCCACCAGTGTGGGTCCAGTGCTGACATGGGAATATTGCTCCTGTCACATCCATGGTTTCCTGCCTGGCCTGAAGTCCTTGCAGAACTGGGCACTCTGCTTTTCCCCAACTCAAGCCTTCCTGTACAGTCAGATCTGCTCTGCCTCTCTCCCTCTTCCTCCCTGCAGAGCAAAAAGAAGCCAGTGGCCTCAGCTCGTATTGCTGAGACCAGCATCTGCACCATGGTGACAACTTCATCCCATCACCTCAGCCCTGGGGGCAGGACACTCAGCATGGAAAGATGGACCTGCTCTGGAGAGTGACCTCCCCTCTGGCCCATCAGACAGGGCTCAGGCAAGGAGGGCACATTCAGTGGGGAAAGGAGGAAACTTTTTCTATACCCATTTCTTCTGGGCAGGGACTGCATTTGAACCAGAAATTCATCTCTCCTGGACAATACATGCCAGCCTTTCAGGAGGACAGATGGAGCAGGCACTCTAGTGGGATTACAGAACTGTAGTGACAGAAAGATGATGAAATGTTTGTAAGCACCATTCTGACAGCGATGCCAATCTCTCTGGTTGCCAGAAATATGGTTTCAGGCAAATGATTCCTAATCCAGTGACTGTCATCTTCCTCCCTGGAAGGGAACTGGGTCTTTTGATACCACTCTAGCACACAAGACTTTTGTTTGTCTCCTCTGATAAATTGTTCCTCCTTCTTGGTAAACTCTTTATTATGAGGAAAGTGACTGCCACTGTTTTTCAGTTTTTCAAAGGAACTAAAATCTGTAACCCCCAAAATCAGAACTTCTGTCCTTCCTGAAGGAAGTTTTATCCTTCCTTTATAGACATGAACCTTTAAAGCAATAATCCATGAAACTTGTCAGGAGAAAAACTACATTTTCAAACTCTGGACTCAAACCACAGAACATTTCAGAATAAAAATAGTTCCCTTTTTCACTGTCTGCCAGATCTGGAAGGGAGGTGAAAATCCACAGGGACTTGATTTGATGTGTGAAAAACAGAATTCTATAGCAGCCAGTATGCACACACATTTATTTTAGGTTAATAATAGCTCTGCAATAATACTTAGATTTGTGGAGAAAACTAAAGCTGGGATAGACCCATGCTGGTTGGTGCTCTGGTACTAAGTACCATGACAACTTGAGCACATCCATCAGAAAGAGAATAAATAAATTTAAAAAAACCTTGTCACATCACAGTTTTCCCGCTTTTAAGATGATTTCTCTTTCAAATTCCAAATATCTGCTCCCGTATCAGCAATCATGAGAAGTAGCTTGGCTAAATGGATAGATCCTAGGAAAAGACAACAGGAATCAGCATTTTTGAGTCTAAGAACACAGAGTTAAACATCCAGTATTAGGGACAACTGAGTAATGCAGGACTGAGGGGACAGCAGGAGGGTTACCTCAGTAACTTGATTACAGGAGAACTGGCAGTCACTGCGTCCCTCCGGATTGGTGTCAGATGACAGAGCCTGGATCATCTATCCAGTGCTGGTAAGTGCCTTGCCATGGTGAGGAACACAACACCAGGGCACTCACCCATCTCTGCTCTGATGTTAACATCACAGCTGGCACACACAGAGCATCCCCACCACAGGAGACAGGGCCTGAGCACGGCTGACTCTTTGCCTGCTAACATCAGAGAAACACCTTGGTGTTCCCACTGGGAAAGAGCTCATTCACCTACATCTGAGGAGCAGAGAATGACCTCAGAAAGGTTACAGTACTCACACTGCAGAGAGCTTCTTTTCTTAATCGAACTGCAGTGGCTCAGCATAGTTCAGGCTGCTTTAGACTACAAGAAACCATCCAATGCAGCTTTGTATCTAACCTCCATGCACATATCAGCTACATAATCAATAAGGATGAAAGAGGAAATTATCCCAAGCTGGTATTCAGAGCCTCAGTGATCGGTAAAGCTTGTTCAGCTTTGGAAGTCAGCAAAAGGAACACACTTCACACGTTGCACTACATGCTTGGTCATTAAACACAGGCTTATAAACCCATGAAGTCACTGTTGCTTGCAAATATGGAGTATTTTTGCATGATCTTGTTTGTTTTGCAGTAGGAACAAAAGTTAATTAGTTTTCACAGTTTTATTACTCCACATGGTCAAATAACAGTCTGGAGCTTCCAGTCAGCTGGAATTACATAAGGCTCAGAAAATTCTTACTATGCTTTTCAGGACTGTTCACTAGGGTCATAAATCAGCAGCTGGAAAATTACTTTCTGGCTCTTCTTGGCCACCAGTACCACCACTAAAAGATCCCAAAAATCAGTGCAGCAATGGCAGCTCTTAGGTCATGGAGCACAGGGGGAATAAAGATGGAAAACACTGTTTCAGATAGATTAAAACAATTCTTTGGGAGGAATTTTGGCTATCACTACCCTGGGACAAGCCATCCAGAGCACTGGTCTTGTTGAAGGGGACTTTGGTTCATTAAGTCCTAGAGGAGACAACACCAGAATATTTAACATGTCAAAGGCGCATCCTGCACAGAACACATATGCACAAGACCTGTCCAAACAATTCCCAGGGCTGGTAAGTCCAGCAAACTCACAGCTTAATAAAAATTCTTCAGACACTTTATTTAGGTTGGAAGGAAGTTATTCCTCCAGCCATGGTCTCCAGGCACAGCTCAGAGACCAAGGACAGCAGCAGCAGCAGCAGGATCATCTCCCATGCTCTCCACAGCAGTGTCCCCCAAAAGAGCTGCCTAAATGCACAAATCCATGCAAAACCAAACATTTCCCCAAGACCTAAATACTATTGTCACAGGACATGTGAAGGAAAAATGTTTGTGCCTTCTCTGTTGACAGGGAGAACAACCCAGAGACAAAAATCCAGTGATAGTGGGACTGTGTGCAAAAGCAACTCCTCTGTCAGCAGCCAAGGGGGAGTAGCTGAGGGAAGATGCAGCAGTTCAAATGGAAGAAGAAACCACAACAAACACTTTGATTTTCCTCTCCAAGGAAAAAGACAAGGCTAAAACCCAACATCATTCCATGGAGGCCACTGCCTGCAGTGAGAAAAGATGCTCAAGTCCTAATTCCCATTATTTCTCAGTGTGAGGGTAAATGTGAGAGGAGTGACAGGCAAGCATCTGGCTCTGTCTTAGAGCCCAAGGGCAAAACTAAAAACCCACTTTGCTCTCTAAATTCCTTAGGACACACCCCATTCTGACACCAGCCCCAGCAAACCATACAGTTTATGTCAGACACATAAACAGTCCAGGACAATAGGCACACTTGTTTTCAAGTGCTTTGCTGAAACAAGTCAGAGCACTCAGGATCAGGTCCTCCAATAGTTTTTGTGACACTTCCAGTTTTTCACTTTCTATAATAATGATCCCTTCTCTGCCAAGAGGCAAACAAGGCTGCATCTCAGTGGCTGCAGGCTGCCATCAACAAACACCTCCACTACCACTGCACATCAAAACAAGGATGCTACACAAACTAGGGACTCCATCATCACTGGCACCTATTTGTGAAGGATCACTGAGGCAGAGGGGAACACTGCCCTGAAGAATTGCATCAGACCAGAGATTTGATGATAGTCACAAACAGCTCTGCCTCCAGCTGCATCATTAATCTTTCCCTCATGCAGCTCAGAAGACTCCAGAGTATTTGCTACTGACAAAGTACCTCAAGTATCAAAGAACATGAAGAACAGTTCTGGGGTAAGATTGATCTTGCTTGTTTAACATCAGTTTCATACATCATTACTCTTCTCACCAACAACATAGGGTCACTGCAGATAGCTGTTCCTAAGCAACAGGAACGGTCACTAAGAACACATAAATTCTCTGGGTCTTGCTGGTGTGGGGTTTTACTCTTAAAGTTGAAAGAATTCAAGGTCCAAGTGAGATTCAGAGGGATCACAAACATTTAGCACTTTCACTACACTTCACCAAGAAATACTGTCTCTAGTGAGCAGAATATACCCTGTGTCATCCTGAGCAGCCAAATCGGGGTTGATGCCACCACTCAGGAGACTGGGAGAAGGAAAGATGTTCTACAGCTTGAACAGGCAAACACAACATGGTCTGAATCACACAAAAAACCAGGGCATTCAGAGATCAGCTTTTCCCAGGAGTCTGTACAGTGTTGCAGGAAAACAGCCCATCAGCTGAATCCCATCAACTTTGTCTCATGGTCTGTTGGTACTGATTTCAGACCAACATATAGTACAACACCTAGTGAGGAGGCAGAAAGAGATCACAGCTTCCTTGGCTGCTGTCAAACACTCCCACTGCTGCATTTAATTTGCAAATGTGCCCCAGTACTTTTGCACTGACTGCAAACACCAGGAAGCAATAGGAACATCGTACTTCCTACTGTAGAGGAGAAACATTTGTTTTGTCTGGTAGAAAGTAACTTTAAAAGTTCTGTTAATGTTACAGGTGTAGAGGATGGTGTAGAAAAGAACCTCCAAACTGTTTCCACTCGCTAAGCAGCTGGCTTGTTCCTCTGGAGACGAGCTGATCTCTGCCTCTTCTCTGTCATGACAGCACACAGCCACAGAGCACAATGCACCAGCTGATTTGCAAAACAGCACCAATCCACTCTGTGTTTATGGCTTTTTCTCCCCTTTCTTTCTAAACATGCAGGCTTAAATGTTTTTATTGCTTCAGTGATTTTCTATGTGCAAGACAGGATTTGAGAACAATGCATTAGCAAGGATCTATGTGCCTAAATCCCATCCTGCACATTCAGCTGAAATGGCAGAGTGGAGATTCCAAAGGCCCCACTGCAGCTGGGATCAGGAAGAGACACATGGCTCTGACACAGCTCAGCATCCCTCTCGGACACTGTACTCCAAGTGCAGGTTTCTAGGCTCAGACGTGGAAGGTACACAAATGTGTAATGAGTAGGAAGCTTCCCGAGGCTTTTTACAAATCTAGAGACATCAAGCTGCCAGTAACTCATGAGCTGTGTAAGACTGACTCAGCCTCCATGTGTTTTTTGGTGTGTTTGTTATGACTCCTTGAAACATTTCAGGAGATGCCTGCTTTTACTGGCACAAGCTTAAGAGTGCTGTGTTTGCTATGCTACCAATATCTGGTTCATATTGATGGCTTCTACTCCCAACTTTTTGCACAAGTCAAAGCCAACAGTCTGTGTACAGGCTGGTGGGGTTGGAGAGAGGAGTGTCCAAATAGGCAGGGAAAGGAGAAATGATGGGGTAGCTGATCGCAAACCTTTCACACTGTAGGGGTGGTGTAAACACAGTCTCAGAGATCCACATTCAGCCTAAGGGCTGGCTGGTGCTCCCTGTACAGAGGTATTAGACAAGGAACCTGGGACATTTTTGCTGTTCATCTTGCAAGGGGCGGGAAGATCATTAATGACCTCCATGTGGCTTTTTCATGCTGAGCTATCACTCCAGGATGTCGTGGCTAAAAGCCAAATCTGGTTATAAGCCTTGAAGTGCTGGGAGATTGCCATCCACTGTAACAACAGTGGGGATGGACACGGGCTAATCCAGGCATGGTAAAAGACATTATCCTGCATAGGCAAGAGTCTCTTGGACATAGATTTGCTGCTCAATGCCTAAGTTTTCCTCGTTGACTGAGAGAAGGATAAATTCCCCTTTCCTTTCCCAAGCTGTATTCAAAAAAGCCCCTGGCTGTAGGCAGTGAGGAACTGATAATCCAGAGGGCATCAGCAAACCAATCTCCTTCAGCAAAACCAGATCCCCTATCTCCTCCTACCAGCTCCTTCTTCCCTTCAACACTATCCACAGGGCAATGAATTTGAAGGGATTCTTTTTTTTCCCCAACCCCATTACCTAAAGTTTAGGAGTCAAAGGGTTAATGCTGCATGACAAAGGTCAGCCCAGTTTGGGGAGAGAGGAGAAAAGGAAGCATTGTAGCCAAAGACAGCAGCTTGCTGTGACCACAACGCCACTTGAGAAATGTAAAGTGATGGTGCTGCTCAGAGAAAAGGCCGGAGAGCCCAGCCCAAATCCCAGGGCTTTATCACTCACAAAAGCCCAGCCCCTTGAGTCATTAATCGTGTGCTCCATGGCTGGGTGCCTCAAAGAGCAGCAGATGACACATGCCCAGCTGCCGCTGCCCCTCCTCAAGGTAGCGGGGCAGAGGCAGGTGCACTCCCAGTGCCCTCTGCTCCAGACTAATCTATTCTCCTGCCTTGTCCTCTGCCTTTCATCTCCTCCAGCAGCCCACGCTGACAACTGTAAATGAGATTAGACTTCAAGGCGTGGGGCAGATGCAGAACCCCCTCTGTGCATTGCCAAGAGACCCTTGTAGATTTTAAAATGTCTCTCCCCTTTACAATGCACAGCTTGGCAGAGGGGGAGAAGGGGACACATTTCTTGTCACACTCTCAGAAGTGTCTGATATGGCAGACAAGGCAGGTGCTGGTTTGGGGCCTGGATGTTAATCTGTTATCACCATGAACAATCTTCCCACCAGCACCTCTGATTCCCCAGTCACCTTAGCAGATGAAGTAACAAGTTGATGAGTACTTCCTAATCACAGTTCCCATAGCCTCCTATCTGCTGCACCACTCCATTTAAATGTGGACAGATGTCCCAATGAACACAAAAAAGGCAGCAGTAGTCCAAAATTCAGGCAAGGTATTCAGGTAACTTGAAGGTTACACACAACCCTGGGCTCAACCCCACAGCCTATACTGCTGCTATCACTGCCATCATTTCCTATTCTTTATATTACAGTCTGTGCTCCACGTGTTCCCAGTGATCCAACAAACCAGCAGTGAGACACAAGTTGTTTGTTAGAGAAAGAGGTGAAATCTCAAGGCACAAAGCACTGCCTACAGCTCAGTGAGACCTGCCTGAAGGGGTCTTGCAGCCACAGCTGGCAGGGGTTTGCCAACAACAATAGGCAGGGAAATTTTTCAAAGTGAAGGGTCATGTTTAGCTCAATAGTGCCCCAGTAAATAATCTGGGATTTCTTTTACAGTGTGGGAAATAGCTCTGCCTGCCTACACTAAAGGATACCCAGAGCAAAGGGACAGTTAGCATAAAAGATCATTACGTTCAAAAGAATTCCCTTCCTCAGTTACCACCAACCATGATAATAGCTGCCCCAATTTTATGGATTGCTCTGCAATTTCAATTGTGCAGGAACCAGCCCTGGATTTAAGGCAGCTGCAAAGTCAGCATCTTTTAAAGCATATTTTAATGTTTTATGAGACCGTGGCGGAGCAGGTTCAGCTGCACCCACTGCTGGTCGTGTCAGCAACTGAACTCTCCCTGGCAAGTGCATGTCTATCTCTACAGCCTTGTTTCTGAGCTCAAGTTTTCCATTAGCTGCCTACACAGACTGGGTAACTTGGCATCTCTCTGTACTCCCCATAAACTCTGTTCATCTGTTGCCATCACACCCACGTACAAATCTCAGGGAGGAATCTAGGATTCCTAAAGCAGCTGCAACAAAAACACAGCCTGGATTGACAAGCAATATGATCAAGGTGTTGAGCCAGTGAGGACGGTCTTTTTGGAGAGTTTTGTGTGTGTCTATTTAAAACAAGTTTGTTGTCATGGCTACAAACCAGGGTATGGGTGAGAAGAATTGAGAACTCCAAGATGAGGGCTGATAATGCTAATTCACCCTCAAAATCTCAGCAGCCATGGGGATGGGGAAACAGAAGATGATACAAGCTCTTGGCATCTAACAAGGTTAAAAGCCACCTTCAGAAGGCAGGTATGTCCCAAGAACAAATACTGTTGTCCTAGATAGCCCCTTTCACCCAGCCCAGCCAAGGGCTGGATAACACGTACGAGCTGCAGTCATTGCCAAAGCAGGGGCACTGGGGACATGGAGGTGAAGAACTGTACCTGAGGCCCTAGAGAGGACATAGCAAAGCAGGAACAATCCCTCAGGACACTCATCTGCAGACTCACTCTCCAACCATCAGGCAACTTGGCTTCAGCAAGGATTGGGAGATGTTCTCATGTCTGAGTGCAAAGCAATTAACGGATCTTATTAGCACAGAAAAGCATGAAATTGTCCGCAGCTGCTCCTGGGATTGTCGCATTTTCAACTTTACCAGAAGATTAACAAAAAAATGGGGCTTTGGCCACTGAGGAACAAATGAAGAAAACCCCAAGTGATTGCAGAGGGTTGGAGAGAGCTTGCTCTGCTCAGATTCTTCACAGAGGCAGCACAGAGTATGTGATGGTGCAGGCTCTGCAGAAGGCAGCAGATGCGGAGCTAATGTGTGTGTGGGGGTGGAGAGTGTTTATGAGCACAATAAATAAATGTATGAATCCCTATAAAAGTTCCCATATAAAAGTGAGTTAGAGCTGCCTGAGGGCCATGGCCCCATAATAAAAACCACATCTTGCAAGCACAGTATGAGGCAGCAGCTGAACTGTAACTGTGTGGCTGCAGTACTGAAGAGCTGGGTCTGCCTGCTCCCAAACTCCTGGGTGAAATGCTGACCCCACTAAGTCCAGGAGGAATTTTGGTACTTGCTTCAGTAGTCCAGATTTTGTCCTGGCAGGGGCTTCTTTGAACCTCAGTGCATAGGAAGCAGTTCTGGGTCTAACCTTTTGTCGAATTTAAGTTCCTTCTTAAATTAATCAATCTGCAAATGGCTGAAGATTTGGCTTGAGTCACTGACAGTTCCTGGTGTGATAAATTAGAGCTGGATCAAAACAAATAAAAAATTCCTCCAGAAAACACGGTCAGTCACTCCTCTCTCCTAAAATAACCAAGCAAAAAAGCACTGTTTAATATCAGAGCAGCAGTTTTTCCATCAAGAAGTTCTGAATTTTTAATTTAAGCTGGGAGGGGGAGCATAAAAATACCAAACCCCTTAAATTTTGCATGTCTAAACAGAAAACAGTAAACTTAAATAAAAATTTTAAAAATACCTCCTCAGAGGGGAAAAAAATAAAAGCATTAATAATAATTTCTTTCCCCTCTCAAAGGCTGTGTGTTTGTGCACTGACCTCTCCTTCACAGGGATGATGGAGTATAACCAACAAGGTTATACAGACTACCAGCCTGAAAATTCTCAACTACTCTTAACACTTTCTCCAGAGCCTTCTCTTGCTCTCCTGGGAGGCAGTGAGTGCAGAGGTCCATGTGTCTCAGCCGAGAGAGCGGCTCTCAAAGCTCAGTTCTGGTCCATGAGTCACAAATGCACAGGCACTCTGGGCCACCCATTTCCACTCCAAGCACACCCAGCCAGGTCCTGACTCCCAGAGAAAGCTGCAACTGTTCCAGTGTCAACACACAGGCTTTCTCTAGTTATTAAGACTGTTCTCATGTTTCACATGGATGCCAATCAGAGCTAAACAAAGTGCCCCTCCTCTCCTCCTAGAACACAGCTGCTGGGAATAGCAACCTTGTTCCATGACAAACAACATCTTGCAATTCACTGCAGGACTAATTGCATTGCTTTGCTGATATAATGCTTCAGGAAGATGTCAGCTTTGCCCACAAGCAACAAGGACATTATTGATTTATTCAGGACTTATGTGTAGTTGTCACAGGTTGCATTCTCTTTGATAATAAAGTCTTACAGACAAGGTTTAAAATTCAGCTGCAGCCCTAATTGAAACACAGCTAATTACTGAAGGTCTGCCTTTACAGCCATTGTTACTGGGCTAATGTTTTGTACACCTAACAGTCAAACTCTCCTTTCCCTTAAAAAGAAGAAAAAAAAAAAAAAAAAAAACAAAAAAAAAAAAAAAAAAAAAAAACAGAAGGAAAAAATCCCATCTACTATTCAAGCAGTCCAATGGGAAATTACAGATTCCTCTCTTTGAGCCCAAGGTAGCTACCAGCCAACAGCCCCATCCCAAAAGGACTCAATGACTTCAAAGGATGCTTGTAGAATAAGACTCCAAATTAAGGCCAGTGTTGGAGACAGGAGAATTCAAAATGGCTGGAACAAACATTCAGCCCAGACCACAAGCAATTTATTGTGCATCCACCTTTTCAGTGGCAGCATCCCCTCTGAGCCCCAGCGAATTCAAACACACCACACAATTTAGGTGTGATCTACAATCACAATACCCAGCTCCCAACCCTGGCTGACTGTGCCACAGCCAACCTGCTGCAGTCCAGACACGTGGATTAGCAGTTGGTCACAGCTAACCGGGTATAAATGAGCACTCATCAGAACAGGCAGCCCCAGTTAATAGCTGAATGATAACAGAACCCCCAGGGTACCAAGGACATCCTTTGGCAGGCTGCACCACAGCTTTTGGCTTTGTAATTCAGCCAGGCACAGAGGCAAGATTATCACCTCATAAAGCAGGGATGAAATCCCATCGAACTTTATTGCCAGGATGATCCCAGCGTCAGAGCCAGCTCCCTTACAGAAGGTGACATTTACATGCATGCACAACGGCACAAAAGTTTATGACATCAAGAGTGCTGCAGTTTAGAAGCAAATCGACTCTAGGAGAATTCTTCTGTTTATATATCCTACACATTTCAACCTGGCAGATGGGATACCACAAGAATACCACAAAGAAAACGTGTCAGTTAAAGCAGCTAAAAGCATAATTTACAAACTAGAACTCACAACCCAAAATCTCAGCAATTATAGTTTGGAGCTCTTCAGAGCTGTGCTGACTTCAGCCAGCTGCAGATCTGACCCAAGGCATTTACCTGACACAACCACAGTCTTTGGTACACAGTGCAAGTTTAAAGCAGCAGGTCCTGCCTCGATGATGTAACCCCGCAGAAGTCAGTTTAGCGGCTGGGGAGCCATTTCAAAGAACACTGTGCTGGTTTTACAGGTCTTAGTCTGCCTGCCTGAAAGAGTAGAGGATCCTTTAATCCACAAGCAAGGACAGCACAACTGGCAGCACACACAGCACCTGCTGCAGCACCTTGGCTCAGCCCCTGTGCTGCCAGGGATGGGCTCACTCCTGTCCCTGGCTCCTCTGAAGAGGAACTGAAAGGCCCAGAGCAGTCCTGATAATTACAACTTGCACACCAGCATCCTGGGAACTGGGAGCATGCAGCACAGTACTCCTAGGCTGTATTTTAAATGCAGGGAAAAGCCAGTACAGAGGAAATTAACCAGAGGTTAGGCTTTGCTCACAAGACAGAGGGAATGTATCAGTTGTTCACATACCTGATCAAATAGGGCTTTCCAGTGCTGAGAGGCAGCGTAAGGGAAGAAAAAGAATAAAAAGAAGGTATAAGAGCAACGACATTAACATGCAGTAAACTGTAGAAGTATATTCTAACAGAGAAATAACCAAATGATTTAATGCCATTTCCAACATCCTTCTTCATCCCAGAATCACCTACCCTTCCGGAGGAGGAGGCAGGGGAATCTACCAAACACAGGGAGAACAGTTTTCACTTACAAATCCAAATTAGGATGAACTCAAAACATTCATATGTTAATTCTGTTTTCTCCCACTTTGTCTATTTGCAGGCAAGCAAGGAAAAGGGGGGGGTTTTACTTACAGAGATCAAGAAAGCTCTGTGTATACTGAGGGAAGGGACAAATTAGCAATGTTTTTCCAGATCACTTTCTGAGATGCTGTGGCCCAACACTGACCAACTGCTGGGTTGTAAGAGCCCTGTCCACTGCCTGCTCCTGACTCTGGCTTTCTGCAGGCTTTTTGATAACCCACCAGTTCTGTGAAGTGCACATGTCCACATCTGAAAAACAGGTAATTCCTCTTGTGCAAGGTGGGAGGGTGGGAGGCTGGAGAGAGCCCATTGCAAGGATTTACCCCACATCTTTTGTTCTATCAAATCTGCTTAAAATGCTGTATAGGAGGAAGCTCCACTTCAATGTTCACAGCCATGTGAACGCTCCACAAGTCCTTGTCACTTGGAAACAGAAAAAAAAATAAGCTGGAAACTGGCTCTGCTTTATGCTCTGTAGAGAGACTGATGTCAGCTCACCTCCCTGACCCAGACTTGCTTCCTCACTGTCCCATGAAACAGAGGAAATTCCTAATGAATTGTTTAAGGCTCTCATCTATCCTGGATTTAGGGGCCAGTTGAGAAGACAGCAACTTCCATGGGGCAGCACTGGGGTAACCACTGGCTTAGGATCCCCAGAAACATTTGCACATTTGCACATTTCTAGCTCTGTTGTCTGAAGTGCTGTTCAATATCTCTTTTCTGCCTCATTCACCTTCCCAGAAAAAAAATGAATTCAGTAAAACAACAAATATCAGATTCTTAGAAGCAAATCTCCTCACAGTGCTATTAGCAAAGCAGAAATCTGGTCAGAGTCTTATCTAGTCCTGGAAGGACATTTCCTTTCACATGGTAGGCAAATCAAAAGCAGAATTGACTGGATAGACATTGGGGTATCAGGCCACTGAATTTGTTTTCATTAGTTAAGTTGTTGGCTCCCCTCCTCCCTATGTCTCTCTCCATTTATAAGTTCCCATTTTTCATCATAAATCAGCCCAGCAATTTAAAGAGAACACTTTGGGACTGCCTGAATCCTGGCTTTATGGAATGCTGCTCTGAGAGCTACAATGACATCACAGCTGAACTGTTACACACTGTCAAGGCTGGGACAGCCAAACCTCTACTGTGTTATATTTTTGTGGTTAATAACACATAAAGGACTGACCTTGTGTCAGTTCTTGCTGGCCAAGCCAGAGAGCTTCCATCAGGCTTTCACATGTAATAACCACAACACAAAACCAACCCCCAGTTAGGTCTCAGGGGGCACAGAGTAGCACAGAGCAGTTGAAATTTTCAGAGATGATGCTCTCTAGCCCGCTTGTTTCAGCAGGAGATCTTGGCGGAGTAGAAGGAGGGCATTTACACCACTTCCTGCTTCTCTGACTTGCAGATGATACTTGATACCTCAGGCTTCTGTCACATCATCTGCTGCCAGGTCTCAGCAGCTTCCCCTAACCAGTGCAGCTGCAGGCTTTAGATTTGTTGATTATAGAAAACAGGGTACCAGAGTCAAATAACAATGCAAGTAATGGTGAGACACTGCGAGCTGGATCTGACCCAAGCTGTCCTACCTCAAGGTCAAGCAGCAAGGCAGCAATGGAACTGGGATGAGAATCTAGACTTCATCAGGGACAGCTCCTGTCCCAGGAGCCCAATCCTGCCAGGCATTCAGCATTTCAGCATCTCCTGGGCCTCCTGGCAGAATTGAATTTCTAATGGCTGCATTTTGTAGAGGCTGGAGCAACTCCAAGGGGCCCACGTGTATCACAACAGGAAATCTTTCTTGTAGGACCATCCAGACGAGCACCAAATTTGCCAGAGAAGAAAAGGTCACAGTCTGATGTAAGCAAACACTGGAATTTTTGTGAAAGCTCCTGGAAAGCCACCGTTCCCGAGTCAAAGATACACACACCCCTGAGTCAAGCATCTTCTATTAGGACTGTCTGGCAGTGCTGTAGCAGAGGTCAAACTGCATCACACGCTCCCTTCTGACTGCACTGTGCTCAGGAATACAGACTGGGGAATGCAGCTCTAGCTAGCAGCTGCACTTCCTCCGCTACCCTCTGGGAGAAAAATCCAACAGCAAACCAATTCTACGTGATTCAGAAGGAAGGGCTGGGGGGTGAAGAACAGGCTCTGTCCCTAAGCATGCCTGGGCAGCTTTCTCCAGCAGCATCAAAAAGGTAGAGAGAGGGCCGAGGGGATGTGCTATGGCTGGAGGTTCAGCTCCCAGGTGTCCCTTTTATAGTCGTGCAAGACCCGAGCCAGAGCCCGCTTCAGAAAGACATTTACTATCTCTGCTTTATGTCTGACAGGCTGAAACAGACCCTGCACTCACGCTGCAGACTGAGCAGACACTTTGCAGTCCTCATCCCAGCCGAGTTCGCTGGGAAGGAGAGCTGCGAGCAGTTCTAGGATGCATCAGGAATGCAGGATCTCTCACGTTCCCTCCCTCCCTCCCAGACAGGTGCAGGGCGAGCTCCTGCCCGCAGCTCCGGCAGGTGCAGAACAATCGCCTCAGCTCTGCAGGCACAGCCGCTCAGCACGGCAGGAGCGGATCCGAGTGCGCAGGACCCCCTCGCGTCCTTCGGGGCCGGGTGAACAGAGCCGCTGCCGAGTTATCCCACCCTCACCTGCCACCAGAGCTCGGAGCGTGGGGAGAAGCCTCAGCCCTGTGGAGCCGAGGAGAAAACTTACTCAGCTGTTTGTTGCTCGGGGGCTGGAAGAGGGAGCAGCTCCCGAGAGCGGGAGCGTTTCACATTTGTCACCCTCCGGGTGTCTGTGACTCGTGAGAAGCTCTCTGTCCCCCGGCAGCCCCTCGAGCCCCTCTCCAGGCTCCAGAGCCGCGGCCGTGCGCAGTCCGCCGCCCCTGCCCGGCCAGCCACCGCCCGCCGGCATCTCCCCACCGGAGCGGGCACCAGCAACCGGGAGCCGGTCACGGCCGCCGAGGATGGAGGGACGGGAGCTGCGGCCCCGGGGACGGAGCCGGCTCGGCGGCTGCTGGAGCCCACAGACACCCAGCGGCGGGACGGCGGCTTTCCCTGGTCCCGCAGGGTCACCGGCCCCGCTCCTGTGCCCATCCCGGGCTGCAGCTATGAATAGCTTGAGCCGATTATACCGGCCCGGGGGAAAGGGGGGAAGATACCGAGCAAAGGAAACTTACATCCTCTGCAGCCATAGGTAGGACATCCTCGGAGTCCAGCACCTCGATTTCTTCCGCCTCCGAGCTGGCAGCGACAGCAGGGGAAGAGCTGGCGTGAGGCTCCGGCAGCCTGTCTCCCATGCTTGGAAACGGTCCCCCTCCAGCCCCCGCCCCCCTTCTCCCCAGATCCTTAAAGAAATTAAACCTAGCTGCTGGTTGGCAAACTTTCAAGCGCAGCCGAGAGGGGAGGAAATGCTCCATCCGCGGAACATCCAATTAGCGCGGGCAGCGCCGGCGGGCGGCATCCCGGCGGCCGAGCTCCGGCCGGGGTAGTGACCCCTCCCCACGGCCGGCGCCTCCCCCGAGCCATGGCCCGGGGCTGGCGTCCGCCCTTGGAGGCGCGGGAGCCCCGGGAGCGCTCGGAGGCAGAGCCCGGAGCTGCGGCACGTCCGAGGGTGCGGGCTGGCGGCAGCGGGGGAGCAGCGCCGGTGGCCCCTGCCCACGGCCGGCACCGCCTCCCACGGGGCGACCCGCGGAGGCTCGGCCGTGGCCGGCACCGGGCAGAGCCTGCGGCGGGCCCGGCCGCTTCCAGCCCTGCCCTCCTGCCCGCGGACAGGTGACCGGACGTGCCGGCTCATCGGGGCTCACTGCAGGCGACTTCTGTGTCCGGGAGCCTCACCCTGAGGGGCTGGTGTGGGCTTTTACATCTTTTACCATTATTTGTTCCTGTATGTCAGGATGGGCAACTTAACCATCTGGAGCCTGGATTAGGAACTTGAGGAATGCCTTGACTGCCGGCAAAAATCCAGCAGTTTTAGCTTCTTCCAATAAGGACAGAAATAGAAGGCTGGCAAGGGGGAAGGGCGAGCAGAGCCAGGCACATGGTGCCAGTGCCTCTTGCTTCCTGCTAAAAGCCAGACAGAGCACAGTCAGAGCTGAGTCCAGGACCATAGGCCATGTTCTCTTGATGGAAAGGTCCAGTATCAGGTCAGTCACACCTCAGCCACAAGCTGAGGGAAGTCCCTCTTTTCTCTACAATCTGTTTAAAAATCAACCAAACACAAAAAGTCAAATCCTGGTAGAATACCTCTGGAAAAGGAGCAGGATCTTCCATCCTTCAGTAGCAGACCATACAGCAGAGAAGTAAAAACTTGGATCTGAACAGAACTTTTCTAGCTCAGGATTCAGGTAGGAAAATGACAACAAAATAAAAGCTCTTCTGAGTCTTCAGTGCAACTGATGAACAGGAGGGCTTCTGTCCCCTTAATGACATCAGTGAAACAGAGCAGACCTTCTGCACATTTAAAGGCAATTCCTTGAGCCATTTCTCGTTGGTCTAGAGCCTGTCCAGCCTGCTTTCCTGAAGCATAAGAACAGGATATCAAATCCAGCACTTCTGAGAAGCACTAACCCACTAACTTCACTCATACAACACCACTCCTGCCAAAATATTCCAGGCACTAAACAGCGATTATACAAACAATCTCTTTTTGATTGAAAAACTAAACCTCATCAAAACTTCAAAACAGATGGATAAGCAAAAATATGCTATGCCAACAGAAAGAAACAGCAGTCATTTAAAGATGTCTGTAGGGAGGAGGGAAGCGAGTTTTTAGAGTAAAGAGAGAATAAATGAGCTGAATTTCAAGGGTAACAGGTTCCACTCAGTTGGGGACTGTATCATCTCTGATTCCAGATGCTAGTGGGAAAATCCCAACTGTGAAATCTAACATGAATGCAATCAGCAGCAGGGAGAACCCCCAAAACTCCTTACCTTAACATCAAACTCCCACTACATTGGGAAATTAATGCAAAATTACAATTTCATTTTTCTCTTCTAAGGACTGTTTTTCACTAGTGGTAATTATAATTTTTTTTCCAGGAAAATATCTCTGCACATTGCACATATGAGCTAGTGCTGTGCTATAATTGCCACAGAAAGGAAATTAGCAGTATTCTAATGAGGAGTTTTGTTACAGACAAATTATCATCTTGCAAGTGTGTGAGAGTCTCTTAATTTAGAATGTCATTTCTCCCCACTGCATACCCTGGTGACTCTACCTTGGAAGACAGTAATTGCTAGATAAACTGGGGGTTTGTGGGCCACCCCAGAGCAGCTGCAGACAAAAGGAAGGGCTTCAGAAGAAATGCAGACAGAAAGGACTCAAGACAATGAACCCCAATGCATTTTCACACTCAGTCATATAGGGAACTTTTATACTCCAAATACTGCAAACAAAATGTAGATGTACATCCTCCCTGCATTGAAGTGGCTCAAAAGGTCAGCTCATGAATATGAAATAAACCCCCCTCAAAGTAGGGATCCAGCCAGCATCTGTTAGCTAAGCCCTCTGGATCAAATTTGAACAGTTTGTTCACTGGTCCTTTCTCTACCTAAAGCAGCCCCAAAGGGCTTCTACAGAACTTCCCAATTCTGACAATTGGACCTGTGTGGAGAAACCTACCCAGCTTGATTTCCATACCAGAGCTCAGCCAGCTGGCCAGATTTGGGAGGCAACTTCTGAAGGAAAATGCAACATTTTGGATGAAAACCCCAAAATGCTGCAAACAAACACAACCTTAGGAGGAAATTAGACAGTACATAGCTGGGACTGGATGAGGCCTGTCAAATTTATCCCTCCAAACTCATGAAAACAGCTAAAAGCCTCTAAAGACCACAGACGGTTTAAGACAGGGGCTTTAACTCAAGCCCAACAGGTAACAGTGGTAAAGGACTCTCTGAACATTATATTCCTTGTGCTGGGACAACACAAGTTTACCTTTCAGAACCAATATAAATTAGACTATATGTGCCACTGTTTGGCTCCCCTATGACTCATAGGTACTCTCTCCTGAAGTGAAGGAATAGTGGTAAAAAATGAAGTCCAACCTCTTCTGTGATTTCTAATTTGTGCTGAAACACCATCCTCCTGACCCTCCCTATTCCATGTTGTATTTAGAACTTTCCAAGTCCAGCATTGAAAAAGCACTCTAGTCTTTCTACCTGCAGCCCTCTTCTGTCACAGTAACTGTTATTGGTTGCAGCTGGTGGTCTTTTTGGTTGTAGTTAGGGAAATAATTGAATCTGCCATCAACAGACAACTTTTTGGGGCAGTTGTCTTAAAAGGCAGCTCTCCTATCAGGTCAGCCTTGTGGTATTTTAAGATATGTCTGCTTGTTTTTACCTATCACCTGTGGGGATCACAGCACAGGTTCATTTCAAAACAAAATAATTGTTTGAAATGGAGACTGATCAGTAACTCAAGGTTAATTTCCAGCATAAAATCAAGTGTGGCTTACTGTTAATCTTGAACTGACAAGCTTTCAGACAGGAGGTCAAAGCTGAGCAGTGAAGGATGTGTCTCCAAGGAAGATGAATCCAGATCTTTGTCCTCTGAGTGACTTTACAACATGGTCAGGCAATTCACGCATCAGACTGAGCAGGAAGAAAGTGAGTCTGGTTGTGAAAAATACAAAGAAAGAAGTTCTTAGAAAACTGACAGCACCAGAAGAAAGAAAACAAATCACTGTAAGTGGACTGGGGTGCTGCTCCTTCTTCCCAGCACTTAATTGCAGTACCTAACCTTTGGACATTCTTCATTATATACTCCATGAGAAGAATTTCCCCTCATGGTAAAAAGAAGAAAAAGACACAGTACACAGTTATTTTATTGAAATACTTGAAAAGGCCAGCAATGGAAAAATAAGTTTGTCATGAGGAATTTAATGTTTGGTTTACCTGATCATTAAAAAAGCTGTGTCTATAGGTAATTCTAGCCCATTACAGAATGCACTGTGATCCATGCAACTAATAGACTACAGTAGAATAGGCACTGTGTACTATTGTAGTTTTCTCTTATACACAGATTTCACTGAATATGACTGGCAGGTGTGGGAAATTAAATTGCAACCCTTTCCAAATTATAACTGTTTATAACATACAGAATTTGCTCGTCTGATTCATGAAGATTATAAAACACTGACGGGCCCGTTCCATGCAGGATCTCCTCAGGCCGGGCTGACGGGCCCGTTCCTTGCAGGATCTCCCTCAGGCCGGTCCCCACTGACGGGCCCGTTCCTTGCAGGATCTCCCTCAGGCCGGTCCCCACTGACGGGCCCGTTCCTTGCAGGATCTCCCTCAGGCCGGTCCCCACTGACTTGCCCGTTCCTTGCAGGATCTCCCTCAGGCCGGTCCCCACTGACGGGCCCGTTCCCGTTTCCCGCTCCCGCCGGTCCCGGGCCCAGCGCGGCCCCGCGCGCTCGGCGGCAGCGCCCCCTGGCGGCCGCTCCCGGGCGGGCCGGGGTCCCTCGGGGATTCCCTCGGGAGCACCCCGGGACTCCTCTCAGCTCCCCAGTAACCCCGCACTGCTGGAGCCTGTTTAATCAACACGAAAATATTCACCAATTCACTGCCCACAGCTTCCAAAACCCCACTGACCTATTTCGTCTTTTCGCCCAGTCTTTGTCCCTGACAGTAAATACAAAGTTCACCGTTGACTATTTGCATTTCAACTTTAAAGTATCATAGAAGGCACTTCGGTCTTCTGATATAAATCAGAAATAAACTTCTAATGGAAGTCTGAGAGAAACTGCACGGCCAAGATATGTAACCTTCAAAAAGTGAGGCCACTGTAAGCATCCATTTACATAAAGCACAAAGTTTTGTTAAACTCCACCTTTCAGGGCACAGGAAGGTAAAGAAAAAGAAAAAAAAGACAGACACAGTACACAGTTATTTTATTGAAATACTTGAAAAGGCCAGCAATGGAAAAATAAGTTTGTCATGAGGAATTTAATGTTTGGTTTACCTGATCATTAAAAAAGCTGTGTCTATAGGTAATTCTAGCCCATTACAGAATGCACTGTGATCCATGCAACTAATAGACTACAGTAGAATAGGCACTGTGTACTATTGTAGTTTTCTCTTATACACAGCTTTCAGTGAGTATGACTGACAGATGTGAGAAATTAAACTGCAACCCTTTCCAAATTATAACTGTTTATAACATACAGAATTTGCTTGTCTGATTCATGAGGGTTATAAAACACAACATAGTGAAAAATGAAAAACATGGGTTACACACAGCATATGAAGTTGATCTGGCAGTTTTTGAAGTTTACTTTTTTCCTTTTAAAAGAAAGACCAGACTCTAAATATGTCACTGGTCATGTAAAATACAAAATCATAGGCCAGGACAGCAAAGGTGACTCTTTCCGGAAATACATGATCAGAGGGGCAAATCTGTCCATCAGTTAAAAATATGAATGAAAATCACAAATTCTGCCTGGTATAACCTATAGCCCAAAAAGATAAAGTCACTTCAGATAAATGTGAAATAAATAAGCAATCCTTGAGGAAGTATGAACCTTGAGTTGAGTCTACTCTACTGAAAATTAATTTCACCTATACACTAGAATGTCACCATGGTGAACATCTAAGAACTGTATTTTGAATAGGTTTTTGGGAAGCAATGTCTTACTTGCTTTAATATGTACAGGTTATTTACAATAAATTCCCTTTTGGCCTCACAAGTTAAGCCATTTTAGCTGGCTGTTAAGATGCAATTCCTTTTGTTCCACACATTATGCAATACTGTAGTTGGAGCTATAATTTAAAACAATCTTATGCATGAATTACAAATATTAATAAAGTAACTCTGCATATATAAATATTTCTAGCAGAATTTAAAGCATTCAGAATGTACATAAAAGTGATTTTTTATTTATTTGGTAGGGCCAGATGTGCTTCTTCTCAGATCATCGCTGCTTTAGTAGTGCTTTGTACATGGCAAAACCCAAAACTGCAAACACAGTAGCACCAAAACTTGCTCGGAGCCAGAACGTTGAGCTCTTGAGGTCCGCTTGTGTCACATGCCTGCAATTTAACACACATACAAAACCAGGTTAATTCCATGACAGGAACTCCAGACAGCTTGTGCTAAACTACTCTGCTTTTGGAAATTCATCACCACACTTGTCACAGGCAAACAGTTCACAATTCAGCACTTTACAGTCATTTGCTTTCCTTAAAGCTTAGAATTTTATCTGCAGCCCTGACCACATCCAATCTCCCTGAAGTCAGAGCGCTCACATGGCTGAGGAGAAATGCAGGAGCAGATCATTCATTACTCATGGATGTGGGGAGGGCAGGGTGTCTCCTTTGAGTGTACCAGCAAGCATTCAGGAAAGGAAAACAAAAATAACTACAAATAATTAATAACTCATACTGAGAACAACTCTTTCCAGAAAAATTCTTTTATCTTTGTTTTCTGAATGTTGAGTTTAATATTTCTGCTTTTCCATGAAAAACTTCCCAGTCCTGCTGAATATCTACTTATTCTACCCCCAAAAAAAAGTTTACTGACAAGTAGCAAGTAATATTTTTCCAAAAGCTAGAATCAAACCATTTTAAAATCCCTTTCTTCCCAGTAGTCACCAGAACAGCAACAGAAACAGTCATCCAACACCAAGCTGAAAGCTGAGAGAGTGTGAGTGAAACAAGCAGTGACGATGGCACCAACAGAAAAAGACAGTATGGAGTGAATGTATGAGAGAAAAAGCCACATCTCACATGACAGTGGAGACAGGCAATGACCCAACTCTCCCAAATACTGCAAGAAGTCTGTGAACATGCTCAGTTAAACAAGGCTGGCAACCCTCGACAGCAGTCTCAAGTATGACAGCTTACCAGAAAGCAGGAGCTACCATTTAAAACAAGTTATCATAAATGCCATAATTCAAAGCACAGGAAGTTCCTAAACAATAGTAAAGTTGATTTTTTTGTTTGTTTCCTTTAGAGATAGAACAGAACTTCACTAGTCTACATTTTTTAGCCTGTGTTAATCACATGGGTTACTCAGTGAAGCTGCAGCAGGGTTAAGTAAAGGAGCAAAGAGATCCTAAGCACACACAGGAGTTCACAGAGTGAGAACTGCAGAGCTGTAGCTCACAAGCTGTTTAACAAAGCAGGAATTGCTACTTGCTATCAAAACACACAAAACCAGTTTTGGGAATGCTTCAGCAGACATTTGCAGGAGCCATATCAGCCAGATAGTTAATCAGAGTTCTGCCATACCACATGCTGAAGAACAGGCTCTTTGATGCACACACCGCTGCTCTTTAGTCTAAAAAATCCTGATCTTATTTAAGAATGTCTTGCTGGGTTATAGAACAGACCAAATCCAAGAATTCCTGCAAGCATTAGTTTTTCTACAGCTAGTTTTGACGAAGTCTCTGCAAACTGGATGTCAAATGGCTTGCTGAGGGGAAGAAAGGGAAAAGGCAGCTAGGTTTGGCTGTTGTTACCTGTCTTCAAGCAAACGTGGACCAAGAGATGACTCCATGAAGATGGAATCTTCTACAGAGTGGACGGCGTGCACCTGCTGCATAATCCTGCTCTCCTCGTCTGCTAACAGCATGGCCCCCACCTCAGCTAGGTAGGCTCTTAACCTTTTCACACACATGCACAGTGCAGTTCATTGCATGGCTCAACAACAGCAACCCTCTCAAATCAAAAAGCCCAGAGAATTTCTGATTTATAGCCACCTAGCCCTTGATTCTTGTGCAGTTGTAAAAACTTAGTCCTTGGGGAAAACCAGAAACAAATTGAGTTTGTGCTTTTAATAAGCTAAGTAAAATGTATGATTTCATGTAGCTAAATGCCATTGCTTTAAGGACAAAGAAACCTATTTAAGAAACTGGGTTTCTCTTCCTGCTCCATCTCCACAGCCTCCACTTCCATGTGTTCCACAGGACACTGCAATACCCCTGCACCATATGCACATCATCCCTAAAACTGACATCCCACTACTGTTGAGAACTCAGGATGTATTTTATCACTACAGTGGTAGTTTGGGGTAATTTCTTAGAAAAAGGCTGTAAAATCCTTGTCTTCAGGTCTGTAAATTATAAAACTCATCTGTGTATGTAAAATGAATCACTTGTAGGTAACATGATTTTACTAGATTACATGACAAGCTCTGTTGATAGTACACAGTGCCTGTTCTATGTTGGATGAGTATTTGTGTAATTAACAAGTCTCCAGTTTAGTTTGATTAATTTAAATGCCCAACTATTTGTACAATTTAAAACCCCATCACTTTAAATATTCAAATCAACGTTTAAATTGCAAATTAATGCTTTTGCATTGCCTCATACAGCACTATCTCTCACATCTAGATTTTCTGATTCCTATCTATAATTTGCCTTGTTTTGCACATGTCCATATTTAATAGTATGCAAGAAACTTGCTGAGCACGCTTCATCCTTCTAAAAACAATTAATATGTTCTCAGCCATGATAAAATCCTCTTGTAATGTCTAAAAGGAGACTGAATTGGCTTTGATCCTTTTTCTAAGCCTAACAATAGCAGACTCTTTCATTTAAATAAGGAACTAATTTGAGACAGGGAGTTGTCTTACAACCTCAAGGAAATCTATTCTGAATGTCTCAGCCCAAAAATCCAAAGTTCAAAATGCTTACTGAAATTCAGAACATTATGGATGTCAACTGCTTTACAACTTCATAAATGTCCAATTTTTCTTCTTTCAGTGTTCCTTATGCTGCCATAAAATCAATTTTTACAACTTTAATCTCTAATATTGTTTAGCTGCCATTAAAGGAACAAAAAAAAATCTGAGATAATAAAAAAGGATCAATATTTGTTTCTAGTGCAGGTTCTTTGACATGAAGGTAGCTACAATGCACAAAAACTTTTTTCAATACATACTGTATTGAAGCTGTATTTGAAACTCTTGCTTATTAATAATAAGTATTATTAACATCATTATTAATAATAATGTTTCAAACTTTCCAGACAGGCTCCTGTGTGTACTTAATCACACAATTAGTTCCACAAATATATGAAAGTCTAGGAATTTTGCCTTTGGCACAAAATTCAGATTTTAATGCACATTTTGGAAGAAAAAAAAAAAAAGAAAAGAAAAGAAAAAAAGCATATTTGTATTTAACCTACCCTTAACAGTGAGTCAAGTACCTTGTCACTTGTTGAGTAAGATCTTTGAAATCTGAATTTTTAAAATTTCTTTTTCAAGAGACTTTAACAACTCACAAGAAGTTTGTCACATGCACTTGCTAAGAAGTTAACTGAGTATGCCTGCCTTGGGTACACACAGCAAACTGCTGAGTTATGGGTCGATGCCGACACTTTTCCCTAGGTCAGCAACAGAATAATTCCCAGGTTTGGGAAGATTTATCCTTAAATACAGAAGTTCAAAAACATTCCTATAGTAACTTCCAAAGCATTTTAAAAGCACAGTGCTGAAGCCAACAGGCTACTCAAAGCAGAACTCAAAGCAAGTTCATGCAGCAGCCTGTTCATAGCATTAAGTATAAGCAACTGAATTCCAAAAGCATCACATAACCTGCACAAGCTGCTGCAGCTTCCCTTCAGGCACATATTTTCCTAGGATGCAAACTAAGTCCAGCAGTTAGAATTTTCCCCCATGCATTAGTCATCTAAAATGTGCAAAGCTCCAAATGCATCTTATTACCCAAAAAACCTAAAAATGGATGTAAAATGCCAATTCAAAACACTCTGTTTAGAAAGAAATCAGGGCACACAGCTTCTCAAATTTCTGTGCAGTATGGGGCACTGAACAGCTTAGAGAAGGAGGAAAATAACTTAGTAATTTCAAATCTCCTAATGTCATTTTGGAGGTGTCGTTTAGCAATGTCCTGATTTGGGGGACACCTAAGTATAGAGATACATTTCTGCAATTAGATTTAATGTTGATACACAAGTTTTGAAAAACAAACTGCACATAGTGAAAGGTAAATCCTGGTTATACCTTAGAACTTTCCCATTTTTAGAGGAAAATACAATAATAATGTATTGTCTTAACTTTTAATTTCACAGAGGGAAGGTTGTCACAGAAAGCAAAACCTTACTAATAATTCCTGAAACAGCCAGTTTTCATATGGAATTTCACTTAAATTCCACAATGGTTTAAAAACTTTAGAAGAAAAACATCCTCTGAGAAGTCTCCTCGCTGAACACCACAATTCTCATGCATTAGGATTGTCTTATTTTGAAGTGAACTTAGCTGACAGAAAAATGCCGCTATTGTACAAGCAAAAGGCAACATGGATGATTTGAAACCAAGGGGGAAAAAAAGCCAAAAATCAGAGCTCATCATTAAAGATAAGGGTTAGAATGACAAAAGCAGAAATCCTGCTTTTGGTAAAACAATATAGTAAAAAGAGATTAGGTGCCAGCCAGTCAAATATAAGCGAACACCTAAAGGAAAGAAGAAATCAGAACGATAAAAATACTACAGCATATTAGCAAGTCTCATACATGCATGTCCAGTGCTTTGAATGCTGTGCCTCCCTCAAAGAACCAACAAAATGTGACCCTGGGCAGTTCAAACCAACACAGCAATCTCCAAGCTGAAGGTACCTTTCTGACAGCCTGCAACCCTTGGGGGAGCCCCTGAAGTTTGTCCACAGAAGAGAAACTGAGCAGGTTTCTCAGCTGCACAGAGGCAATGTTCTTTTAATTACTGCAGTGGGAACATTCAAATATGATTTTATATCGTGTCTTGGTAACAGTGTTTAGGGGTTACTTAGCAACAAAGGGCACAGGAAAGGGTCCAGTGTGAAAAATTTTGTTTTACCTGAAAAGCTTCCACAGCCTAAGGGAATAGGAGGAGATCAGGAGAATAAAGTGCTCGAAAGAAACCTCCTTCCCCCATCAGTTATCTAACTTTTGCCCAGCTATCTGACCTAACGGTAAGTACTTGTGAAGGCAAAATAAGAAAAGTTATAGAAACTAACTGAATCAGAAAGTCCTTCTTGAGCCAAATGTTTTCCCTTATCTAATCACACATCATTAGATGTTTGATTCTTATAGGACAAGAAATCCACCTCTACCCTCCTATGCCTACAACTGGGAGCTGTTCCCTCTCGTTTACAGGTATCCCACCTCTACCATATGTGCAGTTATGCAGCAGCTCATGTGCTGAATGGTAAAAAACCTGCAGCAAGGTGCTGGTTAGGGAGTTGATGAGGTGAAGGGAGCGTGCTGGAAACCTGAAACAAGCTCTAGTGACTGAGAGACAAGGGGATTCTAGCAAATAATTCTTCTTTCTGGAGGGAAGTGTCTATTTTCCTCATCCTGAATTTCAGACCTGTTAGGCAGTAGTGGATTCCTATGTTTGTTACAGAATTCCTTGTGATAAGGTGTGGAGTAACAGCATCCCAAACCTCAATAAAAGATTTCAGTACCCTGAGACCCTGACAGCACTTCAGAGGAATGAAGGTCAATGTCTAATGCAGGACTCAAAATAACCCATACAACAGAGAAACAAACCACAATAGCAAATGGAGCAACCCGTACCAGTTCCAAAAAATGAAGATGTGATAGAGGTGATTTCAGTCCCAATAATGAAGAGCTGGGATTTTCTAGCAGTGACTGCTCAACGAAGTTTTAGAGTGACAATATGCAAAGAGACTGCTGTTTCAAGGGATTTCTGTCTATGGGATGACTGCTGTAGAAGAGATGCAGAATGAAGAGCCTCACTCATTCAGTCTTTTCCTAAGCCAATGAAGGAGTTTTTCACCCTTCCTTGAATTCTCACTCTGTGGTTAACACTTGGATTAAAGTGGTATTTGACAAGGAAAATGCTCAGTAGGTGAGTGTATCAGCAGACCTCCTACACGTGTGTCATTTGCATTTAAAGGAGACAGACACTCTTAAATGGTGCAGCTACATCTGAAACTTGTAACAAGTAGTAACATCCACGGACTAGCAGTATGTCAAGATACTCCAACCATGGCCTTCAAATAAACACATGTACCATCTAAGCTCCAAGAAGGCCAAGGAGGATGGAACCACTGCACTGCAACCGTTGTTTGGTTTGAACTCCCATTTGCTGGGGTGTCATGATAAGTGCTGAGCTGTTAGTAAATCCTGTGTGTCAAAAACTGCCTGCAGTACACACAGGACAAGCTATAGCACTGCTTTCAATGCTGAAAACCAGTTATCTCTCTTTACCAATTGTTTTTCCAAAAGTATCTGGAAATGCAAATGTGTAAGCATTTACCACTTCTTACATGTTGCATTTCACTCAGAGAGGAATTGGATGTTAAAAGATCTGGATTATTTCTTAACACAAAAAAATGCTCATTCTTTGTGTAAACCAAGCATAACACACACACACAGAGAAATTCTATGAACTCCCAAATATCAAGTTAGCAATTATAAACATGTAATATGTTACATGATGCTGCTGTAAGTCAAGCTGTGCCTTTATAAAAGTATCTCTGTAACTGGGATCTAAAAGGCACCACCTCTAATAAATACTAAAAAAACCTGTAATGTCTCAAGTGAGAAACATTACACAGATTTGCAGACACTACTTAATGTCTATTAGCAGTTTCCTAAAAACAGTCCTAATTGCTGCATAGTATTTCTGCAATCACAAAGACCCTGAATCAACAACCAAATCAGTAACGTTTCAGAAAAACGACTGAACTAGGCTCAAAAGAACCTCCAAGTTAAACCAAGTTTGATAATTCTATGACAATTATTAAAGCATTGGCCTATTTAGTGGATATGGAGTGAAAAATCTGCAGTATATAAGGTTACCAACTGCTTTTTCAAGACACCCTTTATTTTAAAAAGCACACCTGGTACCTAGTAAATAAAGTTAAGGACCTGTTAAGAACTGCAGTGAAGAGTTTGTTCTTTACAGATTGCAGCAAGTCTGAGTTGAGGAAGTTCTGACAGATGCAAAATGTACACCTGTTGCAGGCGCACATACAGCGTAACCGGGCATGGCTGCGAAAACACACAGAAGGACAGGAGTTGAAATCTTGCTCATCAAATCAGGTGCACATTAGGACTGTGCCACAACCAAGAGAGAGATTTAGGAATAAAAGGTACATTTGAATGAGTAAGGAGAGGAGGAAAAAAAATACACTGGGGAAGAAAGGGTACAACTACAGCTGTGCAGAATTTAAAGGTCAGAGGTTCTATGTCTTGGACATTTTGGCAACACCACCACATACAGATCTTAACAGCAAAGCACAAACATGAATGAAAATGTTTGTTGAATTTATACAAGTTCCCATAAAAGGGAAGCATTTGAAGGCTTCTGAGTATGTCTGCACAGCAATAGGTAACACCCCTTTTTCAAAGGAAAGGAAGCCACATTTTCTACCACTTCGAATGCACTCTTTACAGGGTGAGCGTTGCCTCTATTTTTCCCACCCTACCAAACACATGCTTGAAAACTAAGGGAGAAGCAGGAATATTGATATGACAGACATCTGGTCAGTGCTACACTTTAGTGGTTTCCCAGTATTCCAGTGCTACACAATGAACACAAGAGAAAAAAAAACAAAACCAAAACTAAAGCTTTACAGATGTAATTCAGTAAATTCCATTTAAAATAATTAAAAATACCCTATTATTTTGGGTGAAAGTGACATTAGTTATATTTATTTTAAAGCAAATGTCAGCTGTCATACTAGACTCCATCTGCTGTAATATTTATGTAGTTCATCACCATATTAAAAGCTTCACCCACCAAAAAAAGAGATGCAAAGTGAGTTTAGCAACAGGGAGATGTGTAGTGAAGGAGAATCTGAGCTTAAGTGTCTTGTACCTGACGTCCAAAAACGTTCATACAAAAATTCTATTAAAATTATAAGATTTATTAGATGAATGAACTGAAGCACATAGTAATAAACACATAGTAATAAACACCCTGAAAACAAAAAGTACTTTAAGCAGTGCATTAGGGGAACTGTTGTGCACTAAGGTGCCATTGTCATCAACTGTCACGTTGAGCTACCAAGGATTGCAGTACAACTCACTCTCAAAAATACCAAGATATGAAAACTGATATAGTTTTTGTATCCCCAATGCCCTGTTTGTTGGAATTTGCATCATGAGCTGGATGAACTAGGGTATTTTTCAAAAACACCTTGGCAACAATAGCTGAGACTGATTTCTGTGTTGGATACCTGCGAAGTTCCTCAATTTGAAATAATTTAAAGTTTCTACTGAGGCCATTCATATCTCTCTGTTGCTAAAGCCCAGTGAGGCAGTTCCATCCTGTGGCTAACAATGGCATGCAGTGAGTGGTGCTGTGTGACCATGCACGTGGAAAACAGAACAGCTCTGGTACTTACGGATACATTGCCATAGTAGTCAGCTTAACAAAGATATCCTTACTCGGCACATCAGCAGTATTACAAGTAAAGGCTTGGGGTGGAGGCATTTTGTGTTTTTTGCAGAATTCAGCAGGAGAAATACTATATTCCTGTCTAACTTCATGCAAGTCGGACTTGGCAGCTACCACTAAACATGGTATTCTGCTGTCCATGAAGTGCTGCTGCAAATTTAAAGAAAAAAAAAGTGAAAGAAACAGTATATGACACATTCAACATGGAACAGGCTGTATTGCACTGGTTGCAGCAGCATTGACATATATTCATGGCACTGAAGTCAGGCATTTCTAGAAGCAGAGTAGTTTACATAGAAAGGTAGATGTTTGCTCTGTATGAGTACCAGAACTGCACCTCTGCTAAGGCATCCTGATACACATAACCAGCACTTAGAAATAAAATGTCTTTTAAGTACTAGAATTATGTATAGGTCAGGTAACTGATACTGAATATTTAGCCAGTGAGAAAAAATATCAATGTAGAGGTTGTAAATATAAACTCTACAAACCTTAAAAATCCTGGCACAGTACTCAAAGGATTTAGGATTACTGACATCATATACCAGGCAGACAGCATCGCATATGGTCTCAGCATCAGTTAAAAAGTCTGAGTCACTGACATCATGTAGCTGGAAAAAAAGATGGTTGCAGAGGGAAAAAAGCTTGTCATTATGCAGTTAAAGGAATTTTGTAACTTGTCTCATAATTTTCATGATTTATTTTTATGTATCCTTCAAACTAATGGACAGACAATAGGCAGAATTAATGAAAAAGAACAGTAGCAATTTGCCATGCAGCCAGCATGTGCGAGCTGTTATCATCAGATCTGCAGGCAATCACCACCTCAACATAAAAAGTGATATTTACTTCAAAACAAAGGCTTAGATACCCACAGAAATGGGCATTCATCCTACAGAGGAAAGCCACAGAGCAGGACTAGATCTCAGAAAACAAAGAAAGAGATCATATTATCATAAAGGAAAACTAGAATAGAACATGCATTAAAGAACTGATTTCTCCCACTGAATACTAATTTTAGCCATTCCAATCACTCTGTGTGACAGACGCTTCTTACTGAATAGGTAGACTGACTTCTGATCATTTATCACACGTTCTGATTGGACACACTGAAGTACAATCAAAAATAGACTAGGTTTTGTACAACTCAGGTTAAGGTTTCAAAAATAACAAGTTTGACCAGCTTCAGCTAAATTATCAACAAAAAACCCCAGAAGTTATTTGGGACAGAAAATAAGATGTCAAGAAGAGAGAATTAAAACTAGTTTGTTGTAGAAGGCTCTGAATAATTCAGAGAATTTTAACATTAACCAGTCTTAGGCAAACAAGAATGAGGCAGCCTTACCAGCAAGTATTTTTCCTGTCCATATACATAGACTGTATTAATGGCATAGTAAGATTTATGTTCTGCACGTATTTGCCTCTGTCTCTGAAAAGGCAGAATTTCATGTTAGACCACAGCAACTTTTTCCTTTAAGTTAGATTTGAACTGCTGGTTTACTCCATCTATTAATGAAATAAAAATATAGTAATTTTTGGTGTTTTTTGCAAGGAAATACATAGCTATTATGCAAGGAAATACATAGCTATAATCTATGCTGTACAAGTCATTATTGCATGCAATAGCCACTGACAAAATAGAACAAAACCAAAAAAACCCAAACTCCTCCTTATTAATTCCATATTTCCTCAAAGAGCTCTGAAACCTGAGTAATAAAAACTCTAAAACTAAACTCTAAAACTCTAAAATCTATCACTTCTGCTGTCTAATCTTAACTCAAGAGCATATACAGGCAATATGTTTCTTACCATTAGATTTCTTCCAAGAAGAGCTTGAAGAACTCCACTTTTCCCACAGCCTTTCATTCCAACAACATTGCATCGGAAGACATTTCGCTGAGTCTGTTTTTTCTGAAGGTCTATCTTTTTATCTCTTGTCACTTTCCGAAAAACAAAGATATAAATTCATGTGAAAACATGAAAATGCACACAAAACAATTTCTCAAAAATATTAAATCAAAGGTTTCACTTGAGCAGAAAGCAAAAGAGGGTAAATGGAAATAGATGATCCATTAAATAATTTACTCTTTAGCGTATTTCTAAATTTAAATTTCTCTGTTATATCAAATTTTTATTACCTGTAATTGCTGATGCTTGAGATTCTTGTTCTGCAAGTATGGAGTACCCTAAATAACCCAAGTACTCCAGGCAACGCTGCACATCCAGGTATGTGGTTAGTCTGGCAGAGGGGACAAACAGAACTTTCAGTTGTCACCATCTGGGGTACCAAGTCTTTATAGTACTGAAACAATCCTTATCTCCTATCTCCAGACCGACATGATAGAAACATTCCTGGTACTATGCAGTATTGAAGGACAAAAGTCTCTGAGAGTGAATGGTGATAACTTCACCAGCCTTACTGGTCACCAGAACTCTCCAAAGGCAGCACTTGCTCAGGTCTATCAACCCACACTGTATTCTCTTATCTCCCCAAATAATGTTTTTCTCATTTTCTGTATTTTAAACTGGGAAAAAACCTCTTGTTATCAAGTATCACTTTCCAAACCATCTCTAAGGGGTAGAACAACAGCAATAACATTTTGAAGAGACACTTCTTCATTATTACCACTAAATACTGGCCAAATCCTGGACAGGTTATAACAACAGTCTGAAAATCAGGCCACTGAATGGCTACAAACACTTGACTGCTTGGATCAATTTTCAACTATAAAATTTCTACTCTTTACAACAGTTTTTTAAGAGGAATCTACAAACACACGATCATACCCAAAGTCCTCAGCTACTGAAATGTCCTGTATCACACTTACGTCCACTGCGAGAGAAACCCTTGGTATGTGATCCATCCTCTTTCATTTGTACAAACTGTGTTGTTCACATCAGGCCCCCATGGCATGTAAGGGAAGACTTTGAACAAGTCTCTCAATTCTTCAGGAGATAAAGCACAATCCCTATCCTGAAACAAAATACGGTATCAGACGTAATTTAATTCCTGTCAATTCTAAACTGGTGTTTTCTTGCTGTACACTTGCAAGATTCAAGAAACAAAGCTTATTTCTTTTTAATCATTATTCTTTCCTTGTTTTTTAATAAGATTAAATGTATGAGCTAGTTAAAAACAATTTGGTACTACAGCTGTAACTGCCAACACTCCCTGTAGAAATCATAAGCTGCAGGTTAGTTTTGACTCACAGGTTAAGCTAAAGCAGGTTTCTGAATAAAATTACATCATGATTAAAACACATTTTTGTTAGCAAAACTCCTGACAAACTAAGGCTTGCACGTATAAAGACACACACACACTCTCAAATGAAGTGCTTACCAAATCATGTTTATCAAAAATACTTTGAAGAAACAAGTATGCATGATGATTTAGTTCTGTTGTGCAGTCAGGGGGAATTTTTAGGCTGTTTATTGAAAACAAAAACAAATACAAGAGGCATTAATTGTTTATGAAATACAGAATATACTTCATAGATTATAATATTTAGTATACAACTTCACACTTAATGTTAAGAATTTATCTTCACATAGATCAAAGCACATACTTTTTCTTAGGAATTCTAAAATGATGAATGAGTGCCTTTATATTATATGATATATAGCTCTACAGTAATCACATTTTTGTTGGCTTGCTTTCTTTTTGTACTTTGGGGTTTGAGGTTAACAAAAAATGATGCAGTTACGTTTTTTTAATAGAAACCACAGAATTGGTCAATCTCTTTAATTTGGGGATTTTCAATAAGTCTCAAATGCTATGACAATACTGACAAATCTTTTAGAATTTAATGCCACATACAATAAGCAACTGCTCAGATTTATATTCTAGTTTTTTATTAAGAGTCTCTTCTGCCACCTTTCTTACGAAGAAAGAGAACAGAACACGATTTGGCATGAGGGAGTTCCTCCTTATTGTTCAGTCACATGTAGGTTTTGGCTGGTGGTTCTGGGTGGTCATTAAACAAGGGATGTATTTGATGTAACAATGTGCTAAATAAACACACTGCAATAACTCTCTCCTGCTGCACAGGAGGAGCAGCACAGCCCAAACTGCAGCTCAGCAAGCTGAGGTGGTACATACGGAGGGAACAGGTACTCTGGTGTAAGCTCTAGGTCGTCGTCGTAGCCAAAGCGACGCAGAACAGTCCAGGTTGTCTCATGCCTTCCTCGCTGAATGAAAAGTGTGTGTAGAAAAAGAAAACCTAAAAATCAAAAATGGCCAAATCTTAAAGCCCTGAAATGCTTTACCTGCTACAAGAGTTTTCAATAGAATCAGTATCACACTTGGAAACAGAAAAAGCTTGAAATACACACAAAGATGTTAAACCTCCTGGGTGATATTACAGCATTATCTACACAGACTGAACATTCAGAAATCATGGTATTTGTAAAAGTGTTCTCCAAGGAAACGTTTCCTTCAAACAATCCCCTTGGTTTTCTGTTGCTGTTTGCTTCCTCCAGTACCAGCATTTTAGAGCTGTATGAAAATAAACCAAATATTTTCAATAGTTTAAAACAGAAAGCTTTAGCCTGGAGAGGAGTCTCATGGAAGACTGCTTTTAGTTTTCATGTATCAAAATAATTGGGTAGGACTTTTGTTTGGCAATTCCCAGGAGTTAAGGAACACCAAGATATCACTATTTAGTAATCTCAGCTCTTGCAGTCTGAAAATCAGGAAGAGATCATATTCCAAAAGACCCCCATTTTCATGTAAGAGCAATTGTCATCTGTACTAAAACACATCTTTTAAGAATTAAATAAGACTCACCTTTTAATGTCAATCCATTATCTGCAACTCCATCACTTAGGTTTTTCCTGACTACATTCTTAACGTCTTCCAAAGCTTGAGGTGCCAGTGGTGTATTAAAACAAATTCTCTAACACAAAACCCAAAAATAGCATTTTAGGACCACTGGTTACTGAGCTGGACAAACAGCATGAAATACACGTATGAAATACAGCCTTAAACATTCTGATAAGCTAGTTAAGGACAATCCAATTTCTTAGCAGAAATAAAGGTGTACAAACTGATTTTTAAGCACATTAATAGATTTTAAAATTTTGCTCTTAACTCAAACTTGAACTATGCTTAGAAATAAAAGTAATTTAATTTCTGTTTTTACAAATCCATTCTTCTATGCTGCACTTGAGACCTAGTATTTAGGCTTGATTCCCTTACAGTTCATCTTCCTATTATTTATTCAAAACCAATCACTTGTTTTTCTAGCATTATACAGTTCACCTTTAAGCATGGTGGAAAAATAAGCAAAAGAGGTACCTGAAAGAAGTTGAGCTCTGCATCATTGAGAGTACCATCATTATCTTGATCAGAAATTCTAAAAATGCGAGTCAGTGCTTTAATACAGGCAGGTTTCATCTAAGGAATAAAAGGAAGTTCAGTACCTTTCTAAGCTTGAATATAAAAAGATTACAAAGATACCAGGCATCTCAATCACACAGAAACACACACTAGTCTTCATTTGCAGTTTCAGAACAGAGACACTCATTCACATGTACACAAAAGTAAAAAGAGGAAATAAAAAATTGATTTAGAAAATTTATATCCAAAAATTTAAAGCAATTATTCCACGTTAAAAGTTTTTTTATTCAATTATTAGAAGAATCTCAAACTCTTCACAAGCTGAAGGTGGCACTACTAAGTTATTAAAAAAAATAAAGCTCAGTTCTCTAAATTCAGTCTTATTGCTATAAAAAACTTTGAGAAACAAATAAATTTTTCCCCAAAGCATTTTTTGGGGGGGAAAACCACCATAAAATCCCAAAACTAAATAGGTCTAGAACTACAGCCAGCTCGCTTCAAACATCAAATACTGAAAACCTTCACAGGACTCATTCATCTACCAGGCAAAGCATTGAGCATATGGACTATCTCTAGGACAAAAGAACTGCTAGGATACCTTCCAAGTGAAGGAAAACAGACACTGGTAATTCTCTCCCAACAACTACCGTGATGATGGACTCTTCTCTTCACAGAGGTCACATAGATTGCATAGAGATTGGTTTTGGAAAACCAAAAAGATTTCAGCACAACAATTTTATCACAACATTACTAACTCATATAGATGATTCTGATGGAAGAAATCAAAACAGGGTTATTGTCTGATTCTCTACTTAACATGGTATTTACAGCTGAAGCAACTTTTCTATTTCCCAATACTAAATGGATAAAATTAGAGATTCTATTTGTATTTGCCCTGGAATCTTTTTTTTTTTAATACTCCTTCATAATACACTCAGCCAACCACCTGATACCTAAAAACCAGACTCATCACTTGTTTCTTATCCCTTTTGATAAAGTTTCAGAGTTTTCTGAAAAAAAAAAATTCTCTTAGATCAGGCCAAGTCTAGAGTGTTTTCCCTGAAATAAATGGAGTTCCTGTGAAATGTACATCTAAAGGAGAACTGAAGACATAATTTGGGTCACATTACATTTGGCTCAAAGCCATTAGCAAAGTTCTCATTTTACCCAGCAGCTCATACAGGTAAAAAAAAAAAAACTGTCTTCACTGCTTTGAACAAAGAGAAAAGACAGATCAGGTTCATATATCACAAAACAACCCCTGTGGTTCTGGGATGCAATGCCTGACATTTGGGGGTGGGGTGCTGGTAACAGAACACACTAAGACATGCAAAATCCACTGAAAAGGAAAGAACAGGAAAGTGATTTACTCCCCCCAAATTATTTGCTCTGAGAATCTATGGATAAATACCTCTTTCTCCTCTGGGCAATAAAGAGGACCTGTAGGATGTAGAACAGCTTTCTGTGCATAATAAAATAGCTCAGATATATTCTTCAAGTTTTTGGCTGAACACTGAAAGAGAAATCCTCACATTGATGAGCTAGTTTCTGGACTACTTGGCAATTTCTTCTGAAATTTAAGTAAGCATCAAATTTTTAAAGACTTAGACCCCTCCTGTTGGTACAGGGCTGGTTTGGAAAAAAGAAATCCAGTCTCTGTATCTGTTCAATTAATTAACAACTGAGGCTTCACTACAATTTGTTGTCATACCATGAACGGAAATCAAAAAGCTGTATCTACTCTGAGGGGTGGGGAAAAAAAAAAAAAAAAAAAAAAAAAAAAAAAAAAAGACATATCTATACATATTAAATAATTTCTGAATACTTTGCAGACATCTGCCTGGCTTAATATTAAACTGAAAACCCTTGTTAAAGGGAAGTATGTGAGGAGGCTCTAAATATTAGAATTTGACAGTAACATTTGATTATACAATAGTGTAATCTTCCCTAAAGAAAGACAGCATATAAAGTCACTATTATAATTACTCATGTTTGAAATACTTAGTTTGAAAAAAAAATATCCCTTTTCCTACTATCAAGTTGCCATACATGCTTGGCAAGAATGTATTTTTTGTTATTTCTTTAACTTCAGAAAGTCTTGCATACCTCTACACACGTTTCTATCTCTGTATATTGATTCATAATGGGAAGGATAGTTTCCATACTACTGTACTCCACTAGATCAGACTTGTTTCCAACTAATATAAGAGGCAGCCTAAAAACAAAAGAATATTAAGAGCTTTAAAGACAGATGGATAAAAACATGTATCTTAATTTAGCATTTTATGTCCCACCAGAAACCACTGTATTATTTTTATGATGAAATTAAATGCCACTGGAAGCAATGGGCAAAACGAAATGACAGCAGTTTAAATAATGTGTTTTGATATACACTCAGACAGAAATGTACTTCTTGTTGATTCTACAAAACCCACACATTTAAATACAATGGTAACTAAACACATTGTTATTACCCAAACCAGCATCAGTAGAAAAGCTATACAGACCACAGAGCCAAAGCCAGTTATACCACAGCAAATATAAACACACCTGGTAAAAGCTGACCATGAAATTCAAAATAAATAACATTGCTGGCACGTGTAACAGACCTACATATGTCAAATCTCTTGCTGCTTGGACTTCTTATATAAACTTTAAGTTTAGTATTCGATTTTCTTAAACCATTAACATCCTCAACACTGTTCACTGACACCCATCGATGTGCAGCCTAATTCACACTTCTCATCTTTACTTAAGCACCTGCTATCTTTGTCTGTCCTTTCATTGATGAGAGGAATCCATCGACTTGTTACCTAAAGTGGGATTAAAAACAGACATGAAAAATACATATTCAAATTAATGTGACTGAACTGTGCACAAGTTTCACTACAATTGCTACTGCTTCTTTCCCAAAAAGGCACATACTGACCCACAAAGGAGGAAACAAGAATTAGAGCTGATTAATGAGCAACTTTCTCAGAAAGTGAAATGACTAAAAACTCGCATGTTGAAATGGAGCAGAAGCAAACCCACATCTGTTCATTCTCTTAACAACCAATCTCAAACTCCATTTCAGGCATTTGAAATGTCTAATCCAGATTTCAGCCTGACATCAATGAACAGTGCACAAGTTACATCTCAATAATGGGATAAAATGTGTTACTGTACCTTATCAATAGAATTCTTGTTGTTAACAGCATAGACTATACAAATCACATTTGCCTGAAATGAAGAGAAAGGAAAGGCATGGAATTCCAATGCTCAGAAACCCCTGAGCAACACAGACAATTAAAGACCATACATAACAACATCAGAGTCAACTTGCTATAGAACTCTGTTCCTGGCTTGTTTAAACTACTTGGAGCCTGAACAACAAGATTAAAACAAAGAACTTATATGGTGAGAAGTGCCAAAAAGCCTGTCTTGCTGTGTGACAGTCACAGCTGGTGCCTGCAGAGACCTGTGCCACCAGGAAATCCAAACTGAAGAGTCATAATGTGCAGCCTCCACTGAAGCACCAAACTAAATGCCAGAAATGGAACACAACACCACGACAAACTGTGCAGAAAATGTGTAAAGGTGCTCAGAAAGAACTGAAAATAGAAATCAGAAGGGATGACGAAGTCACCAAGAAGCCTGTGCTATTCATAAATGAAATTGCACCATGTGACAGGAAGAAGGAAAATGGATCTTTTCAAGGTAGAATTATTTATACAAAACTGGCTTGCTGATTAAAGGATATTTAGGTTCTGTTCTTTCACTTGGAAGGACAGAGCTTAAGCTCCATTCACCAACACAGTGCCACTACCCACATTCTTTATTTAAGATTTCTTAAATAGATATACCTTTCCCACAGCACAAGTCACAAAACAATACAGAAAATACCAAGCAAGAAAGGTTTTTTTCCTTTAATTCAAACTGAAGCCCATCTAATGCAGAGAACTTCAAAGGAAAGGCTAAGACTTTTTCCTAAACTATTTTCTAGCAAACACTAAAATACACTTACCTGTGATATCTCATGGTAAAGCTGCTCATCACTTTGCTCTGCTTCTGCATTCAATAGAAGAAGTTATTCATTAAAACCAAAATTTTTGCAAACACAAAAACTTCTGAAACTGAACTAGGGTATTTCAGAAGGCTCATGAGACAACTTTGTCAAAGCCTTGTTATTTAAACTTCTTTTTATAAAATACTCTAATGAGTGCTCCTTCCAAAACAATAATTAAATTGGTCCATTAATTTGTAAGACAGAAACAGTCTGTTGCACATCAATTTTTTACAGCTATTTGGAAGAGGAATAATTATATTTGTAGAGAGGTTCTCTACAAATCTCTCTTGGAACAAATCATAGTTTGCATCCTTCTACATTTCTCAATAGCCCCTTTCCTATAATGTAAACTTTCACATCAGAATATGACATATATTGATTTTACTACAGTGGTGATGATTTTTATAGTGATATCAAGCCTCTGCTTACTGAATCTATGAAAAAATCATTCAATAGAGAGAAAAACTCATAAATTTAAGATCAAGTCCAACAACAAAAAAAAAAAGCGTTATTTTTTTTTCCAGGTGGTTAAACACATCAAAGACATTTCCTCAGCAGTGATGGGAGAGAAGACAGGAAGGTACCTGCTAACACGGCCTAGCTCTTGGCTTGCACTGTAAATGGCAGAAGGGTTTTTCTCGCTGTGCAACAGTTGTACAGACTTATGACAGCACATGAACCTTCTCAGTGAATCTATTTATCTATCCAGTAATAAGATTAAAATACAAGAAAAAAATATAAAAGAGTAAACTGACCCAAAATCATGAGGTGTCCTGACTTACAAATCTGGAAAATTTCCACTTTACTCCAGGCTTCTCCCACCTGTAGCTCTGGTCCCAGACCTGCCTGACTGTGACAAGCTGTTAAGTCAGACAAACAATTTCACACCAAAGCAGTGATGGTGCTGAGCAGCCCCTACCTGAATAATCCACTATGTGGGTTGGCACTCTCTCAGGAGTGACATCGGCTGGAATGGTGATTTCTTCAGCTCGGGGAGGAACCTGGCATTGAAAGGAACAGCAAGAAAGAGCCTTTCAAGATAATCCAGATGGTGAGAAATGTCATATATGGTAATACAGCTGCCATTTAGTCAGCTTTAAACAGAGCAACTAATGCTAGTTGTTCAAGTTGTTTAGTTATTTGAGTACTTTTGGTTTTTATTTGTTTGGTTTTGTTATTTTTTAAGTACTGAAAGTCACGGCTACCTTCTTATTTTTTACCTGTCTAGCCACTGCATATGGAACTTCCTGCATGCTTTGCAGAAAAGCAACACTGTTAAGGATACATTCAATGAATACTTCTATAAAACTCAAACCCACTCTATCCACCACCTAAACAAGCATGACAGACAAAACACAAGTCTCAATTTTTACACAATTGTAACCTGACAATGTCCTTGCTTCTGACAGTGCTAACCATTAAATTCAGAAAATCCTGAAAAGCAAAACATGATGCTAAAAAAAGCCAATCCTGAAAAATGCTCTAAACTCTGATAGCCCTTTTTTCCAAAGAACACTAATCCATATTCAGGAACAACCAACTTAAACCTAATTTTAATGAAAATCTCCTGCACATCTATTTATTGCCTTTCACCTGTTGACACTGAACTTGCATGATACTTCTAGAAAACAAGGGAGAAAGAAAAATCAATCACCACAAGAAGGTCTCTTTGTGGAGCTTCTGCTCAGATCTTCCTTAAGAGTGATTTCTGATAACACCCTATACATTAAACACTAATTCCAAGCCTGAAGTGCCTGTTAGACCCCACAACGTTGATCTGACCTGTCTGACTGGCCTGAGGAACTGGGCTCTTTCAGCAGCTTTTACAGGATGCAGCATTTTCACAGAAGTTTTTTCTGTAATTCCAGGGAGATCTTGTGTTATATATAAATTATGCTTATTCTCTACATGCGAATTTAGATAAATATTGCAGGTTATACTGCAGGGAGAAGCTGAGAAGTCAACAGAGGACTACAGCTCACTAAATACAATAAGAAACAACCTGCCAAAGGAACTGGATCTCCTTTTTACCTGCAAGGTTAGGAACCAAAATCAGTTATGTTTACAATCCAATCTTGACTCCTGAACTGTGGTAACCTACTGATTAAACCCAGAGCAGAGTAGATTCAAAGAGCTGCACATGATGTCTATTTTAAGACCTGTGATCAGAAGAAATAAACATTCATGTTTATATGTGAAAAGCTTAACTATTTGCAGCAGCTGTGGTTCTTTTTATAGTACAAACAAAACTATGTGCTGCTTTTTTAAAGCAACAATATACAGAAGTAGTTTTTTCTGCAGTTTTTACTTCCAGATTCAATAAAACATTCTTCAAAGATAGAAGGAGAGGCAATGTCTTGCTTAGGTACAAAAAATGGCTAAGAATAAATTATACAATGTGACTTCGAATTCCTCATTCTCAATAATTTTGCAATCTAATTGCTCTTTAAATGCAACGGCCCCCCCAAAATAACTGATAGTTTTGTCTCTTTCAGCACCTTCCCATTTATGTGTCTCTCATATTGAAACATGCGGCCAGTTTGGACCAGTTATAGCTCCTTAAAAAACCTACTATTCATCACATATAGAACAATTACTTTAATTAACATTGTGAAAAATCAGGAAAGAACTTAGATAAAACTTAAATTCCTAATCTTCATGCAGACATATATTTAAACTAACCTACATCACTCTTACTGAAGTAATCTTTGCCATTTTAAACTTTATTTTGTTTTTAAACACTACAGCAGAGTCTATTAACTTATTTTATGACAGGACAGAAATAAAACTTAGAATACAAATAAAAGTGCTCTACCTCTTCTGGGAATTCCTCACTGACAAGAGACATAATTAGTGATGTCTTCCCAACTCTGGCTGCAAAAAACATTAAAAACAAATATTAGATAGTTTGTTTTGTTACACTTAACAATTGCACCCCATTGCAAAATGGGAACATTTAAAAAATGTTTTCCAATTCACCACATTAAAAGCTTTTAAGCTGCTGTTTAATCATACTAAATATGACAGCAATTTTCTTGCAATTCTTTTACTGCAAAAACCTGGGCTCCATCTCCCACTTCTGCATTTCCTCCAGAAGGGAAGTGAATTCTGCTCTGCCTTACACAGAAGAATTGCCAGATTTTAATCTTTACATAGAATACTAAAGCAAACAAATAATCAAAACAAACTAGAAATGCTTTAATACAACTTCAGAAATACAAAGAGAGCACACAGAAAAGCATGTGGAAATTAATTGCTTTTATAGAATTCTTGATACGATGATTGCATTTTAGTCCAAGGATGTAGTACCAAGGATTTTTAGTATCAAGGATGAAAGCTGGAAAAGAGGAAATGAACAAAGCCTGCAGTACTTTGACTACTTTTGAAGTGTGAGAGCTTAATCCCTTTGATACAAATGAGCTGTCCCCCATTAAAGTGAAAAATACCCCAAACCACCAACCCTTCTAAAGTCAGCTTTTTAATCCAAGATTATAATCTCAGCTTCAGTGCCCAAAACCATTTAATCAAATAAATGACTTCGTTTGCCTGCAAAGTTCCAACTTCTGATATCACAACTTAGTTGCCTGGATTTGAGAAGCTCTAATGTGACTATTTAAAACCAAGAGTTGGTAACTTCTCAGGGTTCCACTCTCTCTAAACCCCTTCATTTGTGAATTTTCTGGTCCTCTGGAAGCCTTGTAAGACTATTACTGCTTTATTTGGTTTTGAGACATTTCTTAAAAACAAAATGTACATATCCAAATATCCTCTGGGACTGTCTATTTCCAACAGCTCTCAATTCCAGCAAAACTCAAATTCACCCTGGATGTACCAGCACCTCTGCCAGAAGGAATGTGTTCAGCTGATAACACTGCATTTACACTTGTCTGTGTAATTGTACAGAATCCTGAACATGGAAGGTGTAGAGCTATGATTGTACCACTGGTTGATCTTCTGCAGGAATTGGTGTTACTGACCTGATGATCCAGTCAGAGTATACTCATCTTATCTAGGTCTATTTTTGGTATGATAACATGTTCTGACATCCAGAAATAAAACCTTCTCTTTAACTTACCGTGGTGAAGAGTAGTTGTAACAAGATTATGACAAGTGAAGAAGAGCTGTTGTGAGGAGGAAGATTTCTGTTTTCCTTACAGAGAACAGCTGTAAACTTTTCCCTGGTGGTACTCCCTGCAGAGCAGCAGGTTGCAGGTTCAACAGCAATGCAGCTGTGTTTCCTTCAAAGATACTCAAATGAGCTAAAATCCTGACTTAAGCACCCAGGCATCCTCCTGCATCAACTCCATCTTAATTTTCATCCTGACAGAATGGGAAGAGCTTCAGAAGCTCTCCTATTTCCATAGGGAAAAGAGATTACTACTTTCCTTACAGGTAAGTAAAGTTACTAATTAGTGAAAATAGTGATGTGTGTTTTGCACCTGACCAAGACAGTTCTCACTGTGGCAAAACTGGTTATGCAGATATAGAAACTCCAAAAATAGAAGATATGTGTTGCTGGTGAGTAAATGTTCAGTATTTAGAAGCTCTTGATACATTTTCTAGTGTCCTGGAGTTTTATGAAAATCCCTAAGTTCTAGTGCAGAGATTTGGGTTATTTTGTTCAAATCTAGGTCAACCCTCTGTCTTTCCCAATCTGTTTATAGTCTTAGAAATAACAGCCCAAACAGTATCAGCTGACTGGGAAGAAGGAAAGCACCACAGCATTTTATGATAATTAATTTGTCTTTCTCCTCATGTCTCTTCTACATCACGCAGCATAACATGCTGAACATATTCTGAAAATTACTGGCTATTAAAAATTGATGTTTGCACCCTGCATATGAGGACTAAATCAAATTAAACCTAAACTGTGGACCACTGGGGATGAAAAAGGCAGAGTTTTGGAACAGGCTTACAATAAAGAGTTCTTGGCATATTTCAAATTCCAAACCTGGTGTTCTGCTGTCACCATCTAGCAAGTTTTATATGGTCTGGACTAATTTGTGGTTTCAGACTAATAAATACACGAGACACATACACAAAGCAGGACTGGCACTATAACTGACAAGTTTTACCAATTTGTAAAACAAATTTCTCCCTCCTCCTCACTACAAGTCAAACAAAAGTGTAACATAGAGATGCTCACCATCTCTGATGTGTACCATGTACTACACATTGCTGTATTTAAGAAACCTGTATCTTTAATATTCCCGTTTGGACACTGTGTAAAACTTGTTGCCAAAACAAAGTACCTGTTACACCTGTGCTGAAACCACTGCACAGAGCCAGCCCAGAACACAACCTTGCCAAAGACAGTGAGGTAAACCAGGCATGTATTCTAAAGAGGAATTAAACTGTGTATTCAAAAGGCACCAATTCATAAACACAGTCATGCAAAACTAACCAAATACAATCTCAATGAGTTAGTTCTTTCTGCACAGGGACAGGTCCCTCAAGATTTCTCTCTAGAAAAGTCACAGAGAGGCCTTCTATGCAGTATAGACAGAGCCAACCTGCACTGTAAAACAACTGCATAAACTGCACTATAAATATATATGGGGCATTCAATCCTCCCGAAAGCTTTGTTAGTAGTACCACATTCTTAGTATAACTAGGTAATTTTACTAATAACACTTGCTAATTACTCTGTATTCTTTCCCTCGAGGAACGTATGCTTGCTTTGCGAACTAACAGAACCTCCTGGCTGATATTTATACCGATGAGAAGCCGAGCCTCTGCATGCCTTGTCAACTATTTGGGTACCTAAGCATGAACTTCAGACTCAATTTTAGGAACTCATTAAAAAATCCAGACCCACAGCACCTCTGGCACCTACGTGTGTGCTGTTTACCCAAGGTCACACAGAAAGTTAGAAGCAAAAAAGGGACTCCCTGGCCCTGTCCTGGCCACAAACCCACAACACCCGACCTATAACAACCAGGAGCACATCAGGCCACTGATTTCCAAAGTCAGTAAATGGAAAACGTGCAAGTGTGATTTTCACGCAGAAAAAGAAAAAAGAAGGGAAAAATAAAAAGAAAAAAAATAAGAAAAAAAGAGGGGGGGGAAAAAAAAAAAAAGAGAAAAATAAAAATCAAAAGTTTATGCAGGCCGTGGCCAAATACCGAGCAAGAATTTCACCCCGGTGTCATCTCCAGGGACGTCCAAGCCGCACAATTCCCCCAAGCGTCGGCCGTGCTGGTGCCCAGAGCAGGGAGCCGAGGGGCTCCAGGCCACGCTCCGAGCGCTCACGGCGAGCCCACCCCGGCCTCTGCCCGCCCCGCCGGCCAGCGCTGCCCCGGGCTCCCCGCCCGGGCCGGGCTGAGCCTCACGACAGCGGGGCGATGTGACAGCCGGCGGCCCCCACCGTTACCCGGCCCTCCTGCCTCGGCACTCACGTTCTCCCACCAGGAGGATCCGCACGTCCTTCTTCATGGCCGCGCTGGCTGCCCCCGGCGCGGGGCCGCTCACATCGGGCGGGGCGGCGGCGGCGCCGCTGCGGCCTGGGCTGCCCGGGCTCCCCTCACGGAGCGGGGCGGGCGCGCTACGGCAGCTCGCGAGGGACCGGCCGCGAGCGGCGGCTGCGCGGCGGCTGCGCGGGGCGGCGGCCGCCCCTGAGGGCGCGGGCGGGAGGCGGCGGCTGCCCCGGGCCGGCCGGGACCGCGGCGAGCACTGAGGGACAGCCCGGGGATCAGTCAGAAAAAAAACCTTCGAGATCATCCCGTCCAACCCATGAGCCAACACCACCGTGCCAAGCAGAGCGTGGCACCGAGTGCCATGTCCGGGCTCTCCTTCAACACCCCTAGGGATGGTGACTCCAACCGGGGCAACCCGTTCCAATGTTTAATTACCTAATCAGGAAATTCTTCCCCATGTTCCAGCAGTGACACAGTGGGTTCCCATCTGCACCGTGTGTTGTTACGTGTGTTGTTGCTGTGATCCAAACCATAATAAATTGCTGCCCCTGGGCACCACAGTGCAGCTTCCATGTGGGAACTGAGGGGTGTCCAGAGAGTTCATGCTGCGGCTGTTGTTTTTCCAGATAAACCAGCAAAGGACATCTCAACACTAACAAGGCAGTGGCTTTGGCTATCCCAGGAAAGCTACCCCAGCCTTGGAGATGCTGAGACACACCCCTGGGATCATACCAATGTACATTTAGTCCTTCAGAGTGTTCAGTGACAGCAGGGAGTAACTCTGAAAGTGAGCAGCAGTTCTGTCAATTACTTTAAAAGCCAAGGAACTCCATTCCACTAAACGAGATAGTTGAATCCCACACGCTTTATTCACAATAAACTACTTATTTTGTCAATTCTGGAATGCCACAGTCTTCCTGAAAAAGCTTTTGCTTCTTGGGAATGCAGTTTTCAGTTTGCCTGCATGAAGCAGTGGATCTCTCAGAAATCAAGCTCTAGGTTTTGTGGGACCTCAGCTCTGGTTCCTTCACCCCCACAGGCAACTGAGAAGCTCTTGCTTTGTCTCAGGCTCGCTGGCAGGACCAGATGGTCCTTCCCAAGACAGAGTCCTCTTCGCAGGCCCTTTAAAAGGGCAGTAGAGTGACTGTATGATTTACCAGCTGGTACAAACACACCTGAGCATCTGCTTCCACAACCATGCCTATGGTCACACCACCACCAGGAATGACAACCCTCTGGCTTGGGCAAGACTAAAATGTGGTTCCAGTGAGATGATATTCTTCTGGGACATCTCCCTGAAGTGTCAGGTCCTCAAATCCAAAGCCTATTTCCTGGTTAGTGCCTACCCTAAAGGGAAAGACTTTCATACCTAAGATTAGTAACATTCTTGCCCTCTGAGCATTCCTTAATCAATCAGATTTTCTAAAGAAAACTCACTTGACAGAAAGTAATGACATAATCTGTTCTGTAATTTTTTATAAAAATGTAGAAAAAATTAAGTCCATGAGAAAGGCTTATCCCCAACATTAGAGCATTCTAAGTACATTCTTTCCTAGGAATATCCTGGGACTACTTAAAGCTGCTTGAGAAACCCACCTAACTCCCACAGGGGTGCTTACTGCCTTTAGCATAGGCTGGAATTGCTTCAGTGAAGTCTGGCTAGACTAGAGCACAGAATGAAGAGAAGCAGAGCAGACAGAACTATCAGCTGCTGATTCCCAGGAAAGCCTGGGTAGTTATGCTTTCATTCCTTGGTACATTCATTCCTGTGCTAAACACTGAGGCTTTTAAGAAACTCTGCAGTCGTTGCCAAAATTGTCCCTCTTCTCAACAGGCTTTATCTCCTGTTTGGCTGACTTATAGTTAAAGATCCATTTCTTTCTAGAGTGTACAGCCAGAAAGCAGGGTAGAGTGGATTTGAGGTACTGACTTCAAAGGTGTGCAAAAGCATTTCTTTGTCAGCAATGGAGTAAAATGACACTGTCTTCTTCTGTAGCTCCAGGAAAACTCCAACCTTCAGTGGTTTGTCCTTGTGTAATAATGTTTCTTGATCCTTATGCCATGCTGACAGCTGTTTTTTAGGACCCAGCCATTCTACACACCAGGAATGCTCAGTTCTTCCCAATTTCTCCCTTTTACCAATCATTTCATGAGCAACTCCAACAGCCCACCCATCACTGTCCTTGGTAATTACTTCCCAGTAGTGGCTCCCAGTAGAGAAGCCCTGTGAACACATCACTTGGCTGATGCAGAATCTTTTGGGAGATGGTTGATAAGTGGTTGGGTGGCTGGAAACCACCACTCTCCTGTTCTGGGCTGTGAGTGCCAAGCGTTCGTGTACTCTTGTGGGGTCAAAAGTCACATCCTCTGCCCCTGGAAGAGAGAAAGGAAAATATTCTCACATGCAGGAACAAGAAGGCAGGTGCATCCCTGCTCCAGAAGAGAAATGAAACCCAATGATCATACCATAAACCTGAATCAAAGTTCAAGAATCCTCAACCAAGCACTATCAACTGTATCCTGAGCATACTGAAACATTTAACAGGAACCTCTGTAAATATCCATGACAGACTTACGTGCACTCCAGTGGAAAGGTGAAAGTACCTTGCACCCTACAAGATGGATCTTATTCCTAGCCACAATAATTTTTAAAAAATTACCCTTTTGTCAATAATAAATGGGATGTTTACCTTAATAAAGCTTACAGTCATCTGTGCACTGGGACAAGTTCTTACATATTTTATCAGCAAAAACATTTGTTTTCTGTGTTAAGCTACAGCTGTAGTACAGTGTGTTGATTGTAAAAATGTTTCTGTCAAAATGATGCAGAATTCAAGTAACACCTGGAGTAATTACAGCTTAACAGCAAAGATCAGTGAGGTGCAGTAATTGCCTGTACACCAGCTCAGACTCTGCAGCCAGCACAAGTTACCACACAGCTTACACGGAACAGGTTTCTTATCTCTTTTTCTATCCTACATGTGCAGTCAGGTACCGTGTTACATTATGTGTCAGTAACTGATTCATTCATGGCAACTCCGTTGTGTTTCCATGCTCCAGTAAACAGCCACATCTCCTGCTGGCCTTGGCAAGGACAGTGTCCTTCAGCAAATCCAGTCTCAGGGTCACCTGGGTGTTGCTAAGGGTCCTGCTGGCTTGGATACTTACACTGAGAAAACGGGCTGGAAATGCTTGGTTCAGGACATTCAGCTGCAGACTCTGGAGATGATGAGCAGACACTTGGCTCCTGATACGAGTCTGGAGGCTGCACTAAATACAAAAATAAGTAAAGTGTTAGGGCATTTCTGCAAAATGTACATAGGAAACATTTAAGTTCCTGGAGGAAAACACACCTTAATTAAACACAGCCACTCGTTCAAGAACAAAACAAGGAGTTGCTTTTATTGATTGCATAAATTACAAAGCATGGGTAGGCAAATATTTTTACTCAAAATTAACAAAACACTGTACACTGCTGTGGTCAGAAGGGAGCTGTCAGAAGAGTGAGATGGGTAAAGTAGTTGGATCGTTCTATGAAGATAAAGCAGTTTCTGTCTCAGAAATTTTTACAGTGTTCTTTTTTTTTTGCTGAGTATCATGTTTCTTGTTTTATTTGCATATGCATTTCATAAGCACAAAGTAATTTTTTTTCTATTTGCTAGATCCACTGCCTTTAAAAAAAAGATTTCAAAATAAGGGAAACTTACCTGGTGGGAGTTGCTGAGCATAATTCTCACAGAGTAAAATTTCCAACTTTCTCTTAAGATCTTCTACAGCACTTCTGACAACATTAAGCTTCTCATCAAGTGTAATTTTAGTAATTGTTGAAGGTGAGCCTTCATACCTTTGCCTCTCAGATAAGTCACTCTAATAATGACAAAGTATCAAGGGAAAGATGTAAACAACAGCAGTTATTTAATCTCACAGATCAGATTATAATATAAAGCCCCAGTGGAAAAAGAGCAGTGATCTCTACAAGAATCTTATTCTTTGTATCCAAAGGTTCCTTTATAGAACAGTTACCTGAGCAAAACAACCTGAAAGCTTACAGAAAATAGCAAAGGATATTCTCATTAAAATATAAAGACTGTGTTTTCCCTAACAAAACTGAAAATGTGACTAAGTGACTACAATTTCCATAAGTATTCATATGAATACACAAAGTTACTCTTTTTAAACTTCCTTTTTCTTCTAGAATCAAAACCGGAAGTTTGAAAATGTATTAGTGGGAGGAAAGGGTGAGGTTAGTTTGCCTAAATTTAGAAATTGTGGAAATCTACATCTGGAGTTGCTCTGTTAGTCTGTGTGTACAATCTGTAGGAGGAATCCTTTTGGAGGCTGGAGTAATCTCCTTTGCAGGTGGCTGTCTCAAGTAGGCCAGGTAACTCTGAAAGTACCCATTTCTCCTCACTGCCTCTAACGGAACCCTGGATCAAGTGAATTCCAACGTGGGCACCTGTGCCTGGGTCCTGGAAGTCCAATTCTGTCTCATGGCACTTCCACACCCAGTGAGCCTCACTCCAAATTCCTGCTGGCTAACTTGCATCACTTGGCACTGCTGTTTTCAACATCAAAAGGGGCTCTGCACAATCTCAAGTGCTTTACCTGCATCTTTTGAGGGCCCTTGACATGTTTTCCCCAAGAAAGTTGTTACGAAATATTTAATAACTATATGAGTTCTTTAACTTGCTTATCTATGTGTAAGTACAAATTCTGGAAAATAAAAAGATCATGAAAGATCTCGACTTTAGATTTGACTGAGGACTGGATATCAGCACTGCAGTTCCCACTTCATTCCAGCTCACCAATATCCTTGGAAAAAATCTAGTTCTGAATTGCATTCCCAGCCTGTTCCTCTTTCAGTACTTTTTTCCTCTGAATTTCTCACTGCAAACTCTCCCTGCTGACAGCAATGTCCATGGATTGGCACAGTTGTCTCTATGAGAATGGTACAGTGGGGACCTCAAAGGTGCTCTGTACATATTCAGCTATCCCGGACATTGAGCTTGAGAGTTTCTACTCATATTCTGCCACTTCATTTCATCACTTACAGTTTGAGCTTTGATGTCTGTGAGCTGGTGAATAGTCTCTTCAATTTTCCGTTGAGCAGCTTTTTGTTGTTGTTCAATGAACATCAGTGTGTTTCTCTCCTGTCTCTCAACATATTCCTTCATGCAACAGAAATCTTTAATAATCTGGCTTTTGATCTGAGATGTATATTCCTGAAAGGCAGAAAATATGGAGTTCATTGTGTGGTTAGGAAAGATGCATGGAATATGAGAATTACTGCCCGATCTAATGTGCTCTTTGACTGACCCCTGCAGAACAGAAAACTTTATTCAAAGGAATAAAATACATTTGATACTATCCTGCATTACATGCAATGAGATTTAGAGCATGTTAAAGGTTATGACTATTTTATAGTCAGTGGACTCTGCTTGACAACTCAGGAAGTTCAATATTCCCTCTTATGATTTGTAATTTGCATCTAAGTGTACCAGAAACATACACGCTGCTCCTGGGATAAGCAGAAGAATGCAACAATGCACAACCCCAGTGGCCCTTGTGCCAGCCAAGACACAAATTAGTGCAGCTGATGCCACAAATTCATTCTCACCACTAAAAACAGAATTGTGATAGAAAAGAAGGAAACAAAAAGGCAGATTCCTGCTCTGAGCTGGAAGGCAACCCTGCAATCACATCTCTCGCCCAGAAGAGAAACTGAAAGTTTCAGTAGCAGAAAGTTAGTGTAGGTGATGAATGTACAGTGTGTACCTTTGCTTTATTGAGATCTTTCCTCAACAGGTGGATGGTCTCTGCAGTTATTGCTTGGTGCTTGGAGCTCTCCCATATCTCTTCCTCCTTTAAAGTGACACATTGGACTATTTATCTATATAAACCTCAGAGGAAGCATAACTAGGTTAAGCAGCAGTATAATAAAAATTCCCTACATCACTGACATTAGTTAAGCAATGGAGTGGTTGAGGAAGTGCCTGAAAGACACAATTCTGAGTAGGAATAATTACAAATGAAGTCAACATCAACAGTCACCAATTAATTACATGTTCAACTATAACTGTGAGCTTCAATATCCTCTTAGCTTGACTGAATAAGATACAAATGTGCTAAAATAACGAAGGTCAATTAATTTTTCTCATCTCCTCCTCTAGGAGTCGTTTTAAGCAGAGACCCAGATCATGAACCTGTCCCATTTTGTGCCATGAAGCTGGGTGGAGCTGTAGCACTGTCTAATAATGTTATGTGTCCTTCCAGCAGTCTCCAGGGCAATGCTGATGCAATAAATAACACCCAGCACAACGAAGTCACTTATTACTATTGTGCATCAGCTGAATATGTACAGGTATTAGTTCTCCTAATTCAGTTATGCAGCTCTCAGTGTGCCAGACACCACCACTGAGCCCCGAACAGTGCGTTATCGAACCCATCTACTCAATGTGTTACTGTGCCACGGGATGGAGGGGATGGAGCCCCGGGCTACGCTGGGGATGGAAACCCGGGCTGACCCCAGGCTGCTGCTGGTGCTGTCGCAGAATGTCGGGGGCAGGAATCCCTGGGTGTCCGGGGATGTCACCCGGGGATGTCCCGGGGGAGCTGGGGGATGTCACCCGGGGATGTCCCGAGGTGAAGCTCGCGGGTGTCGGGGATGGAGCCCGGCTGCCCCCGGCCGTACCTTCTCCCCAGGTCTCCGCCCCGCCGAGCTCAGGTCGTTGCCGGCAGCAGCTCCGCAGGGCTCCGGCTCCTGCTGCGCTTCCCAGGTGTCCTGCAGCTCCCGCGGGATGAGGCTGAGCAGCGCGGCCAGCTCGCGGTTGGGCCGCAGCTGCTGGCGCTCGAAGGGGCGGCGGCAGAGCGGGCAGAGGGCGCGGGGCCGGCCCGAGCAGTAGCGGAGGATGCAGCCCCGGCAGAAGCTGTGGCCGCAGCCCGGGAGCCGCACGGGCTCGGCGAAGGGCTGCAGGCAGCAGGAGCACTGCAGCTCCAGGACGCGCTGCAGCCGCTCCAGCTCGATGACGGCGGCCATGGCCCCGCAGTTTCGCTTTCCCCGGGCCCCTCCTCCGGTGCCGAGAACGCCCCGGTCGGCCCCGCTCCGTTCTCCTCGGTTCCACTCGCTCGCAGGATTTGGGTTGCCGGTGGAAATGGACTGTGACGCACAACTCTCTAGGACCTGGCCTTGACTTTGATTGACTGTCCCAAAATCCCCGTTATCTGCACCATTTCGTTTCCACCGTGAATTTCCTGATTTTGTAATAGTGAGAGTTGCTGACATGGGCAGTCTGAGCAGTGGCACCAGACCCTGTCTGACTGAAGTCCAGGTTACTGGAGGAACCAAACCCTTCTGAGGCCACCCCGAGCTACTCGGATCACCACAAAATAACGATTAACAAATGAAGACTGACACTATTCCTCGTACAAGTCAAAAGTTGCCTTCTGTTGATTTCAGGAGCTGCAGGATTAGGCTGTTTAATGGAATTGCTGAACCACAATGTGAGCTAGAACAATTGGGGGTGTGTGGGGACAGAGCCCAGAACACAGGGAAGTTCATGGGAGCATAGCAACACATAAAACTGCTGCACATTGCTCAGAGCTGGACGATGAGCTGGCTGAAAAAGGCAGAATGATGATCCCACTCAATTCCTTTGCACTATGGCGTGAGTGGGGGTGGGGAGAAAGAAGAATTAGTGTCACTAATTCCTGCAAGTATTGGCACTTCTCATTTCTGCAAAAAAAAGAACTATTTTGAGTATCTCAAGACCAGCTGGCAATTGTCAGCAGAAGGTGGAAGCCTCACCAGAAACTTGGTCTGCAAGACTTCCTCTTGATTTGCAAAATAAGGCTATCTGTAAAGAAGAATTAAATGTGTGAGTGACTTGCTCCTTGGTAGAACCAGATCTCAGACTTTGTCTTGAGGCATGGAAACACTCAGTGCTCTGTGTCAGCCACTGCAATCTCCATCAGCTCCTGCACACAGTGGTACCTGATGAGAAGGTTCCTCTCCAACACTGAACACCAGTCTTCATTCATGGAGTATTTGCAAGCAAGTCACTAAAGAAAATACTTTTAAAATTTGTTTCTGCCTTTCAATATTCAGTCTAATCAAGCTCATTATGCTTCATCTGTTCTTAGGTGAGACAGATCAGTGTACATTCATCCTGTACTCTCAATGTGTTCACAGGGCACCATGTAGCGTTGTACTCTGGAAAAAATTCATTGGATGTTGGATTTGCCACTCACATAAAAGCCAAACAGTAGAGACTGTTGAAAGCAAAGAGCTAGAAGCATCTGTGTGATTCCATTAGAGGAGTGATTCCGTTATTACACTATCCTCCACAATTTAAATTTGGCTTGTTCTTTCATTGTGCCAGAAATGTAGCACTGTAAGAAACATTCAACCCACTCTGCTGAAAACAACCCTGTCCCTGTGTGGCCAGGAGCTGCAGCCAGCTGGAATGTAGCTGCCTGTCTGCTCCTCCCTGTGGACATCAGAGCTCGGTGATGACTTCGTTCAAGGCATCCATCCACTCCTTCTGCTTCCTGTCACTCTCACAGATAAACACAAACTCTCTCACTGGCGTGACCAGAGTGATCACTGGTTTTTTCTTCTTCACGCAGACTTTCTGGGGTAAATCATCTCGTACTTCATATCCCTCATCCCTCCTTCCAATGTAAACCTGGCCCTGTGCAAATGCATCCTGGAAAGCAGGAAGCAGAGGATAGCCATTAGCCAGCAGGCAGTGGAGCTCCAGCAGACACTGCTCTATCCTTTGACACGGAACAGGATCTGGGGATGCACAGAGGGGAGCTGGTGACACGGTCCGGGGACACCAACAGGGAACATACAAAGAGGTATTTTGCACTCACAGGGATTCTCAGAAGAAGGCAGGGCCCCATTCTCACAGAGCTGGTTGGTGGGTGTTCAGAAGGGGAAGGGAAGGACATTTCCATGGCTAAAGCAGTGCTAGGAAGCAGGATACTGGGGCTGTCAAGCCCTGGTACTGGAATATTGTTCATCTTGGCCAAGCTTATAGACACAGAGGCAGTAGGGCTGAGGGAGAGGGGGCATGAACACCACAGACAGTAGCAGTTAGTTTTAAAAGATCTTTCTCACAGCCACGGTACAGGCCAGAGTTCCCAACCAGCTCAGCTTCAGAAACATCCTTTGGCAAGGGAGATGGGCTCTTGAGGCTGGGCCTGCTCCAGTCTGGCACAGCCACTGGAACAGCTGGATGAGAACAGACCTTTCCTCCCCACCTGCTTCATGAAGGGGCAGTGGAACAAAGAACACTCCTCTTACCAGTGGATTTTTAAAGTATATCAGGTTCCTTTCTTGAGAATCCAAACAGAACCAGCGTACCTTAAAGGCCTCCTTCTGCTGCAAGGAAATGGTAGAAATTCTTTAAAGACCCAAGTCTCAAAGTGGACTTTGGTCTATTCAAATTCCAGGACCACTTAAATGACTTGAAGTTAGAGTTCAGTTTGCTTCATCCCTGCAACAGGTAACTGGACTGCTATGTGCAGCCCTGAGCTCTCTCTTCTCCCTGAGCTCAAAATACAGATTTACATTCAATGACAATCCTTTGGGAGGGAAGTAATCAAATTAACAGGATTAAGGAAGTTGCATGAAATGGACTGAAAGCTCTGCAGAGAACAACCCCTGAGCCAGTGGTGATAGTGAAGAGAGTGAGCAATCAATTTCAACAATCTGATCAGGGAAGTTGTCCCTGGAATTTGGTTGTACAATACTAGTTGGTTTTTTTTAAGTGCTAATTCCATCAGCTACACTTACCTGACCATTTCTGAGCTATTAATTGCTCAGGCTGAACTGAACTCTTCTAGGACTCAGCTCAGTTTAAGGAGAACTTAGGCCTCAGAAGGAAAAAACACAAAATCTTTCACATGCAAGTACCTGCAGAAGGAAGTGCTGGAACACTGGCACAAGCTGGGCCAAAACCCAGCAAATTCAGTATCAGAGCTGCACCACTGAACTTTATAATGGACTTGGCTCATGGTTCACTCAGAGGAGAGCAAGGCAAGAAGTGCCTGTGTTCAAACAAGACCTTAGATCTTTCTCTCCTCCTTCAGCCATGTCCAAAACCTCGCTCTTCTGTTCCCAGAGTACTAGCCCAAATGCTTTCCACAACAAAATAAACCAAACTCTTGGCTTCATTGTAGAGAAAATTTGCTCAAATGACACTTAGCTGCTCTAAGTAGATACGATTTATGGGCAATTGACTCTAAGTAAAACAGAGAAGTAGGGGGAGATCAGCACTTCATGTTCTGCTGTGGCAGGAGCTGCAGCTGGCATATGCAGCAATCCACGTGGAGCTGTGTAGCAGCACTTTGCATGTCCATTGACAGCTAATCCACCTTGCTTACTCTTTAAGGATTCTTCTTCCCAATCTTATTTTCCACACAAAATAAAACATGGTCCCAAAGAACATAACAGGTTTGAATATAGTGTCTTTTATCAACACAGGAAGCAGAGAGTCACTGAGCAAATATTTTACGAGTCAGCATCATTGAACTACCAATTATTCTCTATCTGGAATGATCCTGTTTGTGTAATGCCAAGTATGCACTTACTTTTGGTCCTGTTTTCTCCATATATCCTTCCTTGACAAAATTTCTTGTGATCCTGGGTATGAGCTAGGAGAACACAAACACAAAAAACTCTGTCTGTCCCAACCGAAACTATGACAGGCTGTCTCATTCAAGATTGCATTTCTGTTCTGTTTTTGTCAAAGTTAATCACCGTCAATTGTGGCTTTTGGGGTCTGGGATTTTTCTGGCTGCTTGGTAAAAGGAAGTCTGAAGTAACAAGAAACATAACACTTTTGACAGATTACACTGTATAAGGATCACATGGAGACTTTAAGGCCTTAAGAACTAAGTTTTTGCATGTTATTCAGTGTGGTCTTTCCTTCTACCTCTTCTGTCCATTCCCTGGACCCAAGTGCTGCTTTTTGAGTACCTGACTCTGTCAGAAGAAGTGAGAAAATATTTTCCCATGCTAAGTTTGGCTAGACTGCTTCAAGTCCTGTTCAGTTCTCACCTCAGGCTCAGGGACATTTGGGAAGGTTATTCTGAGATAATGGTAACGTGCTGCCCGAATAGCATTAAACCAGTCAACGATCTCCTGGAAAAACAGCAAACACAAACATAAAGATTAACAAGAAAAGTAAGAGCACTGCTTCTCCAAAATGCCCTTCTCCTTCCTCTTCAAAAAGAAGTATTTTTTCCCCAAGGGGCAGAGAAAGTCAGTGATTTGTCCCAGACACCTGAAAAACATCGACCCTTGAAAATAATTTAAGAATGCCCCTCCTGGGAGGTCCAAGACATTCTCAGCATGGACAGTCACCCAAGTCTGTGTACACAGGCTTTTTCAGTTGATTCAGTTATGCATTGTTTAAAAACCTTTGTTCCTGAAAAGACACAAGAACTCTGTTGAAGGAAGGAACAGAAGTCTAACAATATCTATAGAGATAGTTTTTAAAATTATCATTATTGGCTTGGAAATAATGTAGAACCATATTCTCTATGCATGTAAAGAATTTAATGATGAGATTGTGTAAAACCATGAGGCAGTTACCTTACAGAGATTTACATCCATGTACCACTTAAAACTATCCAAAGGCTGAGTTTGAATACATGCCCCAACAGAAAAGGAGCAAGTCAGGAGTACCAAATTCTGCAATTTCCTATACTCTACAAGTCTTAGTGATGTCAAGTAAAACCAGATCTTGCAGACACAGTAACTCTTCCAAAACACAGATCCAACACCTAAGCATCTTGCTTACTCCAGAATCTCTATTATATTCACCTTTCCACTTTCATGATAGACAAAAAGGTTCCTTGTTTGACCATTTGTGATGTATGTGATCTGCAGCCCATGATTGTGTCCTATTTTCTCCACCTGGAACATTGCATTCAGAGTCTCAATGCTGATAACGGCTTTTGGACCTCTGGACTGTGAAATGAAAAACATCACTGTATTAAAGTGCTCTCAGGGAATGTATTGCAGGACAGGTCAGCTGTATGAGACCTAGATCCCTACTGAATATAAAGCATACATCCTAAAATATCTGAATATTGGCTATAACTGAAACATAAAGCCTTAATTACATGCAACATAAAACCACTTACAAAGAATCCTTGACAAATGCTGGGTCACTATTAAAGAGGGCTGAGTCTGCATTGCAAGGAATAAGTCTATCTCCAGCCTCCCAGTTAGAGAAAATTAGCTATAGTCTCTCACAAAAAGGAGCTGTGTTGAGGACCCTGCTGCAGGAGCTGATGAGAGGATATTTTGGTACTGTAAGAGGTAACAACTGCCAGCAGATCTCTTCTTTGTCTTGCCATTCAACTTCCAGTATCCATTTCCTCTGTTCACTAAGCAAAAGTAGGCTGCAGCATTGAGATAAGGGATGAGAAAAAGAACTAAATCCAAAATTGCCCAATATACCACATATGTAAATAGGGAAACATGAGGACTTCTCTAAGCACAGGCTGGCTACAAAACGAGAGACAAAGCTACTTGTGCTGGGTTTTGCCCACAAAGAGCAAGGTCTGAGGGTGGGTGTTACTACCTACAGCCAGCTCTAGCTGAAGAACTCACTTCTTTGCTGTAGTACTTCATCACCCCTTCCCTTGCTGATAGGAGAAATTGCCTCTTCTGGAACTGTCTGCGTACCTTCCCAAGCTTCCAGAGGCATCCTTCACGGCTGCCTGCAGACCAGACAGATAAGTGTCAGAGAAGGGTGGCACAAGTGCAGGACTACTTTGCTAAGGGTGATCTGGCACATTTTCAAGTCTCTTCTCCATCTGAGAATTTTCCCCTCATATGAAAAAATCAGTGGAAGAAATAGAGAACTGTAAGATCTGAATATACCCTTGCACTTGTGTAAGTGCCTTTTCTTAGGAGTTTCTTCTCAAAGCTGGACTCAAAGCAGTAACTGCACATCCAGCAGTTCAAATGTGACAAGCCAACCTCAGAGACCTCCAAAGCTGCCAGTAGAACATTGGGCTGTCGGCCTTGAGGCTGAGACCTCCCTGACAATCCTTTTACCTGCAGAACAGGGATCTTGGCAGACTCGGGTGTCAAGAAATTCCCCACGCTCATATTTAGCTCTAATCCACTGCTCTCTTAAAACCCTGAAAGAGGAAAACATGGATAAAGCTGATCTGTCTCATCTCTAGTTTCAGCAGCCAGCCAGGGAGACCTGCAAGGGAAGCAGATGTAAAGGTCTCAGCAGTGGATACACCATCAACTTACATGCAGTCATGGGACCTGGGGATGTAATAGTACGGAGGGACCTTTGCCTCATATTTAGCTTTGGCCCAGAGATTCCCGTGACTCCTCATAAACTGAAATATAAATTACAGTTAGTTGTGCCACTGCAAATCAACACCATGTCATGAACATAAAATGAGACTTGTATCAAAGGGAGTGCTACACTTTTCAAGTCTTGCCATAACCCTCAGTGTGTATTTACATACATTTATATATTCCCTTTGGCATTATAGTTTGCTATTTTTAGGTGGATGCACCTTTTTCAGTATTTACAGCTCTGAACCGTGTGTGAAGGAATACAAAACTGTGGCTGTTGATGAAAAGAACAAAAGAAAATCCGGAGAAAATTTGTTTACGATCTCCCTATTCCTTCATCTCCTCCCAGATATTAACTGTGATTGTATTATTAACACAATTCAACTGAATGATGAGAGGCTGAACCAATATTTAAGAAGAGTATGTTGCTTTCTTAATTGAACATACTACCAGGAAATATTTGTGGGTTTCTAAACCACAGTGAGAAGTTATATATAACAGCCAATATATATATATATATATATCACAGACTGTCAGGAACATGGTCACCTATCAGTGTAATTTGATTGAGTAGGTCATAAAAAACTCCCTAAAGTTACCCTTGCAATTAACTTGGCTCTGTGTGGCTCTGTTGCACTGTCCATGGTGGATGGCACAGGAACTACATGGCAGAAGAGGTTATGAAATGTGGAGAATTACTGCTTTTTTCTCTCTACCTCTATTAAATTGCTCTCCCAGAAGTCAAGCCGAAGGGATTTGACTCTGCTGATTTCAGGAAGATTGCGATGAATTCCAGAGCAAGTCAAACAAATGAATATTCCAAGTTTGTAAGAAGCCCACTCTGGACCTAGATAAAACCACAAATAATAAATTAATACACAGGAAAAGGCACAGCCACTGGCAAGGGTGAAAACCCACATCTGATGCACAGCCCAGGCTTCCCACCTAACAAATACCTCGAATTCCACCCTATTGTTTATGGCTGTCACTTCACTGTGTCCAGGGGAACAATACCTGCTTTCCCCAGTGAATGATGTGGCCCCTGCGTTTGTACATTCTTTAACCGCCTATTTGCTTTAGAATTAAAGTGACTGTGCAGGCAGGTGAGTGGTGATGGAAAAGCTCAGCTCATTATTAGTTCTGCATTAAAAGCTGCTGTTGCTGAATTAACAATGGAAGGAAGGTACCGACAGTGTGCCCTCTCGTACAACAGCAGAACAACCATTTGCAGCGAGGACTGTCTGCTGCCTGTGGAGGCTCCTGCTCTTGCCTGCTATTTATCCCTGCTATCATCCCCTGAAGCAGCTTTGACAAGTGCATCCCTATAGGCATTGAGTGTTCTGGCAAGACCATTTCTTAGATTGCGCCACCGTCCACTTCTCCCTATCCCTCCAAGTTGCTAAACAGAAGCAATTTGACGCCTTCTCCATCCAGCTGCTGCTGGCTCCCGCCGGGCCCACCCGAACGGGCGCCAGCCCGGCGCGGGGGCTCCGGCGGCTTTCCCGTGCTTTTCTCTGCCGCAACCCTTGCGCAGAGACATTCCCCGAGCTGCAAATCCACCGCACGCGCCCTCCTCCTCCTGCAGCCTCAATGCCCTGTCCACAAAGAACCCGGGGAAGCGCCTGGTGCTGTGGTCGTTTCCTGCCCTGTGCGGCGCTGTCCCGGCCCGGGCAGCCCTGCGGGCACGGAGCGAGGGGCGGCCGGAGCCCCGCACGGAGCGGGACGAGCGCGCTCGGAGGGGCGCGGGGCAGCGCCCGCCGGGGCGGAGCCGCCTTACCCGGGTCCCCGCAGTCGGCGCAGCGATCGTTACCGGTCCCGGCCGCCCTCTGCAGCTCCAGCAGCAGCGCCTTGTTGCGGTCGTAGTCCATCGCCGCCGGTGCCCGGCGCGCAGTCTGCGGGAGGCTCGGCGCAGCCGGGAAATGAGGAAGCGGAGCAGCCCGGGACGCCCGGTCCCCTCCCGTGTCCCCCCGGGCACCTCCTCCTGCGGGCGGTTCGGGCGCGCGGCCCCGCCGGCTCCGGGCACCCGCCCATCGAGCTCCGCTCCGCTCCGCTCCGCTCCCCGCCGGCTTTCCCGCAACGAGGCGGGAATTCCTGCGCTGACAGTGCGGTGCTAAGGGGCCTGTGCCCAGGAGGGCTCGTCCGCGCTCCTCCAGCTTTGCCACAACCCCACCTCTCTATAAAAGTTTACAAAGCTGGCTGGGTACCGGAACGGCAGTCGGGCCCCAGACATCCAGCAAAGCACCGGGACCGCCAGGCCAGATAGTACCGCTCTCTCTCCCAGCGCAGCTCTGCCCCACTGCGAGTGCTCAGCACAGGCTCTGGGGGAGCTCGGTGACACCAAGTAGTGCCAGAAAAACCCTCCCGCATAGCTGAACGCAGGGACAATACAACACTTCCACCTTAAAATGTTTCTCTTGCATGATAAAGCAAATGGCAAAAAGTCTGTGACTTAATATTGTTTATCTAAGACGATAGGGAAAAATGTGAAACAAAGGTTGTCAAGAAGGTTAATTAATTCAGAAAAATATTAAGAGGTGTTCAAATATTTTTCTAGATTGAGGTTAAATTTAATTTGCATGGCTATAGTGCAGTAGTACACAATGCTTCTTTAGTAAAGTTTATCTACAGTCTTGTAAAAACACTGTAATTTTGTAGACTTTCTCATCTTCTAGGACCTAATTTCCATTCTTTATTTATTAATATTATGAAGTTTAATTTATTTGTAATATCGTAAGTTATAATACACAGCAAAATCTTGTTCACAACTACCCTCTAGAATCTACATTTATTTCCTCACCCTCTAGAACTGCATACCAAAATTATTTTCTAGCTTAATTTTAACATCACTCAACTTTGTAAAGCATTTTGTATGACATTGAACTCCTGTTGGAATAAATCATTTTTCAAAGACATTTGAATTGAGTTTCTTAAATCTTTCCCCCACAACTTACTCTGCGTGCATAAGCATTACCTCTGCCATTCTTCTAACAGAACTGCTTTCTCATATATTCATGATGGTAGACATTTCAACCATTTACATTCTGTTAAAGTAATATTATGGAGGAAGACAAGAAAGCACTAACTTGCTGAAATTTAAGAAGAACAAGATTGTTGGTTTTGTTTTAATTGGTCATTAGTACTGCTGTTTAAAAGAGTGAGTTTGTAACTGCAGGTATTTTACTCACTGTCTCCTTGCTGGAGATGGGGATTGCAGGTAAACGCCGCCGGATTGACAGAGCGCGGTGGGTTGGAATGAGAGGCCGCGCGGCAGGGATGAGGGGGCTGCGGGGGGCCGTGCTGACGCCATGGCGCAGCGCGGTACTGCACTGCCTTCCAGATGGCGAAGCGCCGCCGTGGGGCTGCGCCACGCCAGGGCGCCTCGGCAGCAGGACCGGCAGAGAAGGGTTCCGCCGTGCCTGTCGGCGCCTGCCCGACTGCCGCGCGCCCGCGGGGCCGCTGAGTACACAGCCCGTGTCCGCACTCTCGGAAACGCCGCGGAAAATCGCACCGGGGGGATCGCTGTCGGCATCGCGAGCAGGCAGCCCCCTAGGCAGACTGGGAGGGGGGACCTTGCTTTTTCCCGCCCTTTTTTTGCCGCCATATTTAGAAGGTCAGGCGAGTGACTGCCGAGCCGCCATATTGAGAGTGGCATGTCGTCACGTCCGCCCTCCCCGCCGCCATATTTAAAAGGTCAGGCGAGTAGCGGCCGAGGCGCCATCTTGATAGTGGCATGTCGTCACTTCCTCCCTTCCCTGCCGCTGTCTTTAGTATTGGCAGAGGCCATTTCCGGCCTGGCTGCCGTCTCTGGCGCCCGCCGCCTCGGGGGTGCAGCAGTATCGCGCTGAGCCCGCAAGGCCGCGATGTGCGGGCGGCGTTAGGGATGGGGGCGGAGCCGGGGCTGGGGCGCGGGTCAGGGGCGGGGCTGGGGGAGGGCCCCAGGGTGACTGATGGGGAGAGGGCAGGGTCAGCGCTGGGCTAAACCCTCAAAAAAACCCCCCAAAAAACCTCAAAATAATAATAATAATAATAATAATAATAATAATAATAATAATAATAATAATAATAATAATAAAACCTTTTAAAAATCCCTTAAAAATACCCTAAAACAACCCTCAAACCCTCAAAAAATAAAAAAAAACCCAACAAAAACCAAGAGTGCACCAAAACATTGGCTAAATAGCCAATTTTCTAAGTATGTAATTACCCAACTAACTAATTAGGTGTGTCATGAGTTAACTGTCTACTTTCATTACAACCCCAGATGGGAGTAGGCATGTAATGCTCAACCAAGCTAATTACTACTTACTCTCATCTGGAGTACTAATGAGGGGTCCTAGATGGTATAGATAAAAAAGAAGAAAAAAAAAGTATGTCTGGTGCAGCAGTAGAAAATCTCAGCCTCCGGAGGAGTAAATATTTTTATTTAAATAATAAGGTCAGGGTCTCTGGTGGTTTTTTTGGGTTTTTTTCTTGAAGGGAGCCTGAAAATTTCTATTGCCTTTTTTATTTTACAGCTAGAAAGGAAAACAAAGTTAGAAACGGAGTTAGCAGAAAAAAGAACTAGAAACAGAAAAAGAGTTAGAGAGAGAGACAAACAGAAACAGAGATAAAGTCAGAGGGACATAGAGAGAAATAAATTTATAAAAAAGAAAAAAAAAAGAAAAAAAGAGTTAAAGCTAGAGCAAATATGAAATAGAGTGAAAGAGCAAAACAGAGTTAGGGAAATTATAAAATAGTCAGAGACACAAAGAAAAAGAAACAGATTTTCAGGGAAACAGTGGTACAGGTAAATATCTGATCAAGAAGGGAAATTGAATTCCACCTTAACTTGTGGACACCACAGCAGATTCTGTAAACTTCTTAAGGCCATTATTAAAACCAGAGAGCTGACTTCAAAAGAAAGTAAATTGTCTCTCACTGCTTTCTAATTTGGGTCTTTCAAATTACCCCTGAATCTCCTATAATACTATTACTTAATATGATTTGTTTCTGATTTATGTAGGTTCTCACTGTAACCTACTTAGATTGATAGTGCCTTTACAAAGCATTGAACAGATACACTTCACTATTTTAAAAAATTTAAAAATGTGTGTTTATTTATTTTTACAAATCATACAGGGGAAGCCTAGACTGTTGATACAAAAAATCAAGCCATGAAGATTTTAACACCTGGACTTTTTGATAATTCTGGACTATGGAAAGAATAAACTATAAAGATGATCTACAATGCAGAAGCTTAATATAATTTACTGCTTCCATAAATATTTCTAATTCCTGAGCATCTTTAAGACATGAAAAATGTAAGATGAGACCAGAACTAGCAAATGGCCTTCCTTATTTTTACAGAGGCACTGAGGTAAGTGGAGCACCACTGCATGGCAGCAGTCTGACTCAGTTTGAGGAACAGGAACAGTCCAACTGCAAAGGCAGAAAAGTACATGGTTGAACTAATTCCAGTTTTAAATCCTTTGAAAGTTATGTTTCAGGAGTTTTGTCTTTCATGCAACAGAAACACCAAGATTGTAGCAAAGTCTCACAAATTTATTGTCGTATAAAAACTGATTCAATCACAAATAATCGGGCTGAAGTCTTGTCAAATACAAAAAAACAGAAAAAAGTTTAAGAATAGAACACAATATACAAGACTAGAAGTAGTTAAATATTCCTGTACCCGAAGTAACACTGGGATAATTGTTATTTACAAAATCTTGCCTAAATCTTTTGAGACCATGTTGAGCTACAATAATAATTTCTCTACCTTGTTAAGAGATTAACATGCAGATCTGACAGCTGTAAACAATGAAAGGAATGTATACAAATTATGTACATTGTGGCATAGTGCTTCATAAGGACTTTGTTCCTTGTGGTCAAAGTGAAGACTTTTAGTCACTTAGACTTTGGAGGACTTGTTGCATCCTCTCTGTGCCCCCTCCCACCTCGATTTATCACTTTAACTGCAAATTCAGAAACAAACTTACTTGAACAAAACAGTCTCCTCAGAAAACAGCAGCTTTGCTGTGGAAGTTGGGAGGGTTGTTACAAAAGCACTTCTTGCTATATGATCCACAAATTAGAGAGAAAGAGAGCAAGAAGTCCCCCCTGAATAGTTTGTGCATTTAATATTATGAATGCCCTTACTGGACAAGCACCAAACAAACCCACACTTCAGCTGTGGAGAGCAGTATAATGACAATAGATATATACATTATTTTAAATACTTATAAAAATTTAATATACAAATGGCTCTGAATATACAATAATGTGGTAATTAAAAAATAACCAAACAAACTGTGGTGAGAATACCACCATTAGGCACAAAGTATTTCTGGTGCTGGCAATTTTAAGGAAAGTCCAAAGACATACTATTTATCGTTTGTCTGGGTATTTCAAGATGAATCCCTTCAAGATAATGCATGAACCTATTAAAAAAAAAAGTAAAAAAGATGGTTAAGGGAACAAAGTTATTTCCAAATATAAGGCAGCACTTTTATTATCTTGAGACAGATGTCCACCTTCCTTGCCTACAATTATTTGACAAAATATTTTATTAAAATCCTTAACTACCTTCTATACTGAAATGTAGCAAGATTTAGGAAAACCCAAACTTACCTTCTTTTAGTCTTCCCTTGCTCTTTAAGCTTCTCAGACCTGCAAATACTGCGGAGAGTGGGGAGGTATTCGAGGGCACTGGCCTGCTTATTGCCCAGGTTTAAAGGACTTCTGGAAAACACAGTTTTGATGACAGCCAGCCTCTTCTGTGCTTTTTTGTGAGAGCTAAAACAGAGAATGAAGCTTTATTATTTCTTACTCAAGAATGTGCAGTGATGATTTTGTTTCTTTAGGATCAAAGCCACTGGTTTTAAACTCCATTAAATTGAAGTCCAGATCTACATCCCAATGGATCAGACATCTGCAGCTTCTAATTATACAGCATCACACAGCTGCACTTGGACAGAAACATGAGGACCAGCAGTTTGTTTGGCCAATGTTCTTGTCATAGTGGCATGAATGTCTATACATCAAATCTGAAACAGTCCTACACCCTGTGAAATGTTCTTCCTGGCAAATAACTGCATTATACTCCAGAAGTATTAACAAAGTCTTACCTTGGATCAGCTGTCTGGCTGAAGGATATGCAATTCCTTGTGTTTGAGACAGGCAGAGTAAGTCCCTTCAGCTGATCACTTTCAGGTGTTTTACTGGTACTCAAAAAGGATTCCAAGTTTTGTGAAATATTAACATAACTTTTGGTGAAGCTGAGTGCTTCAATAGCTGCCTTTATTTCACTACAGCTCTGGGAACTCCACCAATCAGTGTTTTCTATACTGAACTCATCACAAAGACCATTTCTGATTTTGGCATTTGTCCAGTGAAATTCTTCACTTTTAGAAAACTCCAGTGGTTCCCTGATGTTAGTGTTTACACAGCAATCCAGGAAGGACATGGTTTCCACAAACTCAGACAGTAAATTCAGACACTGAGAAACAACTGCAGACCTTTTCCCATTTGGTGAGGTTTTAGCTTTAACTTCTTTTTGTTCTTTATGCATCAACAATTTTGATTCCTTTTTATTTATTTCAGCACATGATTTAGGACTTTCTGATGGCAAAGTTACGAATTCAGCTGAATAGTTCAGCTCAGAATCAAATAAGTCACTATCATCCAGTATCTCAAGCCTTTTCTGAGCCTTTGTCTTTTTAGACCTTTTCCCAGGGCTACTCTTCCCAGAGCAAGAGCTCTTAGTAGATCTTTCTTTTGAAGAAACTATAGTAGTCCTTTCAAGTATAGACTTAGAGGCTTCAGACTGGTTTGACAGAACTTGCACTGGTAAGGGAAGAATAAGTTCAAGATTACTATATACAAAATCCACATGCTTCATCTGGAATTCTGTGAGAAGCTGCATCAATTTATTCCATTCCTCCATGGTTGTGATTTTGTGCTGTAAAATAATAATCACAAAATCTTTATCAATATACTAAAATACATTTTTTTAAAAATAAAAATGTTACTACAGAAAATCTCACACTCCTGGCTTTGTACTTATGAGGTGAGGGACTCTTTTGCTTGCAGGAGACACTCCAGTTCAGATTGTACTTAATAAGCACAGAATTCTGTAATTTCTACAACAAGCCTTTTCAGAGATTTGCTTCTAAGATGATGCTATTGCTAGTGATGGTTATACTCAATTGTCTGGCAATCATTCAAAATACTACCAAGTCAACTACAAAAATACCTTAAGAAATGTAAACAAATCTTCTGAAGGCAACAGGATGTTCTTAAGGCCAAGCAGCGTCTCTACACAGCCTGTATCACATTTTGGAAACTCCTGAAGATGTGCATCCTCAGCTTGAGAAAAATCCACCTTGGAATTGTTAGACTTTGCATGATGAATGACATGATCTGCCTTCCTTGTCTCTTCTCCTCCTGCACAGAGATAACAGGCTTTGAAAGAGAACAACTGCATCATGAAATTGATTTTCCACCTCTTTGCCTCAATTCCTGTCACGAAGGATGCTGTAACTGTCACCTCTTGTGGTGCTGCAGGAACAGAGCAGCTGAAATGAGACATCCCCATGCCCACATCGCTGCTGTCAGTGTCACCAGCCTGCTCTCCTGCTTCCCAAGTAACCTTTGAAGGAGGCTGCCTCACTTGTCTCTCCCTGTCTCTCCCTCTAAACCCTAAACCCTTCCTAAATCCTTTGGGATCAAGTTCCTATCCCTGCCTGCTTGCCAGCTGTCACATTTTCACCCCTTTTTCAGCTCTGCTTCTTCTAGGTGAATTGCCTACAACCCAGCTACATAGATAAAGAACTGCAAACTCTGAGGAAAATCACTACTGGTTCCTTTCTTTGCCCAGTTTTGCTACTCAGAACATGAAAGGGAGATAGTAAGTACCATCATGACAGGCAATAAACCCCTCATATTTAGTTCTTTATGTATTAATACAAGGCTTTGAAGTAGCTAAAAATAGCAGAACTCCCCCCAAATATTTCAGAGTCTTACAAGAAGTTACCATTTATTCATACATGCCTAAGAATTCTTCAATTTAGCCAAATTCATATTTAGATGGATTTTTCTTAAGATTAAATTAAATCAACATACCATGAGGTGCTAAACACTTCCCTTTCAAGCATCCACCTCCACTTCTAACCCAGAACTGTAAGTACAGAACACTTTGTCTGATATCACAGTTATTTGTGGTCAGCAGAGCAGCCAAGTCTTTCCCATCTGTCCGTAGGTTCTCAGCCAGGCACAGAGCTTGGAGGTAGCTCACAGAGTTTATCTAAACAAGAGTTACACACAGGCCACTGAAACAACCCCTGCCAATCACACTGCAGGAGGTCACAAGAGCAAATTATTCTATTTATGCTTGCAATACATTTTGCCTTTTAATACAGAAGATTAGTTTATTAAATTAGATTACAGTTAGATTAAAATCTGTAACAAAAAGCAAACTACCCAGTCTCTGTAGCCTATGCCAGAGAATTAGGTTCAATTTAGAAATTCAGCTGATTAAAAACAAACACACAAACATATTCTGCTCATGGTCCTGAGGTAATTTACACCTTGTTTTTCATCACCAGTGATCAGCTTTTACTGAACTGTATTAATTTTAAAGGTTTTTCTTGCATTCTTTCTTTTAACTCTGCAATTACCTGGAAGTCCAATGTTTTCCGTTTCACATTAAGAAATTACCCCTTCTCAATAATTAAGTCTGTCTGATTCTTATTTATTTAGGTTTTTCACCTAATACACAGCTGCAAATAAAATTATTTGCTACACAGAACACTGGTGTTTACACTAAAGGAATAACCCATACTATTTCTAAAATAGCTCCTATACTTCTTAATGAATGAACTAGTACTGAAATAACCAACCTTCAAATCAGAGCTATCAGATATTTGTCTAACTACATTCTAAAAACTAAATGAAGTGATTAAGTTATGTTTTTATTGTAATTCTAATTGCCACTAAATTGTTTGGAAAATAAATCTTCCATGCTAGTAAAACAGTTTCTACATGTAAAGATAAATAGGTCCTACACATCCTTAAATAAACCCCAAAGACATGTCTGTCTCTGATCAAACAAATATGATACATCAGAAATATATAAACCTACCCCAACATTTAAATTTCAAACTGAAATCAGCTGACAATTATTTGCTTAGGATGTACCTGCATTTCCAGACACAGACTTACCAGGGAAGGGGTTTTAAAGTTGATCTCTTCAAAATAGCCATCAAACATTAAGCTGAATGTTGGATCTATAGAGAGATCAGTGAACTGTCATGACATTAAGTTCAAACCTCATTATTTTCTTTATCCATTAGAACAGCCAGTGCCTTTATTCAAACACTCAAATACTTGCTTTACAGTCACCACTCATTTAATTTTGCATTTAGGAGCAGTATTCAACCATCACCATTTACAGCCTCTAAATAAAAGTGGCTCTTCTGTCTGTACAGCCCAATTACTGTTACAAACACTACTCACCATTGGTGGTGAGAATTACAGGTCTCTTTGCAGTTGCCATGAATGTCTTTATTGCATTTAGAAATCCTGCATCTTCATCAAATATTATATCCACCTACAGAAAACAGAGTACCAGTAGCTTGAGCAGCAGTTACAAGCTGTGAACCCAGTCACAGTACATCTCATGTGAACTTTACCTCTTCAAAAAGAATGAGAGACGTTGCACTTTTCCTGTTGTGTTCTCCTCCTTCTTCTTTGTTTATTGACTTAATTTGAGCATCTTTCTTTACTTCCAGTGAATTCTGAGTATTTCCTGCAGATGGATGAATAATTGAACAGAAAGGAGGAATGAAACCATTTAATGCTTTCCAGGTATTGACTTCAAAAATCCCCCATGTATCAAATGCTTAAAAGAATCTGTTTTTTTTCTCCACACAGCTCCACATACACAGCGTAGCATTTCCATCTCAGAAGGTAATTCATTATTAAAAAGAAATACCTACCTCCATTTTTTTCTTCAGATGTTGCTTCTCCATCAATACCTTTACATTTGGCAGAAATTTTGAAGTAGCTTGCAAGTGTTTTAGAAGGCAAGCTTCGTTTTAATCCTGCTCCTTTCGGTGACAGGGGTGGTTTTCTTGGAGAAATAACTTTCTTTGGAGAATACATTTTTTCTGCAAGGTATGTTTTATATTAAACTTCATCTGGAGATATAATGTCAAACTGGTATTTCTCAGACAAATTTAAAGTAAAACGCATTTTTTATCTATGGTAAATGACAGGTTTACTGTGCTGATTTTTGCTTGTTTTCCTTTTCTCTTGTTATAGGAAAAGCTTTCTGTTCAACTTTCTATTCAAATGCTACAGCACTTGCTCCACCACTGCAGAAATAACATAATCAAGAGTCAGTATTTTAATAAATCCATCATTTAATTTGGTCTGTAGTTGTGTTAACCAACAGACCAGTTCTTAGTATTATGGCCAGGTAAGCTAAATCTGCTGTCTTTTTAAAAACAAATGATATCTGAGATTTGTTCTGGGAATTCAGTCTTTCACAACCTCTTACCCTCCAAAAAACCCCCCCCATAATTCACACCAAAGAACCCCAGATGAGAACTATGACACTTACTTGGTGACTTGGCAGTGCTACAACTGTTAAAGAAGCAAGGCTTGTGTGCATTCACTCCTTTTTTATCCACTTGATGAGACTGAGTAGCTTCTTTCAGCTGGGACAGAATCTGTCTCCCACTTCGCTGGCAGGAGGCATTGACTTCAAATATCTGCAATGATATTTAATTTACAAAAAAAAAAAAAAAAAAGGAAAATTAAATTGTAGACATCTTGTATTACAAATGCTTTTGTATCATTAGTTATTAATAACAAAAATGTACTGAGGAAAGAAAGAATTCCACAAACCTTAAACCCAAGCTCCTGAGCACAAGCATACACTGCAGCAGTTTTCCCCACTCCTGGTGGGCCAGTTATCAGAACTGTATTGCAAAGGGTTGTCTCTTCTTCAGTATCAGATTTACTATCTTTAAAGTCAAGGCTGCTTAAAGAATCTGAATAATTATTAAAAAGAAAAGAAAGGATTACTGTTATTTTTTGCCAACTTTTAACAAAAGAGAAGCTGTATTAATTCTATCAGTACCTTCTTGCTCTTTATCCTCCTTTTCCCTTTTCTGATTTCGTTTTTCTTCCAAATCAGCTCTCTTTTTCCATTCTTGTAACCAACTATAAAAGGAAGGAAAAAAAAAAGAATAAAAAATTGCTGGTGAATTAAGGGAACCAAGATGGAAAAGAATATAAAACTAGGGGACATCAGCTACTTGTTACCCCACTGAAACCTATAAAGTCCTTTCAGATAAAAGCAAAACAATGCTCAGGATCTGATTATTTGTAGAAAAGTTTTCCTTTTTCATTCTCCATTCTGTTAGCTGATTGGCATAAAAACAAGTAATTTGGTGAACAACCTATTCACTCATAATTCAGTGTCGTTTTGTCAGATGGATCTTTAAATTCTGTGTAAGAGCCACACCAGTAACTTAATCCCACACAGAAAATTTTACTTAAAGCCTGATGTGTTAGGTGGATTTCAGTGCTAAATTCCTGTCAAAAGGAGCCAGTACAGCAAGGTCAGGATCAGGATGTTTGTAGGGAAGTACAGACAAGTACTGCTCTCTCAGTAATTGAGCATTATCAAGTAACATGAGGTTTTGAGTTATTTTAAGGATGGATCCATGTTCCAACTTCTGACCTGTGTAGCCTTTCAATTTCTTTCTTGTTCCCTACAAGTTCACTGGAATCTTGGGGTTGATATTTTTCTGTCCAGAGCATATCTTCTTTTTCCACACCTGCAGAAAAAATATTGTTCATTTTAAACAGTTCTTCATGCAATAGAATTGATCAAATCTAGCAGATCTAGGTATGATTTTTGCATCACAGTGGAAAGCTGACATACATCACACAGACACTTCCTTAGTGCAAAGACTAAAATAAGACAGGAAGTGCAGTTACCTGAAAGTGCACTTGGATCTGATAAACACCCAGTGTCTTCTGTCACACTATCTGGTTTCTGGGTCTTGTTCTTTCCCAAGTGTGTGGCTTGTCCTGTCTCTGCCTGTTTTTCTCCAGATATGGGAGGAATAAGGTTCCTGGAAACTCTTGATTTCATTTCAGTCTCTGTACCTTCAAGTTGTTTTCTTCTTTTTGATTTGCGGTCTTCTGTTTCTTTCCTTTTCCTCTTCGTTTCCTTCCAATTGTCAGGATGTTTCTCAATTACATCAAGATTTGCAGTGCCATCTCTGCTTTCTAAGAAAAAAAAAGTGCATCCATTTAAAATTTCAGGCTATGTCCACTACTACTGTACATTCACTTAAGCCATATTTGAAGAATTTGGTCAAAATAACCTAAAATGTGAGGATCAATTTATTTCCAACAACACTATTCCTGCAGTAATGCATTTTTAAAAATTCCCAGTTGTTTTTTAATGCCAGAGAGAGCAAGGGTGGTTTTCTCCCAACAAGGAATCCTAACCTTTTGTGCTGTTTTCCAATGCCAACCGTTCTGATTGCTTTTTCAGGAACCTGGAGTAGTATTTTCTCACTGGAAATTGAGAATTAGAAGCCACAATCTCATCTAGCAAATCCTTCTTGAATGCATCACGAAGAGCTGGTCGGTGGCCTGAAAGCTGGAATACACACACAGAGCATTACTTAAAAACTTTACACAGAATGCTTTGCATTTTTAAACTGGTAGTATCTTGTTAAATTCAGAGATTAACAGAAACTGTTAAGAACTGATGAGAAGTGTCTAATGGTAAGATGCAAAATGGGTAACACACACAGAGGGAAATTAAAAAAAAAATAAATTACAGCACTGAAACAAATTAAAACTACAGGATTTATTAAAAACATAACTCCAAACAAATATAAAAACAATTTGGATTTTAAAGTACTAACCACAGGTGCAGAACAATTTCCAGTTTGTTTTGAATTCACTGTGGAAAATTCACCAAGTGAGAGAGTGATTTTTGTGATGTTGGTGACTTCAGTACTCAGTTCCTTCAGCTTAGTTAACAGAGGACATGATGGTGCTTGCAATTTCCACATTGGAGAACCTACAGAAGAACCCCCACAAAACCAACACAAGAGTTAACTTCTATTCTAGGGAAAATAAATGGGGTGGTCTTCTCTCTTTCGTGAAGTCTTTTGCTTTGTCAGAGGGAAATGATTTCTGCCCAAATCAGTCCAACACAATCTTTATTTTCCAAATGGGAACTTAATAGACCAACTTTTTTGACTAAATATTAAGAATTTTTCATCCTTACCCATGTACTCTTTCATCTATACCCATATATAGACTACTTTAGCATCAATTTAATTTGTAAATTTTGTATTCAAAAACATCTCACTGGAAGCTTCTTAAGTTTTGCTTTCTTACTGAGACACAAAACAAGAGCAAACTCCCACCTATTCCAGTCCTAAGCTGTTCAAATTTTTTTTCTTTTCTGCACAAATTCCTCAGAAATTATTATGCACATTTAAATAAAACTCAAAAGCTTTACAAAAGCTTACAGTCATCCTTCTGCTGTACATGGACAACAGTCTTAAAACAGGAACTTGCAAGAGAGTATGCTTCCATTGCTGCTGCCTTCTTTGCAATCTGCCTTTTCAGTGACTCTGGCAGTCCACTCATCAGGAATTCACGTTTTGCTCTGAATGGATCATCATCCTGAGAATTTTCAGATGCATCTTGGCTTTAATGAAAATAGAAGAGAAAAAGGAAGAAAAAAATATAGAATTAGTAGAACTTCCAGCTATGCAAGGCTGAATTTAATCACATTCTCTTCCAAATGAATTAAAAATAGTCTGTCATAACTGCTAAAATTAATTTTAATGTAGTTAGTTTGAAATTAATTCTGTGTTAAAAATTTTAATCTAAAAAATTATCTTTGCTTTTGTATTTTTATATGCAATTTGGGATTTCTTTTTAATCAGTCATCAACTATATTTCCAGACATCTAATATGGTTCTCAAATGGTTGAGGAACTCTCCAAGACATCCCTAAAATTTTGCAGACAGATTAAAATATTAATCAGGATAAAAGTCATGAATATTTATAGCACATTTCAGTAAGTGTATTTAAATCTGTAAAATGAGAGAATGTTAAAGTAACATTGAAACACATATTTTTAAGCACTCTTGACAACTGACCTGCTTTCATCAAAGATCACAATTGGTTCACCTGCAGAGTTTTGAGCATTTGTGCCTAGGCAGGAAGGTGGACATCCCAGTTTCCCTTTAAAAAGGTGAAAAAAACCATTATTAGATTAGCACTGATACAAGATTCTAACCTTGCTTCTGTGTTCACTACCTGTATGTTTCATTTAACATCATCAGGGAATTTCCTTTTCTTAAGGGAAAGTTAAATATTTTAACAAAATTCATTATGTCTTTATTTCTAATTATTTCCTCAGTATAGATGCTATTTCTAACATTAGGGAAAAAAAGGGAGGCAACAAAATGTGGTATATGATTAACGATTTTTCAAACAAACTGTTTTCCCCAAATGAAGAAAAAGCAGAACAACAGATGTAAATAACCTCTGCACTATTAATTCATATAAAAAGGGAAGGTATATATTGGAATATTATACAAGATAAATCAGAGAAAAAGATTAATATACTCAAGGCAGCTTTATGAAATAAAGTTACAGTAGCTAATAATATAAAATGTTTCTTTAACAAAAAATAAACACATTCAATAAAACCAAATTACCACTGGAGTTCTTTGCAACCTTCAAGTTTTTTGACTTCTTCCCCAAGACATCATTTAAGCTCCGAAGTTTCTTTTCCTTCACAGTCTGCTCTGTAGTAGTGACACTATCCATGCTTGAATCTACAATTATTACTGATTCCTAGGGGGAAAGCAAATCAAGTAAGAAAGGAAAGCCAACTTCTCCTCCTTTATTAACAATACTTTGCAAACATTTCTTGTAAAGAATCAAGTAGGAATCATTTGTGTTGCTTATATCAATCAGAAATATATAAAAATATCCTCCCCAAAGTACAGCCTTACATCACTTTCCTCTAATTTCTTCTTCTCAGCAAGAATTCGCTGTCGAGACGAGCGCCTCACAGGAGCTGCTGAATCTTCATTCACTTTTGATCTAGTCTGCTGTATAGCCTTTGCTTTTTCAATCAGCTGCTTTGCTTTGGATATGTTTTTAGAAGTGGAGTGTATCTATTAACAAAGAACAAAAAAAACAAAAGAGCAATTAATAGCACTCTCTTCACTAAGTACTTTGCATATAATTTTTCACTTTCATAGAAGTATGTATTTGTTGCAAAATTTCATTGGTATCAAAAAGAGAATGAAATAATTGAAAGGACAAGCAAACCAACAGTTTTCAGAAGGGAGTGAGAGCCCAAGGAGATCCCAAAGTTTTTCATGGAACAAATAAAATATGGGCAGTGACATTCTTAAGCCTCAGCTGTTCTGCTGTGCCCAAACACTATCACAAATCCCTGGATCACTAAGGTTGGAAAAGACCTCTGAGACCATCAAGTCCAACCTCTGGCCAATCACCACCCTGTCAAATAAACCACGGCACTAAGTACCACGTCCAGTCATTTCTATATCCCATCCTGAGAACCTGCAGCACAGGAACATGCTATTTTATGGGATTCTTCTGTTATGAAAGGTGCATTTTTACTAATAAAACATGTTTTAAGATCTAAGGTACAAGAAACTATCTCAAATTTCATCATAAATCAGAGCATATTCCCTTCCCATAGGGCAGCTGGGAACTGTCACATTGTATTACACTAGATTATTACACAATACTGAATACACCACAGTTATACCCATATAGGAAATGACAAAATACTGACACCAATTGTTACATAAATTACCTTTGTGTTTCCAGAGTAAGACTCTTCGTTTCTCATTGCTTCAGTTTTATTTGATTTTGTAGCTGTTTTGATACGTGTAAACCTCATTCTAATTTGGGAAAAAAAGTATTATGAAATTATTACTCTCAATCCCATTTTCAAAAGTCTTTAAAAATACAGTGCTGTAAACAGAAGCAACTCCCCAACTGGTGGCTGAGGTTTTTTTGTTGTTTGGTTGGGGGTTTCTTTGATGTCTTTAGTACAAACACATTTATTATAGTCAGCTTTGGTTCCTCTCTATTTTTACCCACCATGATCAGCATCCATGCAACTCTTGTATACAATCCATTTATAATTAGGTCTTATTTTCAAAATACTTGCACACAATTAATGGGCAAAAAGGTAGAATATACTCTGAAAGGTTTTACCTTATTGGGCTGTTTCCATCAAAGGGCACAGTAATCACCTCAGCTCTGTACATGTTGCTTTTCTTGCAGGATTGTCTATGTGCTTTTGGGGTGGAAGTCTCTAAAGGGCAGGAGCTTAATTCATCTGCAGAACAGGCACTTTTGGCCCTGGGCTTTTTAGGAGTAACATTTGTTGATGTTTTGGTTTTCTGCTTCCTTAAACTCCTCCTTAACTCACTCACTTCTGGACTTGATGGAATTGTTACATCTACGGTGTTTTCCACAGAAACAACACTAGCATCTAAATCCTCTTCTCCAGTATAATTGCTGATGTTTGAGACATTAATTTCCTTAGATTCTGAAGTCTTCTTTCTATTGTTTCCTTTTTTCTGAACCTTCCTAGATCTTCTGGATTTAGTTCTATTGTTGCTTTTAGGTTTGGAATGTGTGTATTTGTCCACATTTGTGTCTTCTGGTATCCTGCTTTCTAATCCTTTATTTGAAGGAACAACATCTTCAGATCCTTCTTTTTCTTTTGAAGACTTTGCAGCAGCTTGCTTTTGTTTTCCAGGTGCCTTTTTAACTCCACTTTTTGTTACATCTGCTGTTGGTTGTCTAAAAGCTTTCATAAACTGATGCTTTTCTTCCAGAGTACATTTTGGCCTCAGAGAATCCAACCCTGCAGTCTCCAGAACAGCCAGCTCCAATTCTTCTTCCTCAATAACGACATTGGATTTTCTTTTCTGAGTCACCTGTTCGGTTTGCTCACTGTCCAAGAGGGCTGAGCTGCTTTCTTTTTTCCCTACACGTCCTTTCTGCTTCAAAAAAATGGAAGCTATTTTCCTAGAGCCTTTCTGCTCCTTATGTGAGGGAGGTAATTTGGGGGGAATGGAATGAACTTGTGCAAGGACAGTCACTGTTCTGAGTGGCAGCTGTTGGGATTCCTCACACTTTTCTGGGTCACTAATACTATCACTTTTGTCCATTTCATTTGCTGTACCAGAAGTGTCCATTGCTGACTTTGTGTCTTCTTCAACATTATTTTCTCCCTGACTTCTCAAGAAGTCCTCAAATGACACTGTTATTATACAATTATTTACCTGGGATGTCCCATCATCTGCATGAACCTCAAAACTGGAATCACCAATAGCAGCATCACACTCTGCTACTGTATTTGTCTTCTCTTCAGTTTCCTTTTTACAGGTTTCATTCATCTGGCTTTCCAATGAAGAGCTTTCAGGCAAATCAATATTTACTTTGTGCTTCCTTTCCCTTGATTTTCTTAACTTATTTTTTGATCCATTTGTTTCACAGCCAAAGTTTTTTGCATTTTTTCTGGAGGGGACAGCATTTGGGAAGTTCTCTCTTTGATCATCTTTCTCTTCTGCTAATTCTCTTGCACATTCTTTGTCCACTAGTGTACAAGAAGCAATAAAGACATTACTGTCTTGTTGCAGTCCTGTAGCTACTCTGCTGTCATCACTACTAATTTCAATTTCAAGGTCATGATCAGATTCTTTCCTTTCTTTTGACCTGTTATTTAAATTTACTTTCTTCCCTTTTCTTTTCCGCTTTAAGGATGGCTTGAAAGATGATTTACACTCTTTGTCATCAGCATCCAACAGTGTTTTATTTTCTCCAGCTCCTACTGGGAATGCAGCATTCTCAGTTGCAGATGTTTTTTTAAAATAATCCAAGATATTGTTGGATTTTGGTGATGGCAATGCTTTATCCACTGGTTTTGCTAATGGTGAAAAGTACCTTGTGATTGTTTTCACAGAAGCATCTTCCTCTCGCCGCTTCTTGCATGGCTGTAAAAGGCACAATATGAATCTTAGTTTTAAAAACTTAGGATGACTTATACAGAACTTTTTCAGAATACAAAAACTCATGCTAATGTGCTCAGATTGTGCACGCATCAACAGTATCTCCATGTTTTCAAAAGGTCATCTAAGCTTAAATAAAGGTTCTGCTATTTCAGATAAATAAAAATCCTGTTCTGAAACCTTTAGGTGGTCAAAACTGAAAGGGACCACAAGCTCTTCAGATCAGCTCTATACTGAAAGTCTGAAAATCTAGGTCAATTCAGATGATCGACCTTGAGATGTTCCCCACAGCATTTGTTGAGTATTTAAGAGGGAATTCTAACATCACTTTAAAAAGTCTGATCTTATATCTGACATATCTTAGGAAGACACTGCACCATTAAGAGTACTTAAAAAAAGTTAACACAAGAGAATTCTTATCTCGTACAATGATTCAAACCTCCTACTTCTACAGCTCCAAGGAAGACTATGGCTCATAAAGACTTTTATAACTCCTGGTTTACCAGAAACTGAACTCCTCTGAAATCTGAAGCAGAAAACATCTCTTCCCGAAGCCCCTCGAATGCGTTTAATGACAGCCCGGCCCGCGGCCCCTCACACCTCCGGGTACAGCGGGCGGGCCGTGCCAGGGCAGAACGCCAAAGAGAGAATGTCAAAGGGGCGATCGCCAAAGGGGAGAACACCAAAGGGAGAATGTCAAAGGGGCGATCGCCAAAGGGGAGAACGCCAAAGGGAGAAAGTCAAAGGGGCAATCGCCAAAGGGGAGAACGTCAAAGGGGACGATCGCCGAAGGGGAGAATGCCAAAGGGGGGGAACTCCAATGGGGAGATGGCCAAAGGGGCGCACCCCGCCAGCCGCACCCCCTCTCTCCGCCTTCACAGCGCGACCCCGGCCCGGGTCCTCACCTGAACGTCACCGTCGTTCCCGGGCAGGAGGGGAGAGGCGGCCGCCGCGGCCACAGCGACCCTGCCCACCATGCCCCGGCTGCTGCGGGCGTGGAGCCCTCCCGGATCGCTCGGGGCGGGGGGAGCACAGAGCCCTCGGCCCCGGGCGGTGCCTCAGGGGCGAGGGGCGCGCGCCGCCGCCATGGCCCCGATGGCGCCGCCTGACGGGCGCGCGCGCCGGGCGGGTGGTAAAGCGCGCGCGGGACCAGATTCGGATCCTCCGCGCGGAAGGCGGGAGGCGGGGCCTCGAGCCGCTCCCACGTGACCCGCGCGCGCTGCCCAACGGCCGCCTGTTGTCCCGGTCACGTGACACGGGCGGACAGTAATGCGGTCGCCCCACCCCTTCTCCGCCGAGGCCACGCCCCCTCCTGCTCCCTCCTCCCGCCTTCACCGCTGTCAGGTTTTCGCGCCGGGGCCGTGACGTCACGCGGCTATCGCGTGCCCTGCCGGGCGCTGACATCACGCTTCGCTGACGTCACCAGCCGCCGGTCCGTGCCCGGGGCCGCCTCCCGTTCCCGCTCCCGCCGCGCTTCCCGCCCCGCCCCGCGGATGTGCGGCCCTTCCGGGACCGAGCTCCGCCCGCCCGCCCCGCCCCGCCCCGCCCCGCCGCCGCCTCGCTGCCGCCGCGGCTGCCCATGGAGGCCGCCGAGGCCGAGGTGCGGCTCCTCTTGCAAGAGGCTCGGGAGAGCATCGAGGCGGCGCGGAGCTACCGGCGGGAGCTGCAGCAGCGGCTGCGGGGGCTGCACCAGGCGCGGGAGCAGGTGGGGGATTGGGTCGGGCCGGGCCGGGCCGGGCTCTCCGGAGCTGCCCCGGGAGGAGAGGCCGGAGCCCTGCCCGGCTGTGCGTGCCCGGTGCTCGGTGCGGGTGGCCGGCACCGGGATGCCCTGCGGGGCGGCGGCGGAACCCGGCCGCTCCTCTCTCGGGGCCCGGTGCTTGTGCACGGGTCGTGTCCGCCGGGAGAGCCGGGATGGGGCTCAGGTGGGGGACGGGAGCCCCGCCGGACTGGGAGTGAGGAGAGCCCCGGGAGCGGCTGTGGCCTCGGGGTGCCGGAGATGGAGGCCGGGGGAATGGGCAGATGTGCGACGTGTCGGGGAAAGGGATGCGAGCTGAAGTCTGTTTCTGAGCTGAGCCTCATTTTCTGGGGCCAGAGGGAGCTTTCCCAGGCAAGAATGAATATCTTAAATAACTGCTTTTTCCAGAGTAGCTGGGATGTTCAGTCTGAATTAATAGGGAGCGTTATTCCCATCTTCACATCAGATACCTGCCTGGGTAGGCTGCTCCCCGGTCTGGATGCTGTGCTGGAGGCTGCTGTCCCCATGCACCGCAGTGCCTGGGTCACGTACTCGGTGGGTCAGGCAGGAGGGCTGCCAGCATTCCAGGGTAGCTGGTTTGTCTGCAGCTGTGCGGTGTAGCCAGGGCAGAGTTCCCGCTGGGACTGTGACCCGCCCGCCGGGAGATGCGGGAGGAGATAGGCAGGTGCGAGCAGGGAGAGCCTCAGTGCAGGGCTGGCTCCTCTGCTCAGGCAGCCTCTCAGCATAGGGGGTTTGCAGACTGCCTTGCTGTCTTTCATCAGCTCTGCAAGGGGTAAATAAAAACCCAAACAAAACTAAACTTAGCTAGTGTTTCTGTGGTGACCTATTGGTTTTCCTGAAGCAGATCCCGTTAGTGCAGAAACCTGCTGTAAATCTGCTGGGTGAGTGTCCTGCTCCCAGTGCGTGTAGATGATCACTGGACATTTGATTAGTCAGCATTGAAAACACAGGCTGCTTAAGAAAATTAATTGTTCATGGCTGTCTTTCATCCAAAGCTTGTCATCTCCAAGTGTTGCTCGGCAATTCCAAGTGCAGTGAGAGGCAGCCCATGTGCCTCTGTGCAGTGAGTGTGTAGTTAGCTCACCTTTCCTTTTCCTCTCGGAGGCAATGTCTTTGCTGTGTGCATGTTTCTGTTTTCTCTCTTTCCATCTTCAGGATCACTTTCCTGCTGTTTCATGCACATCCAAGAGTTGCCTGTGTTCCCAAAGTGCTGAGTGTGCTAGACTGGGGGTTCATATAGCAGCAGCTTTATTATTTGGGGACTGGTTGGCTGATGTGAGGACTGATGTGATCATTTACGTTGTTGCATCCTTTTCCTTTGCACCAATGGGACATGATTTTCTGCAGACTTCACACAGCTCTGTGTTCAGGGACTTGCATTTCCTCTTTTGCATGATGAGCAGTATCTAATCCTGGGGCTGAGCTGCTGAATTTGTATCTGCCTGTAATGGAGGTAAAGTGCTTGGAGAAGTGAATGTTCTCCCTTCCTTTGCCCCGCCCCTTCACAAAGCTAAATACTTCCTTTTTTTCCCTCAAGCATTGAAATTACAAGAAAAGGGAAACAGAGTTGTGTGGCAGCTGCAGAGCTTCATGAATATTTGTTGAAGAGGAAATTTGTTTTACCTAACCAGAGAACGTCCTGTGTTGGTTGTCTGTACTTCTAAAGATCTAGAAATTACGTGTAAGGCTGTGAGCATGTTGCAGCACTTGTGTGCATGACTTAGAAAAGTTGTTCACAGGGAGATGTTTACTTCTGATTTTTGCATCTTTAGCTCAGGGATGTTCAAGTGTGTTTTCTTCCCTGTAAGCCAGATTCAGCAAATTTGCAGATATTTTAATGAGCACTTGTAGAACCTTCTGTGGTCGGGTTCTTCCGGAATCAAAACAGACTTGCTGTTCACAGTGTCCTGTCACTGGGTGGCTGTTTGAACAAAATTGAAAAGAAAGCAGTTTTATGAAGATTTAAAAAATCCAATGTAGTGATAGGGCTAGGAAAAGTGCTCCTAGATAGTCTTCTAAAAGTCTGATAGTTTTTGTGTGCAAAGAGGATTACCTGTGTATGATGGCAGAGTGGTTTTTGAGTATGATTACAGCAGTGGGGGTTTTTTGAGGGGCAGCAGGGAGGAGATCTACAGAGCATTTGGATTTTTCTGACAAGAAAGTTTCCTTGATTGAAGCACCCATAATCCAAGTTGTATTTTGCTTAGTTAATATACTCTTCCCCTCATGCAGGCTGGTTTCTTTGCCTCCCTTCCTGCTGTACACTTACTAAAAATGACTTCACTAATTTGTTAACTGCCAGTGGTCATCTTTTAAAGCAGACTTCACTTGCAGCTTTTCTCCAGCAAATGTGGATGAGGTGCTTCAGAAAAATAAAAGACGGCCTTTGCCTTTATCCTGAATCCTTGTTTCCTGTTACCTGAATCCAGATCAAAGATAGTGCAACATTGACCAGAGATGTGCTCGAGCAGCATTTTAGTGATTTGAAAGGGACCCTGAAGAAGCTGCTGGACGAGCGACTGATGTCCCTGCTGCAGGAAGTGGATGTCATAGAGCAGGAGAGCATCAAGCCCCTGGATGAGTGCCAGAAGCTGATAGAGCACGGGGTCAGCACCGCCGATGATCTGCTCCGGGAAGGTGAGGCAGGACCTGCTGCTGAGTCTTAGCTCTGCCTTCCAGTGTGGCTCTGTCAAAAGTCAGGGATATTCCTGTTATTATCAGTGTGTTTGGCTCATTTTGGACTTATCTCAAACTAAATGTTAAGAATTGGGTAGATGTAGTGAAGAGCTGAACATTATTATCTCCTACAAATCTGTATTTCAACACTTCAATCCCAGGGTGTACACATGTCAGTGTAGTCTCTCCTGAAGGGCAGGAAGTACCTCTTTGAGAATTATTTCACTGCAGAGACATTCTCTACCTCTCCAGGCTAGACAGAAGAGTATGTCAGGCTACTTTGAAATAAAATACGTTGTGGGTACCCCTATAACAAAGTGTCTATTTTGGTGAAGTAAGTTATGTCTGTCTTGCTGAAATAGCAACTGAAATAAACACGTTGTCCTACTGAGTGTAATTATGTTTGCTGTTGGTGGGGAACATGAGGAATAAAATGGCCACTGTATGAGGAAAATTTCTCTAAGAAGTTTGAAGATGAGGCAGACAAAAATGGACATGTGGAATATTACTGTAAAGGCCAGACTATACCCTGCTGATGCTAAATACCTCGACAGAAAGGAATTTCACTCTTGCCTGTTTTCCCCAGGCTGGAGAACCTACTGGGAGCATGTCTGAGCCATGAGTGTGTTGGCAGTTTCCTTGCATTGTTCTCATGTCTCAACTTTAACTTTCTTTCAGCATGAGCTCAGCTCTGGGAGCTGAAGCACATTGAGCTGTGTCCCAGGGGTGGGAAAGCTCCCAATTCCTCCTCAGCCCTGAGCTTTGTGAGGCCTGGGAGCTGGGACAGTGTTTAAAGACAGTTTTTGTAAGTGCCTCCTGCTCACAGGAGCAGTGACAGTGTTTAAAGATTAATTTGTTGGGATTTTTTTCTACCACCACAACTCTGGGACAGCTGGTATTCACCTTGTTTTTATTTTAAGTCTCAAGTTACTAAATTAGAGTGGTGGCAAAAGCTTTTTTGTGTGAAATTCTGTGGGGTTTCATGAGAAGCTGAGTGGGTGCAATTAACATCCCCCTGGGTGCTGTGAGCAGGATCCATCTCCCAGTGCTGTGGCAGGATGAGCACACACTGCAGCTGAGGCAGAAAGGAGTTAAACCGTGGTTATTAAATCTCCTGCTGCCAATTATGACGTGTGCTTTCCTTCAGAGATTTGTAACGTGTGTAATCCTCCACTTGGAAAAGGACTGAGCTTGCTGAAGTTGTAAATTACCCTAAAGTCAGCAGACAGGAGACTGGAGTATATGTGTCAGTAAGATGAAGTGTGGGATGCTACTTTGTATGGAAAGCTCAGGAAAGTATTTGTATTTATCTCCACACTTCAATGCATGGATTGTTTCCTTCATTGTGACAATAGTACCATTTTGATTGTAGCAAACAAGAGCAATTATTGAAATTATCTCTTGCTTTTAAGAGCTTGCTTTTTTATTTTCTGATCAGTGAAGGTGCTTTGCTTTTTTCTTCATTTAAAGCTGGTGGAGAAAGGAATTAATAATCCTGATTTTTAACATCTGACTCCAGTTCTGCTCCTGTCTGAGACCTGAGGCAAATTATTACATCTGTTATGGGTGTGTCTGCAGGTAGCTTTGAGAGCTTCAGAAGTTGCTAGATAGGCTTTATATTTTTACCTGTAATTGCATTTTCCAGCTAAGACTAGAGAAAATGCTGAGAGTGCTTCACATTTAATTGGTTGTTCATGTCAGAACTGGTTATTCTTTGAAGCAAAGAATGCCTTCTGTGGATGTTGTCTCATTAGGAATATTTTTACTGTTTGGTTGCAGGAGAGAGTGCAGTCGATGGAGATGTGGGACAACAGAATGAGAAACTTTGCAACTTTACAAAAAAAGCTTTACATATTCAGCTAGATAGGTAAGACACCAAAAATCTGAGGTGATCTGAGGCAGTGGCACATGTGCCCTTCATTGTAGGGGATCTTTTCTGCTTTGAAACAAAAGCTTTCTGCTCCATTGCCTCAAAAGATTCATTTGAGATGCTCCTGTCCTGTTTGTTTCCCAGACTTTAATTGGGGCTGGCACTCAGAGTGGAAGGGGTTTCACCCTCCATATGTTCTGTGGAAATACAGGTTGTTTATTTTTGTGAAGGATGAAGCCACTCCCTGTAGAACAGCCTGTGTTTCAGAGTATTTGCTGACAAACAGACGGTCTGGTTAGGGCTGAAAAACAATCTTTTTTGAGTCTTTTAAGTTTGGAGTGCACGTGCCAATTTCTGCAGCTGTTCTCTCTTTGCAAATGTGCACAGATTCAAGCGTATGGATGAAATATGAATTTGTAGAAGCTGGCCCTTCTCATTACAGCAAACTTTCCTTTCTCAGCTTACCAGAAGTGCCCTCCTTGGTTGATGTGCCTTGTTTATCTGCCCAGCTGGATGACTGCCTCCTTACTATATTGAAAAATCAAATATTCAGGCATGGAACTGTGGCATCCCGCCCACCTGTACAGCTGGAAGAATTTGTGGAAAAGCCTGGAGGTATTTTAGTCCGATGGTGTAAGGTAGGTAAAATATCCTGTGTGAAAATCCTTTAGGCTTGAGTTTTCTCTAAAAGAACCCAAACAATCCACTTTCTGAATTCTCTACTGCCTTCCAAGGACTAGTTCACTCCAGTGTGGAGTTAAAAGCTTGAGAAGAGGTTTTTTATGGTAATTACTGTAATTATGGTTTTTACTGGGGTTTGTGTCTGCCTGCAGTGACACTTGCTTCAGCAGACCCAGGATAAGGCTGGACCTGCTCTGTTATGCCTTTACCCCTAAACACATTTGTGTTTCTAGGGAGATGCAGTGGGTAGAAGAAGAAAAATATTATATTAGCTAGTCCAGTAGCCTTTCTCTTCAACACACAAAAAACTATTTTTGAGTACACCACCTCTGTGGTCTGATGTGGTTTAGTTGTTGTTGGACAGCTCTGTGCTCCTTGGCAGCATCAAACAAACCTTTTTTGTTCTAGCAACAGCCAGTCATTGTTGGCCACCCTTCACTTGTAAAGGATGTGGACTCAGGTTGTTAAACCATAGGCACTGCTCTCACGTGGGGTCTGATTTCTGAGCTCTGCAGGAGTTCCCTGAATTTGGTTGTGCCTGGGGGATAGTGGAGGGGGTTTTTTGAGGGGGTATGTGTGTAAATATCTTTTGAGTCGGAGATATCAAACAACTGGAAATCATTCCCTGGAACAGTTTATGAAGGACAACACTAGTTTTCCCTTGCTGTTAAAAACTGGCACAGAGTTTCTTCTGCAGAGTTGTTTTCAGCTTTTGGCTGAAGGATCTTTTTATATCTGTGCTAGAATGAACAGCCTTCTGTTAAATGTTTCTTCTGTAGATATTTTCTAACTGTAATAAAGTAATTCTGATACATCTTTTTGTTGGTTCAGACACTGCTGTTACTTTCTACAAGGCACATTTTCTGCTCAGAAGTACCTTGTGGGTCTGATCAGCTGCAGTGCTGTCCTGCTGTGCCCCTTCAGAGGGGTCCTTTCTGATGCAGGGAATGTTTCTGCAGGTGGATGAGGATTTTGTTGCCCAGGACTACCGGCTGCAGTACCGCAAGGGCAGTGCCAGCCCCTTTGAGGACGTGTACGTGGGCTCAGAGACAGAGTTCATGGTGCTGCACATCGACCCCAACGTGGATTACCAGTTCCGGGTGTGCGCGCGCGGGGATGGGCGGCAGGAGTGGAGCCCCTGGAGCGTGCCCCAGACCGGCCACACCTCGCTGGTGCCCCACGGTACGGCCACCCTCCTGCCTGGGGCTGCACTGCACGGGGCCTGTGTGCTGCCTGGGATGTGGTCAGCTCTCCCTCCATCCTACAATTCATGCTTGGCTGAGGGACGCTCAGTGAACCTTTCACAGGTGGCTCACTGCTTCCTTAGCTTTGGAAAGCACATGAGCCGGAAGAAAAGCATTGTTTTTTCTTCTCTCTCGCCACAACATAAGCATTTTTAATGACCTACAGCTCATAACAAGCTCTTATCTTGGAGAGAGGGAAACTTAAATTTTCTCTTCATTTACAAATTTCTAAGCACAGTGGGTAATGAAGGCTTTCTTTTTCTTACAGTAAGACTTGGCAGGGATTGCAGCAAAGAGTGAACTCCTGGTGAACTCTCAGCTGGAAAATACTTTTTATAATTGTAATTTATTTGAAAAACAAATCTCTCCTAAGAAAAAGGCAAAAACAGCCCCTGTTCTTAAGACAGCTTAAGCTGCATGAGTTGGACTGAGTAGACATTGGGACTGGCTTGATTTTGTACAGGCAGGATCAAATTGAGGTTCACTGTTTTCTCGCTTTTTTGTTTGTTTGTTTGGTTGGTTGTTTTCTTTGAAGAATGGACAACTGGTCTGGAGGGTTACAGCCTGAGCAGCCGAAGAAACATAGCACTGCGGAATGATTCTCAGTCGTGTGGTGTGCTCTACTCCAAAGCTCCTACTTACTTCTGTGGGCAAACATTAACATTCAGGCAAGTCCTTTTTGGGTGGCTGGTAGCTGGTGCATCCTCTGTGAGCCATCACATCTGAATTGTAAACCTGAGGCATGTTTGAGTTATAAATCAGCTCAGCTCCAGTCAAGGTAGTGTCTCTATGTGACATCTGACCTTCCTTTAGTTCTGCTTCCTGGCTTTGTAGGAAAACACCTGATGTTTTTGTAGGACCTGCAATTACATGAAAGAGAGGTGAGTGAACTCCTGAGGGATGGTAAAATATAGCTCATGTTGAGGAGATCTGTGGAATGTTGAACTTCCTGATGTTCTGTAGCAGCTGTTACTGGCTGAAGTCAGTGGAGCTTTGCCTCTAGTTCCTCTTAACCTTGGGTCAGGGGTGCTTTCCTTCCCAGACTATTCACTTGCTCTGAAGACTTTGGACAAGAAAGCACTGATGTGCTGTTGGGATGACAGTCTGGCAATTGCCTTTAACATCTGAGATAATTAGTGCTGGTCAGACTACTGCTTGAAACTGGCATTAGAAGATCCAGAGCAGAGAAGGGATCTTGTGAATTTCAAGCTTTCCATTTGACAAAGAACATGATTAAAAACCTTGGCAGCTTTACTGCCTGTCATCCTATCCCTGAGATGACGCTGTTTAACAGGGTATGAGGAATGTCCTTGTGGATATGTCAGTTGTAATTGCAGACCTCAGAGACTGTGAAGCTTTGTTCATCTTTTCCCTGGGTAAATAAAACAAACTACTTGCCTGCCTGTACAGCAGGCAGCCCCCAAAGGTGATTAAAAAGGGCTGCTCATGGTACTTTCATGACTTACTCCATGGTGTTTCATTTATCCCTTCCTGGTAATGTATTATGTTAACTTTAGATAGTTGCAGTGTGAGGATGTATCAGTTTCCCTGGCCGAGATGCATAAAAAGATCTAAAGCTTTCATTTGAAATCTATTGCTAGACCTCTCTTGGCTCAGCAATGTCTGTGAAATTAAAGGCAGAACCTTGAGGTTTCCCTTGGTTGTCTCAGTCCAGTGTTTTTTATTGTTTTTATTGGTACCATATGAAAATGTTTTGCTTCACATTTCGGTTATGGACTTCTCTCCAAGAGTAGATTTTTTCAGGATGGAAGAGTTCAAAGGAGAATGTGTCCACAAGAACTGTTGTGACACCAATCTTGAGATCAGTGTCACAAACCTCAAAAATTGGTTTTGTTCCTCCTCCAAGGTCCAAGAGTAGCTTCTTGTTTGGAAGTGCGAGAGATTTTCTTGACCTTGGAGATGTAGTACTTTGTGCTTGACTTTCTCCAGCTGTTGGAACACAAGTTAGTATTGACAAGCAGTTCTGTGTTCAGGACCCAGGCACAGCTTGTCAGTGAGCAGTGAAGCTGTGATAAACACAGTGCTTTGTATCTATGTTTTAAAGATAATCTGTGGCAGTTGTCCTGAGGTGAAGAATTTGGCCAAGCCACAAGAAAACATCACTGCTTTAGGTCAAGTCTCTTCCTGTTGCCTTGCAGCCTCCAGGGAGCTGCCCTTAGGGAAGGGAACATTTCCCCACAGTGCCCTGCTCTTCATCTCTCTAAAGCTTTTTTTTCTGTGGGGAGCCACAGTCCTTGTAGCCAGGCTGGTGATTTGGACTCCCCCAGCTGGTGAGGTCACTGGCTTTGTCAGGAGCCCAGCACAGCTCTGCTGACACTGAGGCAGTGCTGTGATGTCCCTCGGATGGATCTCTCTGTGCTTTGAGGCAAAGGGAAACTGCTGGTGCTTGACCAGGTTCAGTGTCTGGGCTGCAGTGACAGAGACAAGGTTTTGTTGTGCACCAAAATGAATTTGAAGTCTTTAGAGTTGCTTTGTGAAAACATTAAATCCCTTCCAAAGTAAAAGCTTCTTGGAAATTCAAATAATAATTTTCCCTTTGCTTTACAGTGCAAGGCTATTGCTTAGTGGCATTCCCAGGGGACTGAAAACCTAATGGAGTGCAAAAGTAAAACATGGTTCCAATTTTATCTTTGCCTCTAAAGAGTTAACCCATTGTGTGCCAGTCCACTGCCCCCTTTAATTGCTGGTTCTTGAAAGTTTTGCAGTTTTCCCTTGTTTGTCAGCAACCATGGATCATTCTGTTTTTTCTCTCAAGCTGCAAAGAAAATAACTACTTTACTTTCTAGAAAACACCATCTGAATTTCCTGAGTCACTCAGGCTCTCTGTAAAGTAGGATTTAGCACCTTTGAGAGGTGGCAGTACAAGAGAAAAGATTCAAGTCCAGAACAGCCCTTCAGTGTAGGAACTGTGCAGCCTCACTCCTCTGCTGGGGCCCAGAGGGAACTGAGTCCCTGGTCATTTGCACAACTTGTTTGCATTTTCTTCAGAGATCCTTTCCCCAGCTGAGCAGAAGCCAGACATGTAAATGCCCTTCTAGGCATTGCTTGGTTTGCACCAGGCTGATTTCTTACAAAAGCCCAAACCAAACACATCCCCAAAGCAACACCTTATCCCCATCCTATTACAGCAGAACATGCCAGGGTCCAAAAAACCTGTTTTAGTCATGCTTGGTAAATCCCTCCTGAAACAATAGCTGTCTTGCCATAATACATGATGCTGATGCAGTAGTGTGGTATAGCTGAGCATATTGTCTGCTTCAGACAACTGGAAATAATTTCAAAAGGTCGTTTCTAAGCTGTGATAGTGGAGAATTGTATTAAATAGCACTGGAAGTTTGCAGGAAGCAAAGGTTTGCTTTATATTTTGTACAGATTAATAGAGTATTGCTTAGTGGAGTTCTTGGGAAAGCTGGTAGGAATTTTGGTCATTCAGCAGGGATGTCCCCAAAAGTTTGGATGAATTTGTTGAGACCCCTGGAGCACAGTACAGGGGTCTGGAGTGACTGGCTGGATTTCATGGTAAGTTTTGATTTACAGCTTCAGGTTTTGACTGAGCTTTTTGCTTGTTAGGATTGAGACTGTGGGGCAGCCAGACCGGCGGGACAGCCTGGGGGTGTGCGTGGAGCAGCGCAACGGCGACGACTCGCTGCAGCGGGACAAAGCCGTGTGCATCAGCACCAATGGTGAGTCTGAACCAAGGCATTCCCTCCCAAAACACACAGCCCCTGGCTCTTTAGATCCCTGCACTACATAGGAGCAACTTCCATATATGTGCTGCTCGTGCAGGTAAAAATCTTTGGTGAGATCATAGATCTCTTCTTCCTGCTGCTGTTATTGCAGCCTGTTCCAAAATGCAGCAGGGTTACTTCCCTATTTGCCTGCAAAAAATAGAGAGATGTGGTCTTGCTTGTTAGTATGTGTAGAAAATGAGAAATATTGTTAGATCTGCTGACTGTTTCAGGAGCAGTATTTGTAAATGGAAAAGAGATGACAAACCAGTTGCCTGCTGTTACTTCTGGCTCGACTGTGACCTTTGACATGGAAGTTGTGCAGTTGGGACCCTGCAGCAACGAGGGAGGAAACTTCAAGCTTCGAGTAACCATCAGCTCTAACAACAGAGAAGTGGTCTTTGATTGGGTACTTGATCAGTGCTGTGGCTCTTTGTATTTTGGATGTTCATTTTCATACCCAGGCTGGAAGGTTTTGGTCTTTTAGCAGTGAGTAAAGGGATTTTTTGTTCTTGCTGTAAAGTGTAATGTTAAAAGCTGAGTTCCCAGCTGTTTGACAACAATCTGGTAACAAACCCCTGTCTTTATAGTACTTGAACTCCACTATATTGTACTTCGTACTGGATTAACTTAAACAATAATTGTGAACATTGGATTTGTTACTCTGGAAAAAGCTAGAAACAAGCATTTGTGTAGGCAAATTAATTTAAGCAGTTCATCAGCCCTGTCCCTTTTTTCCTCTAGACTTGATTTTTGTCAGTATTTCATTGTACTCGTCTCAGGGTACGTGCGTTGTGTAGAATTAACTTTGCTTAAAGCTGCTGCTCTGTGAAGCAAGTGTTTTAGGGGTGGTAATGGACCAAAGCTGTATTTCTACCACTCAGAGCACAGTATTTAGAGCAGCCAGGTCCTGCTGTGCTTCCTTGTGCACGATGCTGCCTTAGGAGTCTGAGTGGGGAGCGGGGCACCCTGGCAGCCGCTTCCTGCGCGCACGGTACTGTTCATCCCTCCCAGCAGGGACTCTGAGCCAGCCTGCCTCTTACTGTCTCACTTAAGTGCCTTACTCTGATACTTCTTGAACTGTTTTCTGTGTTGTCACTTGGAATATGTTTTCTAGGATAGCTGCATGGTGATGCTTACATTGACTATGCACAACTGCTGGAGCAGGATATTACCCTGAGCCTCTCTGAATGTCTTCCCTGGTTACAATTCACACATAGCCTGTGTCAGAGCAAGTCTCAGTGATTTGGTACCTGAGCTCAAGATGTGGATTGGCAGCTGTGATTCCTCAGAGTCCTTCTAACACTTGGAAACAACCTTCTCTTACTGTCTGTCAAAACAGATGCTGTTGTGATGTGCAGGATTGCTGGCAATCCCAAATTCTGCCTGAGGAATGGGGCAGTCAGTGCAGGTGTATGGCCCAAGCACTGACAGAGCAGCTGCTGCTGGAGCTCCACCTGGAGTAAGGGAGATGGGCTTTGGGTGGGCCTCAGGCAGACCTCACCTGCAGATTTAATCTGGGGCAGTCAGAATTGAAGAGATGGTGGTAATTAAGCTGTCTCCTCCACAGAGTAGGTGAGATAAATAATAGTGTGAATTAAATTATTTGGAATTCAGAAGTTACATAAAGTTAGATTTTTTTCTCTAAGGAGCAACTAAGATGGATAAGCTCAGTCTCAAAGAGAGCCTATTCCTGGTTAAAAGATTGCAATGCTACTGGATTTAAAGAATATTTAAAAGTAACACTCACTGAGGGGCATCTTACCTCAAGTTCAATTAAAATTAAATATATTTTATCATGTTAGAATAGAATATTTTTATAAAGCCTAGACAATCATACTGCCTTTCCTTCAATGGCAATGTGTTACATTAGCCCTCTATGCTACCATAAGCTTAAAGCATAAAAGCTTATTTTACAATTAATTTGTATTGCCCATACTCACAGTATCAGTACAAAAACATCAGCCATCTTGCTGAATTTTTCCTCAAGCAGCTGTAGCAGGGGTAAAGAATTTCAGACAAGAATGGCTGTTGGTATTTATACCAACCTATTTACAAGAAGAAAAAAGGGTGCGTGGATTTAGATAAGTGCAAAGAACCTGCACAAGGCAGAATTAGGTTGGAATTGGCTGGAAGACATGAAGTGAGGAAGACTGAACTGCTGCAGGTCAGATCATCCACTGTTAGCAACAAAGGGCCTGCAGTACTCTTAGCTTTTCAAGCTTCACTAGTTCAGTGTTAGGGAAAAAGAGAATACTGGCTTATCCTGTGCTTTCAATGTTACTTAAATTCTCCTGTGAAGAGTGTTTTCAATACTTTTACAAAATGGTTCAATAGATGAAAGTGTCAGTCCTGCTCAGAGGGTGGGGCTGGCACCCCAGATAACAGCTGACTTAAATCTTGCTCCATATAGTAGTGCTGGCAGTTCTACTTACACACTTCAGGTATCAGGTACTAGTTGTAACTTAGTACTTTTACCATATGGAAACTAAAATTGTGAATATCCACATTTCTGAGGTACCAATGGGTCAGGTACCTTTTCATTTGCTTTTGGAGGGGCTGGTCAGACTGTAGATTCTGCAGGATATTTACTTACATATTAGAAAATAAAGCTTAAACCTTGAATTCAGGTACTTCCAGAGGTGGCAATGCTGTGTCAGGTTGTTCAGAATTTACATAAAAGCAGCTGAAAATGACTGTGAAGGGCCATGAGAGGCCCCTACTGCTGCCCTGGAGAGCTGGGGAGGGCAAGAGAAGTTTTTCTGCCTTCAGGCTTGAGCTGGGTGTTGAACGAGGGCAGTTTGGTTCTGTTGTTATTGTGGTGGTTTTGGTTTTTATTTGAACTTGGCACAAGCCTCACTGTCCAAATTGCAAATGAGGTACTTTCAGCCACCTCTTGGAGCTGCACCTTGTGAACAGGGGAGAAGAGTCTCAGGACAAGAGACCCGAGCACTAAAGGAACAAAGGATGCAAAGAAGCGGAAGAGGTTTGAACTAAAAGGTGTAAATTCAGTTCTTCCGCAGCAGAGTTCAGCTGGATGGAAAACTTGACACTTCCTGTACAATTTGCACCTCTAGCTCTTGGAGCCCTGCAAGCAACAGAGTGTTAATGGCTTATGAAACCCAATCCTGAAAGTTGTTTTCCTAAGCTAGTACATTCACTTACCTCAACTAAGACTTATGTGTCAAGAGAAATTTGATTTTTTTTTTTAAATAAAAGTTTTATCCCTCAGCTTTGTATGGTCTAGAAAATTATTTATTGGGGCATAAAGCTGAGCACCACAGCATTCTCACAATATCAGAAAATGTTTTCTAGAGCACGGCAGCAATCTTTAGGAGCTTCTCCCCATTTATTTTTCCCATTTATTTAATCTTCTGTCCCTCTGAAGTCCCAAACTATTTAATTTTAACTGACATCTCTTACAAAAATATTTTTCCCTTCTTTTGATAAAATTTGTTACTTCATCTATGAGCTACTTCCCTCAATATTCCATCACAACTGAGTTGTCTCCATTCCCATCTCTTACTGGCATATTCCATGGTGCAACTCTTACACATCTGTAGTTTTGGCCAGCAGCAGGGGTATTTAATCACCTTCAAATACAGCCCCTGTTGGACTAACACACAGCTTTACTTCATTGCCTCAGTTCTGCTTTACCTGGAGCCTGTTCCAGTTCTTTGGTCTCTTTTAAAGGAAAAACAGCTTGTGAAACCAGTAAGTGAAGTTGCTGACTTGGCAGCTTTCTCTCATAAATAGTCCATTCACATGAGCTTTCTTCATGACAAGATGCCAAGTGTTTCTCCTCCAGAGCTGCAGCTTCACTCTCAAATTGAACAGCCTAAAAAAACCCTGCAGGTCAGAGTTAGGGAAGGACTTACCTACTCCAAAGCCTTTGTTTTCTTGGATGTGAAACCACACTCAGATTTGTAACAGGGAACACCTCCACTTGCTGATAATGGCACCAGACTTCTGTGAATTAAGAAATATTTAACTTGGAACAACACTGTCAAAATTGCCCTCACAGAATGTATTCCCAAAGGTAAAATCAAATTTCTTGTTTGGGAGTTTTGTTTTGTTGATTACATAAATAATCAGAACAATTCAAATCATGGGCAACTGTTTCATTCCAAGCAGTGACCTTTTATCCCACCTCTCAAAATTCAAGGGCTGCATTCAAGACACACTCCAAGCAATGTACACTGAAAGTTAACAATTCATCTGCTACTTTTCAATATAGTATTTAATGCACTGAATTAAATATTCAAATCATATTAGGTTCCAGGTTGGGGTTCACAGACCTGTCGTGATCACCAAGTACAAAGTATCATTAAAATCTGCCATGAGCACACTGAAGGCCAGATTAGAACCTGGACAATGTCAGTGACAAGAAGACACTGCCCAAAGGCAGCCTGAGGTCCAGTTTGCAGAGCCCAGCTGCTACAACCTGCACTTCAGGATCTGGATCCTAACATGGAAAAAGTTCTCCAGTATCTGCTATTTCAGAGTCACTACCTGGCTAAGCAATGCAATTCCTGACTTGTCCTAAAATATCTGGAGCACCCATCTTCTGCAGTCCTAGAGAAATGGAATTTAAACTGTCACCTATTTAAACTTTACACCACATAAGCCAAATACTTCATAAAATGTCTGAAAAATTAATCACTTGCATGTAAAAGCTACACAAATCTTAGTTCTGTAACTGACAACACAAGCAATGCTTCATTTGCACTTCTATAAATCACAGTTCTGCACAGTAAAGCACCACACTTACACCCATCTCAGGTATTCAGGTTCTACCCCAAGAAAGAAGAAGGAAAGTTATTATATCTGGCTAAAACCCTGGAAATGGATGGAGATACCTTAAATAGAGCTGTAACAATCTGGCAAAGGAGAACATGTATCCCAATTTTAAGTCATGCAGAAGAGTTTGTAGAGGTGCTGCTGGAGGTCTCTGCACATGGAATGACTGGACACCCATCATGGCAGATTTTGTTATTACTGAACTTCATGTACAAAAGCTCATTTCAATTAAAACATTTAATGAAAAACAATGGTTCATTTAAACAGCTGAACTTGTTTTGGGGTTTTTTTTTGGGGGGAAGGGGTTTCTTTTGTTTTTACATCTACTGTACCATTCAAATTTTTTTTAACCAGCTTACATGGCATCTTCAAAGGTACAAATAGAAAAGGCATCTTTATAAATAGAAAACAAGGGGATTTTTTCAGCTTTTATTATAAATTGACATGACATACAAAGTTTACTGAACAGAAGTAATTTCATTACTATTTTTGGGGGATCACCAACTTTTTGTGCAAACAATGCTAGCCTTCTTTTAAGCATTAAGAGCATAACTGCTTAAGAAATGACATAAGCAATAATTCTAGAACTACATCTCCCCTAAAATAATCTATTTTTTTACATATGTGCACAGCTTTAGCAAATTAAAGCCAGAGAGAAATGCATGATGTACTATCCAGAGGCATAATTAGAGTTTGCTAAAACTCAACAGAGCTGGCAATTCAAGGAGTTTGTAATGAAAAGCTGCAGTTTCCCTCTTTCCTATTTTGTACACAAAATCAGTGACTAAGAACTTAATACTGGATGACGAATCACATCCACACCATTAGTTAAATAGTCTCACAGTTAAACACATCTTAAGGACCATCAAAATCAGTATTTACATTTTATAAATTTCTGAAGACACCATTAGAAAGCTTATATACCCCTTCAACAAATAGGGAACTGCATCTCATGGTGATGGAATGAAATAAAAAACAAAAAATACCTGTATTTACAGCAGCATTGTTCCTTTATAAATAAAGAATATGAAAAATGAAATATTTTAAGGATAATAAAAAATTGAGGTGATGTCACTCAACCACAGTGCTTGCTGGAATAAAACCCTTCGGTGCTGATACTGTACCAGTAGTGAAACCACTTTCCATTGGAAAAAATCTGTAAACGTATGCATAAAATGTGTTAACAGCAGTGCAAAACTGCTCAAATATAGTTTAGTCAGCATCTTAGTATCTGTATTGAATACAATACATCACAGAATACTTACATAAGAAGTGCAACACATTTTCTGGTCCAATTTTACAGTGCATTTTTCCCTCAAGAGTGGCATCTCGAAAGCCAGAGCTAAGCCCAGGCCTGGCCTTGCAGTCTGTGCTGAGGCGAGAGCTCGGCGGGGACGCGGCGCCTGCAGACGGACACGAGGCTCCGGCCTTAGCATGGCACCAGGATGGGCCACCCCAGGCACAGGGGGCTGCACCCAAATCCTCTCTGTAGCTGTGTAAATGTGTAATAAAAATACAAAGGAGCTAAATGTTCAAGTTTAAAATGGTACACTGGGCGATCAATACATCAGAATTATCCACGAAACCCAAACTGCTGGTTAAACCTCAAAAAGCCAAGGTGGTACTTCACTGTGTCTGGAACGTGAAAAGCCAAGATCTTTCCAAACAGGCACAAGACAAAGGAAGTGCTAAGTTCACCAACTTTGATAATTTTTAGTGTAAAAAAAAATTGATTTGTAATTTATGATCAATTGATAAATGATTTCAAATACAAGGATCAAGGTTAAACTGTAAAGAGTCAGACATTATTTTCACAAAAAGCTAACTGGAGAATTTCTAAATAAGAAAAGCAGAAACTGTATCCCAATCCCCTTTCCCTAATGTTTCACAACTTCATGGTAGGAAAAACAGCCAGATACAGATGCAAAAATCTTAATATAAAAACGGTTTTACATATACTTAAATTATGTAAATTCCATAAAGTTCTTAAGACACTAATTACTAAAATTACAAAAAGATTTTTATATTGCTCTTCATGCTCAAACTCTTAGAATATTGTCATTACATCACCAAAACCAATATACGTGAAGTACTTGCATAAGTAACTGAATAAAAACCCTGTTTAAACAATATCCTTGTTGAAATCATTTATTTCCATCCAGCAGTGCCTGTTTGGAATCCCTGTATTTCTGTGTGTAATTCTTTATAGAGCTCATGCACCCTAGAATGTCACTTCAATGCTTGTCCGTTGAATGACAATTGACTTTTGACTTCAGAGCTTCTGCTTCTTGCTCTGTTTCGTGACACCTGAGATGCTTTCCACTTCTGAAATCCTCTCTCTCATGGTATTTTCACTGTATCCATTTGCTGTCCCACTTTGTTCCTCAGAAGATTCCTCAGCTGTTGGGGAGGCTGATTCTCCTTTCTCCAACTTCTGCTGCATCTCTCGGAGCCTGGCCACAGCTTTGTCTATGGACATGATGCTGATGAGGTTAAAGTCATGCATGCTGACCAGGTGGAGCATAAAGTTTCGACACAAGTTCTTCTTAATGATTTTTTGTCCATAGTTTTCAACAAACAGCATACAGGCATGATTCATTTGATTGTCAGCAATAAACCTGTCAAATAAGAAAGCCATCATTTTGCAAGCAGAACATTTTCAAAAACAAAAAGGTACTGTACAAAATGATTTATCAATGTAACTGCAAAGAGCAGCTATTACGCAGTCCAATATTTTTCTTTTCAAAGCCCAAATGCTACTAGGCACAAGAACTTCTTTAAAAGCTAAAACTCTCAAAAGCTTCTTATAAATTATCCTTTATTGATCCTTTCCTAAACAACTGAGCCACCTGAATTTTAAGTATTTAGTGAATTACAATGCAAAATGATAAACCAAATCAATACTATAATTTGTTTGTATCAAAGCACAGTAACATACCCGTGCTTCATAACATGAAGATTCCATAATTTCATCACTTCTTTCTCTCCTTCGTTAACATCAGAAAACTCTTCAATTTGCTGGAGATTGGGAGGAAGAATAGGAAAAGAAACAAACACACCCATCAGAAGTGCATATCTGCTGCCAAGTAGTGAGATACTACCCAAAATTCAATATTCAAATACCCAAAATGCAACTCACACACAAAAATACATAAAGAAAATTCAGGCTGTACAGTCAAAAAAATTAGAAAAATGTCATTTGACATAGAGACTTTTGATGGTAAATTATATCCTTACTTTATACAGGATATATCCTTATTATATACCCAAACTGTGTGTTCCTCATTCCAGCATCTCCTCTTTGAAGGAGAAAAGCAGCCACAAACAATGAAAACTTTTTGAACACAAGGGGACTGAACTAACTGCAAACTGAAGGCATAGTTAAAAAAAAAAATTTTGATTCCATGAATTTCCACCTACAGTAGTTCATCAAAATTGTCTGCTCCTAAACTGCAGAATTTTCACAACGTGTGCCCAACTATTCCCTAAAACAACTTCAGATCATCTTTAAAAAACCACAATCCACTTAAAATAACTTTGTACAAAGGGAATAATTACAGTAATGGTTTTCTCCCGAAGCCACTCCGGGTCCTTCTCGTCCTCACTGTCCACCTCCATCTCCTGGGGGCGGAGGGGCAGGCAGGTGTCGCTGTGGAAGTAGAGCCGGTTGTGGCCGCTGCTGTACGTCCGCTGCTGCTCCACCTCTCCATCCTCCGACTCCAGGAACTCGGACATGCTCGCTTTCGTGCGCTTTGGCCTGCCAAAGGAGCAGTCACTGCTGTCACCAGCACATCCCAAATGTAAATACTGAGAACGCTCACTGATTAATGCAATTTATTTTTAGCTCGAGCTTGTAAAAATGTTTGGAGGGGGGAAATCTCCAGCAATGAAATAATCCCCATTAAAAACCCAAACCTGAACCAAACCTCCAACCTCACCTTTTGGGGATGAAAAGTTTTTGGGTAAGGCAGTTAAAGAGAGCTACATTGTTATGAACAGATCTCTCAATTGGAAAGATATAGAAAAATCATGGGTGATGTTATCCTCCTGAGTTACATTTTATTTAGTCACAACAGTGAAATTTAGCACTGTGTATATGCATCTGCAGATTCACAAATCCCCAGGTTTCACAAACATGGTTTACAGGCCAAAAAAATTCTTTACAGGAAGAGTGGTTGGACATTGGAATGGGCTGTCCGGGAAAGTGATGGAGTCACAATCCCTGGAGGTGTTTAAAAAGACTGGATGTGGCACTCAGTGCCATGGATTAGTTGATAAGGTGGTGTTAGGTCATAGGTTGGACCTGATCTCCAAGGTCTCTTCCAGCCTGGTTGATCCAGGCCCCACACAGAGGCTGTTTGGCAGCTCCCCACCTGCACACCAGGATGTGTGTGATTGGAGTTCTCTTGACGGGCCCGTTGCGGCTGAAGGCGAAGCCGGGCTGGCGATGGATGTCCTGCGGGTTCCCTGCGTACGAGCCATCGTAGCACTCATTGATGGACACGTCTATCCGAGCACCTTTTGGGTGATACTGCAGCAGACAGTAATGACAATGCATCAAGAGGTTTCAACAACTAACCTATAAATTCTGAATACCTTAAATATCACCTCTTAATAACCTGATACAGCTCTAAGTTTCCTTTCACAACGCCCAAATAATTTTTAACCTCTAGAAGCAAATTACACTAAAGCTTACCTTGCTCTGTACTATTTTACTGTTTTGTATAAAACCACTCGAAACCAATTATTAAATTAAGGAAAGTATCAGCAAAATATTGCTAGCAAGAAGATTTATAAATTTTTTAGAGCTTCAAGAGACTTCCAACCAAATATAATTACATTGCTTTCTACATCAAAGAACACATTGATGCAAAAGCAGTAGCTACATTTAGAATTCAGCCTCCAGTGGTCAGCATTATTTAATACATATATATTTAAAAGAAGAAAGAAAATCAAACCCACGATATTTCCCCTCCATGTAACACGCAAACAGTCACAGAAAGCAGCTTCTAACCGGTAGATACAGCACTACTAAGCTGGAAACAGAATCCCTGCATTTGTAGATTTATAGTATCTTTGACAGACTGTACAGAGCTTCATAGTGCTGAACTACAAAATGGTTACTTACAACATAATTAAAGATAAATCTGCTGTGGCAGAGTTTAAGATGTTTGAGTAAACTATAGAGTTTCCGACAGTTCAGTGTGCACCAGGGGCAGTGCAAGTCATCGCGGGCCTCGGTCTGCTGCCTCGTGTTATTGTTGTAAAGGAACTGATGCAAACAAAGGAACAGGCAATTAGCACCAAATGAGTTTCATTCATTAACTTCCAACCCCCAAAACCAAGTTGGATGTCATTACAGGAGACCTCCAAGCAATAGTTAGATGTTGGGAATGCTGTATCAGCCCAGTGTACTCAAACACTGGTATTTCAAGAATTCTTTTCCCCATTGGAAACCCACCTCTCCTCCAGAAGGTTAACAAGGAATGTCCTTTGTCTTTCAGAACATCAGAAAGACAAGTTTTCCCCCAGAAAGATTAGTTTTCTAGAATACTTCCATAAAGAGTCTGTGGAATGGCTTTCAGTCTCTGAATCTGAGACTCTTTAAGGTATCCATGAAAAGGGCAATGGAAATTTCTGCTGAACTCCCAAGCAACATTTTAATTCCACACAATATTTTGATTCTAGTTTTTCCCTCTAATGATTATTTTCAATACCTGGTAAAATATTCGCAACTTCTGTCGAGGTTCATTTAAAACATCTCTCTCTTTTCTTGTTTGAAGGTCTGTAGGCAAAGATTCTTTCACAGCTGGAAAAAAACACATGTAGACATACATTTCTTCGGTGCAGAGGAACAAACACTGCTTTTTACCCAAGTAAGGAAGTTCTGAGAAGGGCACTACTGCTGAAGGAAACAGACTACTTAAATGTCCTTTGACATAAGCAGTCCTACCAGCAACAAGGAAGTCTGGATGCTCAGCTTCCTTCACAAACCTACAGGCAAACCCATTTCTAACACAAGATTATCTCCAGTGTTGGAGAATCATTCAGAGAACTTAAAAATAGTCAGGTAAAAAGCAACATTTTTCTGACTCCACTTAAACAGAGGATTTTTTATGAATAGCTAAAAGTTGGGAAATAAAACCATCCCTGCTTTCAGATTGCTGCATTGAAACACATCACTTAAATTTGATTTTAAAAGTTCCACAAGTCTCTAAAGAGGCAGCAGAAATATAAGTAAACACACAAAATATTTAACTGGCTGAGGATGTTAAGGGTCATTCTAGATATTGACTTCTGCACAGGTGGGGTGAAATTCTTCTTGCTCTCACTTTTTTTATCACACTAAAGCTCTAAAAGCAGCACAAATACTGTAACACAACTGCATAAAAAACACATTTGGAAAAACAGTGCTTTTCTCATAATTACAGAACACTAATTGAAGTGAGTAGGGCAAACCAGACAATCACAGCAGGATTTACAAGCATTGTATATAATCACTTCAATATTGACCCAATGTTTAGCTTTTAACCTTAAAAAAATTTACAAAATACAGGATACAACAAAGCCCACTCAGTTTTGCTTTTCCCTGTTGAGAATAACCTGAAGCAGCTGCACCAATGAGCCCTCAGTACACAAGGGTTAAGCAGATGATTATTCAGCAGCAAAAGCAAAGTTTGCTTACCTATAGTCTGAGTAGGTTTAACAGAATTGGGCTTGTTTTCTTGAGGGAGGCTTTCAGAATTCCGTGTTGCAAGAGGCTTAGCTATAGGAGCTGTAGACTTATCATTTGTGTCTCCTGTCCAACGAAGAGTAAACTGAAGTGTAGGTCCCTGAGAAAATGTTTCAAATGGAGGCAACCTCTAAAGAGTGGGGGAAATTAAAAAAAAAAAACAGCAGAATAAGTGTCTTCACAAAAACAATCATGAGAAAATATTCACAGAATGTAGACTGATGTCATTTATTTTAATGCAGGTAAAGGCTGATCAGAATAGTTGAGCTTATAACTGTACTTTTACTAAATAATTCAGATAATCTGTTTTTTTCATAATTACATTATAATGTTGAGACACAAACACTTTGCAACCATCTGGAATCCTCATGTGCCTTTCTTCAATCACCAACTCATACTCTCCCAGGACATGTGAGCATGACTATGCAAGTGCATACAGTCACTGCATCACTGAGTGTTGATTCACCTCAGTCAACAACTTCTCTCTTCTCATCCCTTCCTCCTACACTGATACATCCCCTTCTTTTCATCATTACATTTCATCAGCATTCCCTTAAGGTATGTACATAAGATCACACCTGTCTGGGTTCCACTTTCTTCCCCTTAAATATTTTGCAGTTTGCTCCTTTTTGATACGTCCAACTTGTTAGAATATCTGATTTTCTAGGTCAGGATTCAGAAGTCACTGAAAAGAGACAGCTGCCATACTTACAGTAGTTGACATCTGCTTGTGTTAATGGTCCAGTGTAGCCAAAGCTTTCTAAACTGAGAGCTAAATTAAAATACATGTCCATACATTCCCAAAGAGAATTATTTCCTGTGAAGACAGGTCTCTTGGCCACTAAAACAATCCATACCTTCCCATCCAGAATTGTTTCCCATGTTGCTCTTTTCTTGCTAATTGGACACTCTTCCATTTCCTGCATGGCCACTTCATATTCCCCATCCAGAAGTTGCAAGCGTCTGTCAAGACAAAATATGTATTATGTGTAAAGAAGATCTTTTATTGCTCGTAGATTAATAGAAGTGATGTTTGTTTTTACAATATTACCTATTTTTATCAAATACGGTCATTTGTGCTACAAACGTCTTTTCCCCATCTTCACGATTAGAAGAGTTTCTTTTTCTTCTAGCTGGAAGCTCCTCATTGACATCTGCACATAAGAAATATGGTATTCAATCATTATATAAGCACAGATTCAAAAGATCCAACAGTCTCTATGCACACACAAATAAAACTGGCTATTGATTGTGTCAGATGTGCCACACAATAGAGAAGACAAAGCAATGAAAGAGCACTTAGCTTAACAGTAATCATATTTTAGGTATGTTCACATGTATTTATAATTTCATTGTATTATTCTGTCAGCATAAAGAATTTGGGATTTGATCTTCCTCATCTTGTGGCTACAAAAAAATAAATAAATTTTTCATTCTACATGTACTCTCCAAGGCTGTAACATTTCTAATGTAACACACCTCAACAGGATTAAGAAAATAACTTTTAAAAATTTGTTATTGAGGTATTTTTCTATTGGCTTGTCATTTAGTTTTGCTGAGAAACACTGACAGCCCCCACAGTGAGTCAGTAGTGACCAGTGTTGGTGGAGGAATAATTACACTCTCAGTGACCACAGGGGTCTCTTGCACTGCTCACCTCTAACACTGCTGCCTCACACCTTCAGCATCACGTTAGTAACAAGTGGTGTTAAATTTACACAAAACCAGAAATACAATTTCTAGCTACCAGCTGAATTTCAGTCCCATCTCAAAAAAGACTGCAAACAAATAAAAGCTCAATCACTCAGTTACTACTGGCCCTTGTCACAGTGTGACCCACACTGCTCATCAAGACAACTCCATACATGCCCACAAGATAAACCTTGCCAAAGCAGTTTTCAAGGCTGAAGTTACCAATGTTTTCATTAGTTTCGCCGTTGATCAGTCCATTAAATTCTCTCCTTCCTGGGCGAGTGACTCTGAATAGCAATGAGTAAGACTTCACCATATGGCTGTTGCTTGGTTCAAACTCATTGCTGGAAACTGCAAGTGATGGGAAGTTGCCTGGTTTTATTTGGCTGAGGTCTGGGTTTAAAGGCACCTGCTTTTTACCTGTAGGAACCTGTCTTATTGGACAACTGACATCCTGCAGCAAAACAAGAAAGATAAGGTTCAGGTTTTTAGACTTCAAAGTAAAGACATAAAATATTTAAATTGATGCCATTTCTAAACTGTATTTGTTCTGCCAACTTTTGAAAATAAGCTTATAATAAGCCTTGAACAGATATAAATAAAAAACCCTGGAATAATCCCAGATTTTAAATGCAAACCCAGATATTTGTAAGTGTAAATAAAACACTGGCATTCTATAACCCCTTCTGGCAGCAGTCATCTTTCTCTATATATGATTAAAATAACACTAACATTAGGCACTTAGAAAGACTGTAGAACAGTCATTAATACTACTTGAATTCTGTTTACCTGAAGAAATTAAATGTTTTGGTTTTTTATATATATATATATATTTCTCAAGGGCTTCCTATCTTCTCTTTGCAATATTTCAAAGTGCATTTTGTGCTATCTGTGAGATAAAGAACCACTTACCTAGGATTTATTATATTTGAGAAAACAAGACAAGATGGCCTAAATATGAAACTTGCAGCAAAACATTTAGAATAACCATTAGCACCTCCTGATTGCACTACATTTATCCATACTCTAATAATTAACAAAATTGGTTAGAAACAGTATTATTTCTTAAACACCTGTCAAATCAGCCTAGCATTAGGGAAGAACACACAGCTCTGACTGCAAGTCTTTCCCTTTCTGATCGAAACCTAAAGCATTACTGAGCCTCCCATACTGTACCAGTTGGGAGGATAATTTGCTAAGTGATGTGAAATAAACTCAGCTAAAACTGCAAGCAAATTCGAAGATGCTTTAAAAATAAATATAAAATTGCTTGTGATTCACAGTAGCTAAAATCTGCAATAATTGAAATAATCAAAACAATTACAATTTGTTCCTTTTTACCCCTAAACTCTGAAAGGCATAGGTTACTTTATGATTGTCTGGTTTCCTTAAGCCTTTGGACATCACACAATGAATACTTTAATTATGTGACACACAAAAACTGAGGTAAAACCAGAAGTGGCTGAAATTCACAGTGAGTGGATGTGATGAAATCAGTCAACAAAATTTAATGTTTTTTAAAACTCATTTCTCATAAAGCAGTGCAAAATCCAAGAAAAAACAACTTGAATACATTAGTTCTTAAATTTAAAGGCTAATTTCAACAGAAGCATCACTATATGGCAGTGTTACTTAGATATTCTAGAAGCAGGTAAACATTTTGCTTTAATGTATATTAATAGTTTGTCAGATCATTTTTACCTTTCGTTTCTTGTGGCAAACTTTCACTAGCAGTACTTCCAGAGTGACAGAATTTTGTTCATTCTCTGAGTTTTGTGATGGCTTATCTAAACAGAAAAGTATTTTAAGTTCTGAAAAAGCAAAGATCTATTCAATGACATAAATCCATCTGTAATTACTTTTTAACCACAGGCACCTCCCAGGTAACAAAGACCTCTAACCACATTCTTAGTTTCAACTCTCCCCCAACTTACTACAAATTTCCACTTGAAAACATATTCTAATTATTCTCATATTCGCGGATTAAAAGGCATAGCTGATCCTCAGAGTTTAACAGAGCAAGACTGTTACCCTTTTATAACAGAGAAAAATATTATGGGTAGTTTCAAAGACAGTAAGAATACACTAATTACAGATAGGCCAAATTATTTTCCCCATTTTTTTTTCTTTACAGCTTGCAAACCTAAAATTTGGGTTTAAGATTCAGATGATATCAAATAGGAAAACAAAACAAAATTACAGCACCCTCCCTTAAATATTATGCAAGGCTAAATAAACGCACAATTGCTGTTAAAAGACTCTCAAACTAACTTGAAAAAAAGTCTTAGAAAACAAGACTTTGTTTCAGAGACTGCAGAATAAATTTCCTAGAGCCTGTAATCTTCAAGGCAGCTGCTGCCAATGGTGTGATCAGCAATGGCAATAAAAAATTAGAAATATAATTTTATTTTAATGGACAAACAGCTTTTGCTCTCAGAGCAATAGAACTCTTCATTCTGGTCAAGGAAGTCCAATACTCTGATATTGAGAGGCAAATCCTTCTGTGTTTGAAAGACATCATGGAATGACTTAAAGTCACTAAAATATGATTTCCATGGCTTTTATAATTGTTAACATGGCCTTTCCTTGATTTCTAGACTCAACTTGACAATTTTTTTTTTCTTACACTTCTATTTTAAAGTAGAAACCACTGAATCTTCCACCTATTTGAGGCTGTGAGGTTTTTTAAAGCTACTTCAAACACCAAAGACAAGACTCCCAGAAAATCACATTCTTCAGAAAAGAATTGCTTTCCTCAAGGTCTATTTCAGTTTGAATGGATGATGGCTTGATTCTGACTAAAACCCTGAAGGCTTATCTTCTTAACATCACAATTACACTACAACATTTCTAAAGCACCACTGAATTACAACTAATGAGACAGGCTGAACAAGTAAATTAAAAGCTGCATCCAAATAGCAGAGAGTAAAAACATTCAAGTATTCCCCTCACAGATCTCTACTAATTTCTAAGGTGTTATACAAATTAACAGTTGAATAAATGAATTGGCAAACATACCATTCTTATGGAAGAACCCAGTAAATGTAAGTTGCAAATGAGCAGACAAGCTAAACAGGAAAAAAAAAAAAAAAGGAAATGTTAGAACAAATAAGTGTTTTCTTCTCACAGCAACCACTTGACTGTTGTTCAGTACAGGACTGTAACGATTCAGTCCATCCTTTTAACTTGGAAACTGCCTGGATACAGCATTGCAGTTGATGCAGAATTGAACAGCAGTTTTCCTTTTACAGACTCATTCTCTCCGGGCACTCTATGACTTGATACACTAAAAAACCAAAAAAATTTAAACACTACAGTAGAAGAACATTGCCTGAAGACAGATCTTGCCTTCACAGGCAGTCAAACACATTTGTTGGATAGTCATCAACAACAGAGTTCAGTTCTGGTGGGAAATTTTCTAGAATTTCAGCCTGAACCACAGTCCTGGTGTAGATTAAAAGAAAAAAAAACCAACAGGGATTTTAAGCTTGGTAATGAGAATCTTTACAAGGGGGAACCTGCACCTTTAGAAATAAAAGACTATCAGTTAAATCAAGTCCGTACCATTCATAACATATGCAATCAAAATAATAATTGCATCTGTTTTGTTTCACAAAACCAGTGACCACAGACTCATCTTATTTCAAATCACAAAATTCAGGGCATATTTCCATTTAAAACAAGTATTCATAAACTAAATTTAAAAGGGTCTCAAAACCACTTAGTATTTCTGCAGTACACATTGAAAAAAATATAATCTGTCCCACTACACCACCAGACACAGCTTTGTGCAGCTTCACCTCTCAGGCAGATACAACCTGACACTCCACACTTATTTTTAAACACATTCCCAAGAGCTCTGAGATGATCAACGGAAGTGCCCAACAGCTCAAGCATTCAAAGGACTCTATCTACACCAGCTTGCATCATTCATCCACGTTACTTTTCCATACTAAAGCACATTTTTGATAGTTTTGAAAGCACAAAAAACAACACACACAAATCAATATTCTACGTTGTTTCTACAAAGCAACTAACCACAATATATGGAGCAAAATATAACTAAGAAAAATGCAGTAAATCCATAAAACCTCTTAGAACACAAAATGTGTAAGTTTGTTTCACAAAACAGTTTGTTTTGTATCTAGCACAGCTGCCTCTGAAGTAGTCTAATGATTTGCAAAAACTCTGGGAAAAGAACAGGTTAAAAATAGCAACTATACAACAACTAACTCCAAGCAGTAAAACTTCATGATGTTTTCCCAAATCCACCTCATTGTTTTACTTTTAATTCTGACACACACAGATCACTTACTGACACAACTGGCACTCTAATAAACAAATTTAAGGCAAATACCTGTTTGAGGTTTCTATACACATTTTAATAGATGCCACAACACATACTGGAAGTTTATCCCAATACTGCTTTTCTCCAGTTTAGGTGACCAACATACATACACACATTTTAAAATTCTGGAAGCAACATTTTGAACAGCAACTACCTTGCTTCAAGTAATGACTCTTATCACTTGCACTTTATCAGTCAAAAGGACTTTTGATTGAGCCCATGCACATACTCATTTGTACCCACACACATAAATATACATCAGGACAGTACCTGTGAGATTCTTGTTCTCCCTTCATTTTCTCTACTTTTGATAACATGTCATCAACTTTGAATGTTTTCCTGTGAGGAAAAAGCAAAAATAATAGTTTTACACAGCCACTATACCCACAACTAACAGCAAGAAAATTATTCAGCCTGAACTTTGACTTGATTTTCCATCTAAAACTGTCTATATATACCATTTTAGCCCTTTCTTCAGAAAAGACACTTTAGATACACATATGCTTTTTTGGATCTAGTGTCATGCCTGTGTTATACGGGACACAACTGCTCCTCAAAAATAATACAAGGAATTAAACCCAGACCTTGCAACAGTAATCCTACTGCTGGTAAGAAGTTTCATTTAACAGCAACATATTGAAACCCTTGCAATGAACATGTTTAACCACATTTCAGCTTTGTCAAAGAGAATCTTTCTGTTTTACTGTCACATATATACCAGGAATTGACATGTCAGCCCCTCAGTCATTACTACTTTAATCTTGATCATAATAATGAAAAACATTTAAAACCTTATAGGACAGAAGAGCTAAAAGCCTAATTAAAACCCCAAACCCTTATTTCTCCACACATTTCTATAAAATGGACACAACGCAAAAAGCAATGAATTTGGAAGCTACCACTGGAGCACATTCACAGGAAACAGAGGACAATGACAACCAATGACAACAATGTCATAGAGAATAATCACTTCAAATCTTTCCTCTCTGTAATTCTGACATCAGTCTGTTCATGTTCATATGTTCAGCCTGTTCTACCACACATACAATTTCATGTTCATTGCTAAATAAAGCTCACTCATGGGCAGAAGTTATTCAACATGTTACAGAAGAGTCTTTCCATTTTTCATTAAAGGCAAGTTAACACTAGGATCTAGACAGCCACAAAATTGCACTTGACTACAGTGGCAACGCAAGAGTGTGAGGGAACCTTTCCTTTACATTTATACCTTAGAAAAATGGAGTAAGAAGACCATAAACAGTTGCCAAACACTGGATTTCTTGCAGAGGGAACAACACAATTCTCTGGGGAAGTGGGAAGCATTTGTCTACAGAAATGCCCTGACAGAAGAAACTGATATCACTCTGTCCGCACTCAGCACGTAACGCCCGTGAATGATTGAGTTACACATCACATGGTGACTAAACAGCAACACTGGGCAACAAAACTACAGGGCTGCACTCAGATAACAAGGAGAAAAACAATTATGATTTGTGTAGTAAACAATCACTGATTCAAAGCTCTACTCAGCCCAAGAGTCACACATATGACAGACTGAAGAACTGACTCACCTACACTACAACGTGGGATTGTTCAAATGCACATTGCAGTGCTCAACTTTAAAGCAAGAGGGCTGAACACAGAGCAATTTCATAAAAGTTTCAGATTCTAAGGCAAAAATGTCTCTGTGTGCACTTTGCTCCAGCTCATCAAAATCAGCCACTGCTCTGCAGAACAGCAAGTTTAGAGGGTTTCTCCAGACTGAGGAATTGCTTAAAACACATTTAGAGCAAAGTTATGTCATGAGCAGAATACCAGCCAAAAACCAGCTAAGAGACAAACATGATCCCAGAATGGGGGAAAGTTAACAATCTCATAAAATATATTAACATCTGACACAACTTGTATTTAGTATGTGACCATTATTGATCCAAAAAGAACAGTGGCACAACCTTTGTGAAATCCAGACTCACATTAGTCAAAACAAAAGTGCCTTCCTAAAAACAAAATCTTTCAGAGAAACTAAAAGTAGCAAACATTAACAATTTTTTGCCTTTGAAGTTAACTTGTAAGAGCAGAAATTCCTTTAAAATTTATTCCTATTTATGTTACCATGTTCCCATGCAAGACAGATAAAATTAAGTTTTTTTAATAACCATCCCTCACACTCAAGATTTTCAAGACAGCATTTACTTGTGTAACAAGTACGTGCATCTTGTGCATTCCTTTCTCCACCCACTCTTATTCCAGACAAGAAAAGTAATAATTAGCAAAGTATTAGAAGTCACATCATAGCATGCCATTATTTTGCGAGTAAATAATTATTCATTTATCCAAATACTGTATGTGATGCAATTTTAATAACAATTAGTAACTTCTTTCCAACACCATAATTTGGTCTAATAATATACTAACTAACACCTTAAGACAGACCCAGAGACACAAAGTCCAGTTCAGCTCTCCATCAAGTATCAGCTGATCAAAGCCCATTGCCTCTCCAATAAGCAGCAATTTTAATACCTCTCTAGTCCAGGCTGACACATGCCCATTAACTATTCCCTACGACCATTTTCCTGAGCTCTAAGCATTCTAGGTTTTCAAAACACTTTCTCAGTATTAAACATGTGGAGCAATATCAATAGATTATTTCCTGGTAAAAATGCAGTTTTAGTTCCCTACCTCCAAGTGATAAATTTGTCTGGCATTTTTCTCAGACTATCATAGAGCTGGAGGTAAAAGATGTGGAGCCATAGTTATTATTCTTTAAGTAAGGTCTATTAATTCTTTCTATTTTGCTTATAACACTGTTTAATGAAATGGCAATCAAAACAACTGTCACCAGTTTAACAATGGCAACATTTAGGAGTTCTAGGGGAATAAATTAATGTACATGTGTAGTCCATATAAGCAGGCTAACAGTGATGCAGTTCCAGAAAAGACTTCTTTGCAAAGAGAACTCTAACATTTTCACTGAAACCAGTGTAAACCAGCTGTACTGAAACCAGAACATAGATTTTTTTTTTTCTTAATATAAACCGCAGGATTATCTTCTCTACTCCAGATATTTTCTCTCTTTTAAAGCCCCTTTTTCACAAAACAACAAGATCATAGACCTGAACTACTTGTGTTGAATGAAGAATAGTGATTCAGGTCCTGTGCATATCTGTAAGCATTTACCACACAGATCAGCAAACAAGGATCCCACTAATCCCCTCAGGAAGTACAGCTCAGACTCTTTTGCCAAATTCTAAGTCCAAACTACCTTTAAATTACATCTTCTGTGGTTTTAAGCAGGCTGAAAGAGAAGGGCCACAGTACTGACTGAGCATGGAAAGGGCAGAGGGAGCCTGGGGGAACACACTTCACAATCACTTTCTGCCTTTTTCCGTTTCAAATACACTTGCTCACTTGTGTTGAATTATTTTGTTTTTATAAAGAAATCACACTGAAACATTTTATTTATCTTCCTCGACCTAATTACCAGCATGATTTCAGTAAGTCAGAACTATTGAAAGGAACAGCTGTAATCTGTCTGTTATTAGAACACCTCACAATTAAACTCACAGTTCTAAAACAAAGTGTTAAGAGAACTGGTAAAAATCAGCGTATTTCAAACAGAAACCAAGCATTACTGGTACAGCAGAATCAACTGGAATTTGGAACAGAGGATAACAACACACAGGCAAAGAATTGTCTCTTGCTTCCCAGCAAGTACAGCAGATATCCAACAGAACACTTCCAGGTAACACACATATTTCAATCAATAATGAATTGATCCAAGTTATAAGCAAGAACTTCCTGCCGTACAATTCCAGTTAGAAAAAACAAACAAAACTAAACCAAACTACAAAAAACAAAACAGCCTGAAAATAATTACCTAACATTTTGTTCTGACTCACTTTAAAATAAGTTTAAAAATTCATTTTGATAACTTTCATAAGAAAAAGCTGCAACTTCAAGTTTAAAAAAACCAAATAAATCTGATCATTACCAGTCCTAAGTACCTGAAGTTGTATGTTATGGATTTAGTTTTAAGAAAAAGTAATATTGTGCCGTTAAAACTGATAGCAGGAACATTAAACAATATCCAAGACATCCAATAATGCCATACATAGCTCTTTTAATTTAAATAAAAATATGCAAAATCTATTGATTAACAGATCATGCAAATATTGCCTCCCTTAGATATAAATATAAAGTTTAAATTAGAATTGTCTGTATAATTACATTTTGTTGCATATTTGTTGTACTTAAATCCCACAGCAACTGTTTCTAAGCGATAAGAACTTCAGTGCTAAAATATTTCAAACTACATGTTCAGGTTACAAAAGAAGTCTAAACAGTAACAAAGGATTTTCAGTGAAGGGGAAATATCTAGTAGGGCCTTGTGATTCTGCTAATAAATAATGTACACTGCACTTGTCCCTCTGCAGTGTTGCTGTGTTTTCAGGCCCACTGACAGGCAGCTGTAGCACCTCACATGACAGGAATTACTATTTTGCAATATCAGAACTGAAGCTCATCTCTCAGGCATATCCAGCTCAAAGCAACCTTTTTAAAGTATTTGTTGGAGTTCTTCTAAAATACTATAAACAGACCTGCTTTATTTTCTAGCTTTTTAAATAACTACAAAATAATTACTGATTCTTTCAAGACTAATTAACAAAGCCAGTAGTTTGGTATTTGGGTTTTGGTTAGGTTACAGTTTAAAATAGAATGTTTCAAAGCATTATGATTAAACACCACTGATTACAAGAACTAAGATGTAATACATTTTTGTTTGTTTGTTTTTTAAATAAGTTCTCCTCCAAAATAGAAAACAAACACAGGAGAATTAGTTAGGATTCTGCAGATAGTTCTCCACATTTGAATACTCCCAGTATCCACAGAAGTCACATGGATAAAGCTACACATACACTTACTTAACACTGCAAAAAATCTCTCAGGTCTTAAAAATCAACTGTACACTGAAGTATGCATTTTAAAGTTCTTCAAAAAGAAAACAGGAGGTGACCCTCCACAGCTTTTTGGACTTCTGCTAATTGGTGAACATTTTAGGATTACTTTACAAAAACAATTTTACCTTTTGATATTTGTTCGGGAGTTTCTGTGGGACATGTAAGTGAGAGTTCTGTGCAAAAATATTGGCTGCAAGGGGGAAAAAAATAGAAAATGGTTATGCTTTAATTAAAATTTTCTACAAGTACAAAGTAAAGGAGTGATAAAACCAATTACTCACTGCTATTAGATTCCGCGTACGTAGAAATCTGTATATCTGTGTTGGTTCTAAGAAAAAGGAACACGTGTTATCCAATGTAACTTGTACCTCCAGAAAGATGTTCTTATAATGATAAATAGTATCTAACTTCATATGGCAATTACTTTGAAACAATTATCCCAAAAGCCATTAAGTGATGCATCACAATGTCCAAATAACTCCAAGTTATCACATTCAAGGTTACTTCAACTCTACAAAACAAAGTAACTTCTTACTTAAGGTGTCACAAATCAGAGGTCACAACAATCCTGACTGCCCTTGTTTTCTACAAAATGTGTTTCTTGCAGGCTTCATATCATTGAAGGGCAGAAAAAGTATCTCAACATATCACAACCTATGGCCATATAGCTAAGTTTTCCTCCTGAAGTTAACGAATACATCTGCTACAATACCAAAATAGCATAATAAATTTACACAGTCAGACAATTTGGATTCTGATTGCTTTACACTTCTGGAAAGTACCAAGGTCACTTGCAGCAGGTACTGACACAAGAACAGGGACTGCCAGTTGACTATGACCCATAATGGATCATTCTAAGGGGGGAAATTAATGCTGTTTTTAGTAAAGAAACTACTGTTTCCAAGTGCAAAGCAGAGAAGAAAATCCAGCTGTTCACAAAATGGACACTAAAGCACAGCATCATCTCAAACAGGTCTGAGGACCAATGTTCAATGGATCTACCTCAACTTTACTACAGACAAGAGGAAGACCTTCAGTTTAGTTTTAACCAATTAGAGTTAAATCAGGACAAGGAGGGTTTTGCCTGGATCAGGTTATTTCTAACAAAAATTCCAAACTAAACTGGAATACACCCTACTTAAACTGATATAAAAGCCAACTTCACTAAGTAACATCAGCAAAAAGCTTATAAATTACTTAATAATACACATCAAGTGGAGAGAAAAAAAGAGAATAGATGATGTATTGATGCTCATGCAAAGGCTGGTAACACTGCCCTCATTTCCCAAATAAAGAGAACAAAGTTTATTTTTAAAGAGATATAAAATTTTCTTTTCATATGACTGCAAAACATTTATTTCAAATAGATGGGAACCTTATTGTGTGGAATTCTGTAATTAGAAGTAGAAAAGGACAGCTTTTTATATCCTTTACCCCTTTTAAAAGATATGATTCAGCCATATTTCTACAGTTATGGATGTAAGACCCCGTAGAACACATAATTAAAGAGATGTATTACTGTTAGAGAAGGAAATCTTAAAATGATCACAGTATTTCCTTTTAGAAGCCTGATGAAAGCCAGTGACAATCTGCTTAATGCAAATTATCACAATAAAATCTGTATTTTTCAAATCAAGATAAAAGAAAGAAATGAAGATATGAGCACTTTGCCACAAAGTGAAAACACAGAGTAATCACAACTTTAAAAAAGACATCACAGGTTCTCCAGTCTCAAAAACCCCATGACATAATTATAATTCCTTAATGTATGAAAACATTGTTACATTCACAAGGATGTAATTTAATTTAAAGGCAACGCATTGCTGCTTCAACACTAGTTTTCCCAAGTCGAAAAATTTTGAAACACTCTTCAACCTGCAGAGAGACATATGTCTCACAAGTCTGTATTACTCAGCAAAAGCTTAAAATAAATCTTTTATCTTTTCCTAGCATATGACCTTGAAAAGGGACAAAAACAGTCAGGAAGAATGCGATCCAATACTACACGTTAGGAATTTTTTAATCCAGCATTTACTCACTGCAGTTTTCCCAGGATATTTGCACTACAGGGTTAACATACCATGTATATATGCATATATATCTACACTGCAGCTTCCTCCTGATCCCCACCTGCTCCGCTCTGTGCTTCCCTTGTCTGACACACTAAGCCACAGGCAGAAGAATTGTTTCCACCCTGGGCACTGACTCTGAGAAAAGCTCTTAAAACTCAAGTCTGCCACTTGACCCATTTGCAGCACAGTATTTACTGAACACAGAGCTGTTAAAAGGACCGAGACTCAAACGGCCACACATTATTTGAGACTACACCAAGAACTCCAACACTGTCACCGTCTACAGCAAGTATGAGCATTGACAGCACCAGTACCAAAATAGGATCACGTCTTCAAGAAGGGCATTAAAATTCCCTTCAAATCCTGGCAACTACACTGATTTTTTTTAATACAACTTAAGTTTACTGCTCCACTGTGCTTTTAAACCAGATTTCCACAAACAACTTTATAAAGAATTCAGGGGATTCTCCTCCTATGTGGAGCTGCCACAGGGGGGATGCCTGGGTCGCAAAGGTCAACTTCCAATCCGAAACCTCGACTAAGTGAAAATTATTGCCAAACAAAGAAAAGCCAAGTACAGTGAACTCTTGATCGCGTCCTGCCCCAGAAAGGGGCTGGAACGGCGGACGCCAAAGTGGAAAGGGCCCCCTCGCCCCTCAGTGCCCAGAGCCTCCAGGGGCTGCTGGAGGAGGGAAGGGAACCAGCCGCCCCGAAAGCCTGATGGGAAGTGCTACAGAGAACCAAGTTCATCGCTGGGCGCGGGCGCACACACACACGCACACACACCCTCGCCCTCCGCCCGCGGGCCCCGGGCGCCTCTCGCCGCCCTCCCGCACACCGGCCCCACTCCCCGCGCTTCCGCCCGGGCCCCGCCGGCCCCCGCCTCCCCCGGCCCGCTCCCGCTCCCTCCCTCCATCCCCCGACCGTGTTTACCCCCGGAAGCCCCTGCTCCCCACGGCCCTCCCCTCCTCCTCCCGCCCTTTCCGCGGCGGCCCGGGCCGGTCCCGCCGGCTCGGCCCCCACTTCCTCCGGCGACCCGGTGCTCACTCTCAAAGGCCTGAAGAAAGAGGTCGTGGTCGGCCTGGATCTGCTCCATCTTCGGCTTCTTCACGGGGGCAGCGCCGCTGCCGCCGCCGCCGCTGCCGAGGAGGCCGAGGAGCCGCCCGAGTACCCACTGCCTCCTCCGCCGCCGCCGCCGCCGCCCGCGGCACCGCCGGATTTGCCGCCAGGAGCAGCCGCCGCGGCAGAGCCCCCGAACCCGCCGCCTCCTCCGCCGCCACCTCCTCCTCCGGCGGCGCCGCCAGCGGAGCCCGAGCTGGGCCCCGCTCCTCCACCGTGCTTCTGAGGAGCCATGGGGTGGCCCCGGGCGGGCCCCGGCGGAACGGAGACCGAGCGGGGCGGGCAGGGCCGGCCGGGGCGGGTGCGTGAGGCGGGGGACGCGCCGCGCTCCAACTCCGCCAAGTCTCCTCCGCCCCGCTCCCCTCAGCGCCGCGGCCGCCGAGCCCGACCGCCGCCGCGTGCCCGCCCCGCGCGCGCCCATTGGCCGCGGGGATGGCGCCGCGCCGTGCCATTGGTTGGCGCCGGCCCCGCCCCCGCGTGACGCGCGGATGGTTCTGGAAGCGTTTGGTTGGTCCGCGCGTTCGGCGCGCCCCCCACCCCCGCCTTTGAACTGAATTCGCGGGAAAGCGCCGCTCACGCTCCGGCGCGGGGCATGATGGGTACGGGGGCCCCCGCCGGCCTGAGGGCCGCTCGTCGGACCCCGCCCTCGCACCCCGTTGGCGGCGCTCCGCCCGAGCCCCGGGGCTGCTCCGGGCCCCGCCGCCCCGGCCCTCGGGCTGCTCCGGGCCCCGCCGTGCCCCCCTCGAGCTCTCCTGGCAACCTCCCGCTGCTCCCGCGGCCGCACAGGTGGATGATGGCCCTCTTGCCTGAGGGGTCGCTCTGCTGTCCGCAGAGCTCAAGAGCTAAGTTTGTCAAAATAGAAGTTCAGGTATAAACCGGTATCGGTTTTGTGGTGGAAGTGGTTATACTGGGTTGGCCATGAGTTTCTGCTGCTCTCGCATAGCTTTAACTTTAGCTAACCGTGAGGTTTCCTCAGAGGATGGCACAAGAAATTGCCAATAGGTGCAGGCAGACTTCAGTCCTGAGGTGAAGTGTCTCTGGGTTGATCACATCTTGCTCTGTGGCCGGGGAAGTGCAGCAGTGCAGGCTGTGCGGCTGCGGCCGGAGCCGTAACAGCCGGGCTGGGCCAGGGCCGCTGTCAGGGCCGCTCCTCGCGTGTGAGAAACCTCCGTGTCCAGCTCCGCCGCGGGGAAATTCAACAGCGGCTCCATTTAATCACTTCCTTATCAGCACTGCGGCAGCTCGTACACAAAAGGCTTCGGCAGCCGTTCCATTCTGTTTGCTTTCCTTGTCAAAACTACTCCGGGGTAATTGTACAGGTCTATGTGCAAAATACAGCCTTGAATTCTGTTACTAAATACAGCTGTGGTGCTTGCATCGCACCGTCTCCCTTTATCTTCGAATTTTTAGCGTTAAGAAAAATGAACTTGGTGATAAATATTAAGAGGAAAACCATCAATCAAAGTCGGTCATGCTATAAATGTGCCTTACATTATCAATAAAGGGAGATTCTAAAGTGATGTCTCGTTTGTCCCTAATTGACCTTATTATGTTTAAGAAAAATATGTATATACATTCCAAATATTCAACTAAGTCTAAGCAAGTAACTTTTGTTTATTTTGTACAATTAGAAGCAAGAAAAAGAAATAATTTCTTTTTAGAAAGATGGAAATCATAACAGCTTCTTCAGAAGAAATGAACCATGGTGTAAGACTGTTGTGTCCTTGACCTGCCTAGTAGTATAGACCCCTATAGATTTTACAGATGCATTTATTAAAACCCAAAAAATTAAAACATTTTCCTTCCGTACATCTATATCAGATAACAGAAAGTTGCCCATATTTAGCAAATGACATTGAAAATGTGTTTTCTAATCAAGTAGTCTAAAAAAGATGCAATGAAATAGAGTGTGCCTGCCTGGAATTGATACAAACACATTAAATTAAAATAGTAGAAGATTATGATACTGTATCTTTTTGCCATAAAGATAAAAAGTACCCTAACAGAATGGAAGGGGGAAAAGGCACTTCAATAAGTTTAAGATGATAAATGGAAGAAACAATCACTTGCAAGCCAGGAGTGCTGTTGGAACAAAATCCTGAAATGAAAGCAGAAGTAGGTGGCAGAGGTGCTTTCATGCTATGTCAGATTTTCAGTCTTGAGATGGTCAATCAATTCTTGTTTTCACATCCTGTTAGTGGGATTTGCATTTGATATCCAAAAGATCAAATTTGTTCCCTGCAGATTGAAAGCATGTGCTACTTGTAAATCTCTCTTTCCTATTGCTTTTTGCAGTCTGTGCATGCCCAGCATTCCTGTCATCTCTAATGGATGAACTGCAGTGATTTTTGCCCCTTCAGATATATATGAAAAAGAACATGCATATTTTATAGCACTTTATGGATTTGTGTTTTGTTTCATAGTTACATGACTTTATTGGTTACCTGCAGTACCCCTATGGCCACACTACTTAACTTTTCATCTTCCAGTCCTCCAAATTACTGTGTCTCAGCACAAGAATATTCACAAAAGATTTTTTAAAGGAGTAATTAATACTTGTGTATTTGGAACTGAGTCTAAATGAGGGTCAGTAAAATGCTTTACTCGTATCTTTAAACATAGATCTGTCTATATAGATTGTTAGTAGCTAATTAAATACTACTACATATCAGTTTATCTTCTGGGAAATTAATATTACATGTAACTTTGGAACAAAAGAGTGCTTATGAGGTAAATACATAAATTTTGGGTCAGTCTTTATTAAGGATTGGTTCCAGATTTGGGTCATCATGGACCATTTGGGTCAGGATTTACTAGGGAGCATTGTTACTCCCCACTGGTAAGGTACTGGAGTGGGGTGTTCAGGGTATTGTTGGGAATAATAAATCCTCAGTGACTGTTCTGGGTATCTCTGTTTCTTTAAATTGAGCTAACGAGCAGAGTCAGTGGGATTCAAGAGCATCGAGTAAAAAAAGGACTTTACATACTCCACTTCTGTGGTTAAATCCAAACCTTGCTTCTTGTTGTTTTCATTCACACCCTATTCCCAAACCCAGATTTTCCATTAAAGAAATGAGGACACACTAATGCTCCAGAACTGAGACAAACAAAAACACCTCATGAGCATCTGTGTCACTGTAGTCCAAAACCAGACTCATTTCAGCGGCACCCCCTTTTTACAGGTACACAAATAAACTTCACTAGGTGCTGAGTTAACATCACCTGCAATAGTTATTAATTCATTTTTCAGTTAATATTCTTTATTTTTAGTCTTTTTTGATGTAGATCAACAGTAATTGGCCATAGAACTTGTTAGATAAGCTATTCTTCCCTACCTACTTGGAAAACAAAAGTCAACACCCACTAAATGTTTTCCCAGACTCTTGTAAACAGAGGCTACATAATATTGCACCTAGAGAAAGAGAGCAGTTCCAGCTCTGAATAACAGCACAGGAGCAGCTCCAGCTCTCAGGGTTACAGCACGGAAGCGGGTGGAGTGCTGGGTGTGTTTGGGATGGTACAATCACACTGCTGTTGGGGTGGAAGCTCTCAGTTTCAGTCTGTTCTTTCTGCATATTAGTGTACAGTGCTGCCCTGCTTTAATAAGCAGGGAACTCAGCAAAGAGAAAATAAACTCTGCTGTAAGGGAAGCTTTTGCCATGGAGCATGGCAAAAGGGAAGAGTCAGGATCCCAGCAAGCCAAGTGTAGCGTGAATGCCGTGTGTGTGAGAGAGATTGGCAGAGCAGCCACTTGTGATTCTCGTTCACGTGTTTGGCTGGGGACAGCTTTTGTACAGAGCTGCTCAAATGTATTCCAGGAGCACAGCACTCCAGGAACTTGGCCCTCAGGGAATCTCAATGCACCCACAATGCACAGCTTTCAGCCAGCAGGTTGCTCGTGTGTCTCGAGTTATTGCAGGACTGAAAAGTGAATGCACAGGATGTTTTGCACCAGGGAGTCACCTGCCTTCTGCTTTCACATGGTGAACAATCAGTGATAGCAGTCAATATTGCTTAGGACTTGTTTGTTAGGGTTCTCTTAGTGATTTTTCATGACTCTTCTACAGTGATTCTTTTTCTCCCCGATTCTCAGTTAATGATTTATGTCTGCTTTGTGGATTTTTCAGATTCAGGTTTTGTCATCAGAATTGAGTTAGCGGACTAAAACTACTTGTTTCAAAAGCATTGTGAAAAGCCTGGGCCCAATAGATTGATTTGCTCTAGAAAGGTAGTACATCTCTTAAGATGATTAAAATGTAAAACCAGAAATATAGTAACTACACAGAAAAAACCCATGCCAAATCTTGAAATTTAAATACTTAATATATGGAAATGGACTAGGAATCATTCCAGTTTATGCTGTAATTTCAGAGATGCAGTATGTGTAGTACACAAAACTATCAAAAAATGATTCTAAGTGAACTTTCAGGATTTGTGTTCTCTTAATTGAGTCCCGGAAACTCTGAAAGATACAGCAACTGAAACACTTCAGATGCAAACTTAATGATTAAACTCAGAAATGCAGAGATCAAAGAGAAACTGCTGGGAAGATGTGAGAATTAAGTCAGTTGCAGACGTAAATATCAGTTTCTGAACAAAAGGTCTGTTGACAGTGCAAGAATGAAATCTTCAATCACTCAAAAAGAAAAATATTGGAGGATCAAAGAACATGTCACTAGACAGTAAAATAAAACCTCAACTGAATTAGTTAACTAATTAATTTCAGCTTTAAGTAAGGGATAAGTTTTAATAGGGACCAATTCTTTCTTTTGTGGCAAAACCAAGCACAGATTAATAAAGATTAATAAATTTGGAATTTTATCACCATCAGTTACTTAAAGGATAAGATCAAGTCAGAAACTGTGTTCCCAGTGTTTACCTGTTAGCTCAGATACACAAAATTCATGCATGGGAAAACTTATCTAAAATGTTTCATAGGAGAGTTATCTGGGGTTTCATGTTATCTCAGGTTTCATATGCCAAAAGTTGCTTCACAAGAATTTTACAAGAGTTTATCTTGTTTTTGGAATGCTGCTTGGGAGGATACGATTCTGCACACTATAATCTGAATTATCCACACTACAGAAGTAGTTTTACTGGTTGTTGTCATGACTGTGCTCAAAGTACTTTTACCATGCTAAAACCGTCTCTATAGAAGGATGTGAGAAACACAGTAGGAGGCAAATTGTGACCAGCCCTAATTCCAGTTTTTGGAAGGAGAACTAAATCTGTATGTGGTATAGTTTATGCTTTTTGTAGTACCAGTACAATTGATGCTGGCACCAACATGCTTGAGTTTAAAAGATACAAGGCTTTTGTCTGAGGAAGTTCTATCTTTCCTGAAATTGCTACTTATGGCACAGGTCACCCAAGGCCACACCACAATTTCACCTACCCTTCGAAACTTAGACATGTTAGTGAGGTAAATAAGTTTGGCATGACTCTGCTCTCCAGACCTCTGGCAACAGACAAGAAATAAATCAAATTAAAGATAATTAAGAAATATATTTTGTGGTGTTGACATTTTGGGAGTATGTAGGGGAGATGACTGATATATGTTGAAATGTGACTGGCATTCCACTAGGTTATGAATTGGCAACTAGGACATGATGACTGACTAGTTGTAACTACCCTGCTGCATTTAGACAGACTGTCAGCTACTCACCAACCAGCCAAATGACAAAATCAAATTAAAAGCCACACTCAGAGCCACTACTGTGCAAGCCCCTGGAGACCCTGAATAAGCAGACGGATCTTATACTGAGTGCCAGATGTGGATTGGCAAGGAAACAATTCCAGAGGCATCATTCCCCTTCACTGGAAATTCCCTGTCTATAGAAGTTCAGATCTTGGGGCAAAACAGAATGCCTCAAAATGAGTAGGAGGAAAAATCTGATTCATAAAAATTCAAGTTCAGAGCCAATGCAGAGAAGGAAGTAAAGGTTTTGCCTTTTAAAAGAGATGATATGTAAAGTATCAGATATTAGTTCTGTTAAGGCATTAAATGAAAATATTTACATTAGTTGGTTTGGGGGTTTTTTACCACTTAGAGCAGAAAAAAGAGTGAGCAAATAAAATTCCAGGAGGGATTCAGATCTAAAGTTGCAGGATCAGTGCCAGCAAGCTGCAAGACTAAAGCAACACATTGACAAAAATTAGCATTTTTCTATCAGAATGAAAAAAATAACATCTGTCTGGGACATGTACTAGGATTAATGCTGGTATGGAACAGTCCAACTGACCAACTGCAAAGTCTTAAATCTAAATTTTTGGATGCTCAGAGTGGAATTGCAGTGATGAAACCACTATTTATTCAGATTGACTGCTGGTTTTGGTAGGGGTGAAACCAAATCAGCATGTAAATTATTTTAATTACAAAACTAAGGAAGTTAATGTCGTCCAAAGTTTGGGCTAGTCTATTTTTGAGAGTAAATTCCAAATTGTTTTATTAACAGACATGCTCATGTATTTTTTAAATCAAAGTCTCACATGCTCAGTAAATGCTTTGAGGGCTTTGTTAAAAATATATCCTGAAGGGATGAACCACTTGCTCAGCTGAAGTCCGTGAAAGCTTCCCAATTGTTTTCATGAGGTCATAACATCACTCTCATTGTTTAAAAGACATTTTCATAAAGTACATGTTAATTAAATTACATTAACATTAATTAACATCTGGGGGCACCTTCTAAAAAGCTGTAATTGTTTCTGCATTTAGGAAGTAAAATAGCAGAAATAAAAAAGATAGATATAAATAATTTTGTAATTTAAATATTTGTCATGCTCATTAACCATTAAATGTTTTAATATAGACAAAACTTAAAGGAAAACCACTGTGATTATTCCTAATTCACAAGGTATCCATTGCTTGCAGACATAATCTATAAATATTAAGCTGTGACAGCTTGCCAGAACTTCTCTGCAAGGACCTACTGATGGAGTTTTTCCAGAGAGACTTCATAAAAGCAGCAAAGTGCAGGACCCTACAGTTGCCAGCTGCAGCAGTTGTTTCCCCAGTTTTCCCAATAAGATTTGTTGAAACTCTCTGTATCGCAACGTCTTTATTGGTAATGGATCCCTCCTTAATTTGCACTGATGCATTTGGAATGTCAGCTTCCAAAACAAGGCACATGGGAGGCATTTAAAGTAGATTTTATGAAAGGGAAATGAACAAAGAGCATGTCAGGTTCCATTTTGATTTGCATGACAAATCCAGCATGCAGTGTTCTGGTGGGTCGGGCTGGGCTTGCCTGCCACTCACAGCGTTTGTCACTTTGGTATGAGCACTTTTGACAGTCCGTTATGTTAATTGTTCTAAGGATTGTTTTGCTGGGGGAAGAAAAGGAAAGGCATTTTTATTTTTGTACTTGTTCCATTTACAGGAAAGGAGGGATATCTGAGGGAATAAAAAATGTTTTCAATTGGGTTTTGATCTATTTTTAAAATAAATAATCCTGTGAGGTCATCAATGAAATTCAGTATTTTAAATCTTATTGTTACTCACTCTGTGGTTTTGAGTGGGAAGTACTAGGCCCCTAAACTAGAAACTTGGGGAGTCTATTGTTTTGGTGCACACCATTCTTTGATCCTTTGAGTCCCACAGTGATGGGTCCTGCAGAGTGGTTTGTGCTGTGCCTATGTGCTTCTATGGGATGATATTGTGGTGCTTTGACAAGTGCTAGCAAGAAATTTAATGCCCTCTGAGGCCTTGTTGGACACCCATTGTTACCAGTGTGTGGGGACTCTCAGACCTGTTGGTAGATCTGTGCACGGGACTGAATTCTCCTGGAGGCACATTCAAGGTGGAGGTTGCTGTGGCCCCTGAGGGCACATACACTCCTCTACCATCTACATTAAAACACTCATGGATGGTTTGGTGAGTTTCAAAGTTCCTGACTGACTTCAGGTGGCAGAACATTGTGGGTTGATCACAGAACATTATTTTCAGATTGACAGAACAATCAAAGTCTTAGAAGACTCTGTTGTTAATGTTGGTGTCTCTCTTTTGCAGTTACTGCTGATTTTCCAAAGAAGAGCTGAATGGTTGAAGAAAGAGGAGAGCAAGAAGATAGAAACAGAATTTTCCAGAGGTTTTTGGGTAATGGCTGACATTTAACTTTTCAATTCATAACTCCTACACTGCATGTAGTGTTCTCATTTACATGTTGGGATCTACATGCACCATGGCAGATTAGTTTTAAGTACAGAATGCTTTTTATTATAAAATCATGCACTTAGATGCAAAAATACTCAAATGAAGTGAAACAATCCAGTAGTAATTCCAATCACATTCTTGCTCAGCAATTCAGTGTGCTAATGTTACTTTTGATGCCCAGTGCTGTCCTCCTTAAGGCCTACTTAAAATCTGTGGACTTGCACAAGAATCAGCTTGAGCTGGCGCATCTCAAAATATCAAACCCAATATAATTAACAAGTTACTGGTGATTATGAATAACACTCTTCCCCCACCACTGAGAAGAACTGCTGTGCTGCTTTACTGAAAGCTGCACTTAGTGGGAGGTGAACTTACTGAACTTTAGGTCCCAAGGGACTGAAGGCTTTGGCTTACCAGTGGGGATTTCTGTGCTGGGACAGCCCTGCTCATTCCCCTCCAACCTGTGGCCATTCAGTGTGGGACAAGGGAGTCTCCAGGGAGGACAGTCTCCATCAGGAATTGCCCTTGTCCTTCAGGGGTGGGTAAGGGGACTCTTGGCATAAGGCAGCTGCAATCCAGAGCTGCCTAGCTTCTGAATGCAGCACCAGTCTGTAGTTCTTAGTCTTGTGACTGGATGGTGTCTCTCCATTTCCTGGTAGCTTTCTTGTTTGGTTACTTCTTGAAAAATCATGTCACTATTTCCTGTCAGCGTGAAAAGTTGCTAAACCTCTCCCACTAAGAATTAGTTTTTTTTTAATAGGTCCAAACATTGAATAAAGCCGCCACAATTCCAGGTCACAGCAAGTGAAAAAAATTACTGCTGTTCTTGATAATTTTTATAAAGTATTTTGTCTTATCTGTGTTTTTAACAAAAGTCAATTGCTCAGGTACTCGCTCTCTACTTGGCAACACCTGTTAAAACTTTTGACTGGTAAGGGAAAAATCTCTCACATTTTTTTGGCAATTATGTACGAGTTCTGTGCCAGAAGACCTCTTGCCCTTAGTCTGCTGCCTCTTCCCCTTGTACTTGTTTTTTCAGAGACAAACACCTGCCTTTTCCCCAGCAGGGAGCGATGGCTGTGACAGGGTAGGTTTGGAGGTAGGGTTGGTTCTGTGGCTGACCAGCTCAGTGATAGCACTGACAACTCAAAGCATAAGCAGCAGATACTGCTGTGGATAATATGCATTTAAGGAATTTTCTCAATAAATTATCTCCCATCTCAATTTTTATTTTCTGGATTATCTCTAATTTCAGAAACAAAAATTTACTGTTGCCTGGTTTTATTGTTAATTTCCTCAGAATCATAGACCCATGGAATGTTTGGTTGGAAGGGATCTTAAAGATCCTCTAGGTCTAACCCTCTGCCATGGGCAGGGTTCCTTCCACTAGACCAGGTTACTGGAAACCCTGTCTAACCTGACCTTGAACATTCCAGGAATGGAGAATTCACATGTTCTCTGGGCAACCTGTGCCAGTATCTCACCACCCTCACAGCAGACAATCTTTTCTTAAAGATTTGGAAGGTGGGAAGAACGAAGGTGCCATGTGAAAAACAAAGAGACGTTTGTCCTGGAGGGATCCCACCGAGAAGCAAAGTGCTGGAGCAGTTCCAGGCTGATGTCCCACCACTAAGCCTGGTCAATGCCATCGTGTTTAGCTGCAGGGCTGGTGCCAAGGGGAGGGTGCCACACTCTTTTTGATGATGTCCAGCGACAGGACGAGGAGCAATGGCCATAAACTAAAACACAAGAAATTCCAGCTCAACATGAGGAAGAATTTCTCTCTGTGGAGTGTGGCGGAGCACTGGAACGGCTGCCCAGGGAGATGCTGGAGTCTCCCTGTCTGGAGACATTCCAAATCCACTCGCCTGTCCCCTGCTGCAGGGGACCCTGGCTGGGCAGGGGGTGGCACTGGGCGATCTCCAGAGGCGCTTTCCAGCCCGCCCGGGTGTGCGGAGGCTCAGCGGCTGTGGCCCCGCCGGCCGGGCAGGGGGCGGCAGAGCGGAGCAGCGGCCGCGGAAGCGGCGCGGGCAGCGGCGGAAGCGGTGCCGGGCCGGGCCGGGCCGGACACAGCGGAGCCCCGCGGCCATGGCCGAGCGCATCGAGCAGCGGCTGGAGGATCGCATCCCGGAGCTCGAGCAGCTGGAGCGGGTCGGGCTCTTCACACGCAAAGAGATCCGGTGAGCGGGGCCGGGGCCGGGGCCGGGGCCGGGGGGCCGGGCGGGCGGGTGAGCGCACGTGGTGCGGCCCGGAGCGCTCCGGGCGCTGATCTCCCGTTCCCGCAGGGCTGTCCTGAGGAAAGCCTCGGCTCTGGAGTACAAAATCCAGCGGAGAGCGCTGCGGAAGGAGGATTTCATTAATTACATCCAGGTAGGCTTCACCGAGTAGCAGAGCGGAGCTTAATATTAGTTTAATATTAGGAAAATGTTCCTGAAAGGGTGGTCGGGTTCTGAACAGGCTCCACAGGGAATGGTCATGGCCAGGAGCCTGACGGAGCTCAACGAGTGTTTGGACAGCGCTTTAAGGCACCGGGTGAGATTGGGCTGCCCTGTGCAGGGCCAGGAGTCTTAGAAATGTAGTGACTCAGCCAAAAATTACTGCTTATTTTTCTTGACTGTAATGTCCACTGTCCATCTGATCATCTATGACAAACTTGATGTAGTTTTTTCTTGCCTTGCTGTTACGTGCCTCCAAATTTGCTTTTAAATGTTTTTTTCTTCCCATTGTAGTATGAAGTTAATCTGCTGGAACTGATCAAGAAAAGAAGAGCTGTAAGTTTGCCAATTGTTAAGACTGCAAAATACTTTATGCCAAATTTTCTATTGCAATAAAATGAGTGTTTTTTTCCTCCTAGCGCATTGGATATTCGTTTAAGAAGGATGAAATTGAGCACTCTATCCTGCATAGAGTCCACAGCCTGTTCAACCGAGCTACAGGGAAATGGAAAGTAAGTTTATTTGTACTCAGATTTAGAATTCTTTTTTTTCTGCATGCCAGGTCATTGTACCAAGGATGTGTTGTTTGCTTGTCAATGTACAAGTGATTTTGTGCATAGTGAGATTGATTCTCTTCTTCTTTTGATTTCCAACAGGATGATGTCCAGCTCTGGCTTTCCCATGTTGCATTTTGCAAGCAGTGGGTGAGTTTTCAAATCCTGATTTTACCCAGGTTGAGACTGGTGCTTACTCATGCACTTCATTTAAAGATAGGGGTACAAACTTTACTGCTACATGCTGTAATACTGAAATAACTTTGATAGTATTGTTGGAGCTGCTTGGGATTTTCACTGATGTATGTAAGTGTAGAATTTGACTGAGAATTAATTAGTATGAGATTTGATGCTTGAAGGGGCACAGGTGAGGTTGCATTTAATCTGGAGTACTGGTTGATTTATGAGAACCATAATATTGGTTATACCTTCTCTGAAGTGAGTGATTCACTTGTCTGTGAATTGTGATTTTGTTCTAAATATCTATGGTAGTGGCTGTGCTGAACAGCCTAATTCTGTCAGTTTTGTACTCGATAAAGTTACCTGTGCAAGGCTTCGCGTTACTGGCATTCAAGTGTTGTCATTTCTGTACTGAGGAAGGTGACTGCAAGGTGGTAAAGGGGACCAAAGGAAAATACAGTCTGTATCTCAGAAGAGGGCAGTAAAACCATGGGTTTGGGGCTTGGGTAACATGTCTTGGCTATGTGGTTCACAAAATTTGAGTTAGCCATGCTGTTCTAATGTGGTAACATTTAAATGCTGGTCACTCCTGAGTAAATATGAGAAACCTTCTACCATAGATAAAGTAGCAGAGAAGCGTGTTTTTCAGAGCAGTTGCACTACAAGTTGTAACTTTTTCTACTGAAAATTTGGTGCTGGGAGTTCAATTCAGTACCAGAGTGGGTGAAACAAAACTGCTTCTTTTACAGAATGCAAAACATCAACTCAGTAAGGTGTTTTCTACCATGTTGGCCATTCATTCCAATAAACCAGGTAAATAACACAATGGTGAGTGCTGCATAAATGCCTCAGCATAGACTGTATGGTGTTGGTTTAAATTCTTGTAGATCTCAGCTCAAGCTGTTGGGCTGCAGTTCCTACTCTCCGTTCTTTGCCTTGCTGCTGCTGCTTCTCAGAGACGGGCTCTGAGAGGGGTTGTGCTGAGCAGTCATAAAGGGATGGGAAGTAGGTCAGAATGACCAGTTCCCAGCTGGACTGAGTACTGGGTTGATATAGAAGTGAGAGATGTGGAGTGCTCATGACTGCTCTCTGGTTTTTGAAGACATCATTAGATCCGTAGCTAAACCAGATTAAACTTCCTGGATCTGTCTGTCTGCTTTACAGTTTTACATGGGAGATAATCAATCTTATTCTGGGGTTGAGCTCTTGTTGAGAGGTTAAATATATTTATTTGTGTCACCTGTTGCAGCACTGTGGATTATGGCAGCAAAGTGGGAAATGGAGACACGACTGTCATCAGAAAGTGCCAGGCACTTGTTCCTTCGTGCTTTGCGCTTCCATCCAGAGTGCCCCAAACTTTATCAAGAAGTGAGTTCCTGGTTTTTTTTCTATGACCACTTACTTGATCAGTCAGAGCAAATCAATTCAGCATATTTCCCAGATCTGTCTGAGACAACTGGAAAAACTTGTTTTTCCATCTGCAGAAAAATGTCAAAAATATTAAAAAACCCAACCCCAAATTTCCTTTCTAAGGTACTGTCAAGCTCTACTCGGATATAGTTGTCAGGCTCAGTCTGGCATCCCCAATCTTTGTTGAGGAACTTGGTTTTCTTTGGGGGCAAGTTAAGGTTTAGAAAAGGACTAAATAATTATCATTGCAACCTGTTGGAAATTTCTGGGCAAATACACAGGGCAGATAGTAGTAGGTGCACAAACCTTCAAAAACCAAGGCTCTAGGACACGTGTGGGATGTGGTGAAGGCCTGATTTGTATCTCCTTAGAGCTTGTTTTACCCTGCTTGTGGACTGAGATTTTTATTTCATTTTGTTGTCACTCTTGCAGTATTTCAGAATGGAACTTATGCATGCTGAAAAACAGAGGAAGGAGAAGAAGGAATTTGAACAAGCAAAGATGAACCTGGTAGGTCAGCTGAACATACTTAAGAGATATGTCTGCTTGTGTATTACATGTTGAAATCCACAGTTTTGGATTAACAGTTCATTTGGCAATGACTTACAGAAAGTTTTCGTTCATGTCCTGCACCTATGTGGAGCTTTTCAAGTATTTGCTGATGCTCAGCTCTAATACTTCATACATTTATTTTTTGTTTGCATTTGTTGAATCTTTTTTACATTCCCCAGTCTGAAAATTAACAGTAATTTCTGGAAAGTAATAGTCAAACTTCCTACCACGTTTCTTTATAGCTGACTTGTGCAAATTACATAAAAATATACTTGCATGAATAAAAACATTAATGTCTTCTGATTTTTCTTTTCATGTTTTCAAAAATGTTAGCTGAGAAGGGACAATAATTTCTTCCATGATATATTTGATATTTCAGGGGGAATTCAATTACTCTGAAGAAATTCTCAATGGGGAAATGGCTCGCATAGTCTACAGGGATGCTTCTCAGAAAATTAAAGGTGAATGAACATTTCTTGTACTTATTCATTAGGGAAATTGTACCTTTAACACAGTTCTGCAGTAGGCAATGCTGATAGACTTGGCTTCAATGCACAGACTGAGATCCTTTTTTCAAATATACCGTTTCTTCAGTAGAACCTAATTAGTGGGGAAAAAGGACATTAGAGGAAATTTCAGAAAGAGTTTGCTTAATTAAATTTTCTGGAGAAATACTGGAAAAAATGGGCATACAAGTGATTTGTAAGCACCTAAAAATAGTAAGGTGAGTAATGGGTGGTGGGGGTTCACAATGATCTGATTATGTCAAGTCATGTCATTTGGCATTTTCAAAGGTAAGTTGTGAAGATACAGGATGGACACAATTCATGGACATCTATTTTGTGCAGCTTTGGAGAGATCTGTCCTGGGTGTGGAGCATTTTGTGTTTTCATGGCAGAGTCAAGTGAGGGAGTAGAGGAGGTGCTGATTAAATTTGCATGTGGAATCAAGCTACAGAAATGCAAAGTGCAATTGATGTTATGTCTTGAGGATTTCTTTAGCAGATACTCCACTTCATAGTTTTATCTTCTCTTGAAATGTAGGTGTTGAGTTCCAGCTGGCTGTGCTCTCTATTGCAAAGCTCTTTGATTTTACCCAAGATTTGCAAAAAGAAATCCTTGAAAGGTGAGTTGTGGCTTTGTGTTGTATTTTTATTTTATTTTGGTTTGGTTTTTAAGAAACATATTCTCATAAGTTCTCTGACTTATAGTGGATTGACTGGACTCTCAGAAATAAAGGCTGTTCCTCTAGGGAAACAGTGTTAAGGCTTATGTGAAGTCCTGTAAGAAAAACGAAAGCATGATCTTTACAAGGGGATACTTGTGTCTAACTTCAGAAAGGGCCTTAAAAAGCTGCTAAGAAAATGTAGGTAAAATACAGTTGTCACTGACTGATTACTGCGCTTAGTTTCCATAAATTCATTGCAGGAACTGTGGATTTTCCTAGTGTACTTTGGTGGGGTTTTTGCATTTTTTGTTTCTCCTGTTGTTCCTCTCAAAAGAAAGATCTCTCTTGACAGCTCCCTGACAGCTCTTGCCTGTTTCTTGTTATTTCTGGAGAGTGTTAATATTAAATAATATTTTTAAAAGCTAATATTTTGTTTTTCTCTTATGGAAAGGAAATTTTTTTCTGGTGTTTGGTTACTTAGCAATTAACTACATTCCTATAGCAATAGAACAACCCTCTTAAATGTGCTGGTGGCTGTGGGCTGTTACAAGCATGTTGTGTTTAGTTTGCAGGCCAGGTATGCTGATGATCCCCTGACATGGGACTACATGGCCCGCCGGGAGCTGGAGCTGGGCTCCCTGCCAGCCACAGAACAAACCACAAAACAGGAGAAAGTCTCAGAAATGGCCCAGAGAGAGGAACGGTGCTGTGCAGTTTTTGATGAAGCTGTGAGAGCAGTCCCAAGAGGTGAAATGTTCTGCCTGCATTTTAACATTTGTTTCTGGTACTTGAGCCTGTAAAAGCCTTGAAGAAGGTGATGGCAGGCTGTACCATACCTAAGAGAAGGCAAGCAGTTCTGAGATGCTACCTCCTGGGATCTATTTTATGTGTTATTTGGGTTATTTTCCAATGTATTTATGCTCTTGGAGGAGCTGCTTAACTGAAAATGTGAGTCTGTTGCTGGTCAGCTGTGAGTAAGCAATGGTTTTGAGTTGCCATGGGAGTGGATATCCAGCTTCAGCCTCTGGTATTGTTCTTACTTGTAAAGGAAGGGACTGTTTGTGGAGTGGTCTCAAACTTGCTGCTGTACCGCCTTTAAAGCCATAGAATAGTTTGAGTTGGAAGAGATCTTTAGAAATCTTAGCTGAACTAAGAGTTTGATGCTCTTTACAAAGAACATTTACTTTCTGCAGCTTGGACTGGGGAGCAATTTTAAAGTGTAATGTTATAAATTTAGGGCCTCTCATGTAATACAGCATTTTAAAACAAAGTTGACATTAACATTTTGTATCATTTATATCTTTGTATTTCTTAAAGCTAAATATTTGTGCTTATTCTTTTGATTCTCTGAAGTGTGATATTATGTCTTTGCTTCTACAGAGGACATGTGGAAATGCTACATCACTTTTTGCTTAGAGAGGTACAACAGAAAAACCAACAGTGCAGAATTAAAACAAAAGGTAAAAATTATTAGGAAATAATACTAACAAATCATCCCTATTTTTATTGACTTCTGTAACACCTCAGACAAGAAGCAAATATATTCAGACATTTTATCAAAAATACTTACCTGTGGCCATCATTATAAATAACTTAATCTCCATCTGGGAGGATCACTTTTACTGCCAGGCTCACAGGTGGCCTGCCTGGACATGACTAACCTGGGCATAAACCAGCCTTGTCAGTACAGTGCAGTGTCCTCTTTGGATGAAAGCTAAGACTTGTTAATCATGGAATGGTTTGGGTTGAAGGGCATCCTAAAAATTCACTGACAGGTCCTTCAAACCTATGCTTGTTCAAATAAGAGGATGAATTAAAATGACTCTTTCAAATAAGTCTGGGCAAGGTTTGGTGCTGGCATGTGGGTAATTCAGTTGTGCATCTCTGCTTAGGTATGACTGAGTGAATTAATTAATTATCCTGTGCAACTTGGTTCCCTAGTGTTGCACTAAAAGAGCAATGCAATGTTGTTCTTTGCTCCTTAAGGGAGAGAAGTAAATGCTCAGATTTCCACTTTATCTTGGAGTGTTTGCAGGTACTTAAAGCATCAGACACATAATGTGTAATTAGATATTCAGTGACATGATACACAATCCAGTGGGCTTCTTGGAATGCTGGAATCTGGTATATATAGGAATAATGCTCCTTTTCTTTTTTTTTCTTCTCTGTTGATTCTAGAGGCTGGAGAGGACACTGAGTGTGTTCAGCAAAGCCCATGAGTCCAGTTTGCTGTCAGAAGCTCTCTACAAGCAGTGGGTAAGAACTGACACAGAAGAGATAGATGCTGAGGCTTTCCTGCATTATTTGTGTGCCCGTCTTGGCCGTTTTGAGTAGGCACAAAGATGAACAATATTGGTTCAAAGCCCTGCTTTTTTAACAAATCTGTATCTGCTGGGTTTTAGCTTCAGCTCTTACTGGACTCCAGCTTATCTGAGAAGGCTGTGGAGGTGGCAGAAGCTGCAACCAGGCACTTCAGCCAGTCTGTGGAAATATGGCAGATGAGGCTGCAGGTGCTGATCCAGCTGAAGAGGGATGATGTGACCCAGTGTTTTGAAGAAGCCATTAAACATGTGAAATCTAAGGTCTGTGCTGGTTTAATGGACTTGCATGCATTAGTCTTGGGCCAGAAACCTCTGATGATTAGTTGTTTTGGGTTGTTTTTGTGTTTTTTGTTAATTAAATTGTTTTTCTTTGTTGTTTTTTTTTTGTGAGTTTTTTTGTTGTTCGGTCTTTTGTTTGTTTGTTTGTTTGTTTTTTTGTTTGTTTACAAGGCATTTAAAGTACCTAACCATTTTTTAAGGTCAGAAATAAGAACTTGATGTTTCACATGCAAATTGCATTTCTGAGTATTAGGAAATTATCAATTCACTTAAGATTCACATATTTAAATGAATGCTTCCAGGTGACATTTTACATATTCTCCTAGCAGCAAGCTGGTGTTTGTGTCTTAATGGAAAAATGTGTTTCCCTTTCTTCACTGTCTGATACACCAAATGCCTGTGTGGTGTTTCAAGCCTTGAACTAGCTGCGTGCTCTCCTGCTCTGTTGCATTTCAAACTCTGGCACAATGAGTGAGGAAACGGGAAGGTTTCTTTCCTTTTTGTTCTTGGAAGTCACCTCTGTGTACTGCAGTGCTCAGTGGTGCAGAACTTGGTTCTCATCCTTGGCATTACAGCTGTTCAGCTAAGGATGATTTATCCTGTAAGTGAGGAAGGAAATGAGAAGTGTGCATTTCAAAGCTGTCTTTTCAAGAGCTGTGTCCAAAGGGTATTTTTTATGGCAGGTAATACAGAAGCTGATGGCTGTGTTGCTGTGTGTTTCTGTAAATCAAGTCACTGTATTTCAGCCATTTGATGTGTTTGCTGATCTTGTAGGGCACTTTGCCACTGTGGACCCTCTGGGTGGAATGGAGTGAGGGCACGAACAGCAAGGAAGGCACAGAAGCTCTCTACCAGGTACTTGGCTAATCAAAATCTACTTTTATGTCTATTCAGTAAAATGGAACAATGTGTGTGGATGGAACACGCACCAAATGCTTTATACTGAAGTTCCTTCATGGATATGTTGCTATCAAAGAATTTCAAGCAAAACTATGTGCATTAAAAAAAACAGTTGGACATAGGCTTACAGGCACAAATATCATTCCCATGTTCTAAGGCATATGGATGTGTGTAAGCACAACCAATGATGGACTCCTGCTTTGTGGAGACCAATAGAATATTTGGTCTGTTTTTAGGTACCTATCTGAGCATGGAAAAGAGAATTTTCCAATCTGTGTGAAAGCATCAGTCTTGTTACAGAAAAGTCAAGATCAGAATGAGGACTTTAATCTCACTATGGATTTCCTCAGTAGTGTAGGGCAAAACATTTTTCTTTGCCTGGCATGTTGGGTTGTGGTTTTTTGCCTCCCGTTTACAACATAAAATGTGTATTTCAGGTGGAAGCTTGAATTCAGCTGTTTGTATTCAGAGTATTGTGAAACCCTCTGCATGAAGTGGTTTATGGAAATGCCAGTTCCAGCTATATGGAATACTGGAGGAGAAATGTATTTTAGACTTAGGAGCTCTCCTTTGTGCCAGATGCCTAACTAGGGAGAAGCACTAATTGGGCCATTGAATTGTAAGTTATGTGATAGGTTTATTTTTTGTTTATTTTGTTTGGTTTTTTTTTTTCCTTTTAAACTTGCAGAGATCCTTACATGCCACAACGCCTGCTGAATCTGTGACTATGAAAGAAATGTATCTTGACTGGACTTATAGAAATCGTGGTTATAAGAAAGTTAAAAGGCTCTTTACCAGGTAAAAAACCCCCAAACCTTCAAACCTGATCATTTAGGGTATACATTAAAACTCGTTAAGTCTAAAGTCACTTATTTTATTTCAGCTTGTGTGAAAATCGTCCGTTTTCACTTGACTTCTTCAGGAAGATGATCCAAATAGAAAAGGAGCAAGTAAGTTGTTGACTATCCAATTAATGCTTTGTATTTGTAAAATACAGTTCTAACATGGGATTTAAATAGGAAATAGAGTAGTGGTGTTAGTCTGTGATCAGTTTGTGTTTGTCCTGTGCAGCTGATTCACAGGATGTGATACAAACCCAAGTTCCATGGTAACTAATCTTCAGCAGTGTGTGTGTAATTGCCATGACTCTCTTCCTTTGTCAGAATCTAATCATGCTGCAGATTCACTTCTGTACAAAATAAATGCCTTTTTAATACCTTTCTTTTTTAGGAATCCTGCAGAATGCTTCATCTGAGAGAGTACTACGAACGTGCCTTGAGGGAGTTTGGTTCAACAAATACTGGTAAGGAGGATTCTGTTTTTTATTATTTATTCATTCATTCACTGCTGCCTCTTTTATTTCCATCCATTTCAAAAGGTATCTGTTTGTTTTGCCCTTTTGCTTGCTGTCGTGAAGAGTGGATCTTATTTCTTCTGTGCCATTAAGTGTAGGACACTGCAGGGACCTCCACTGTCAGCCCAGGGTCATTGGCACTGGGATGGCTTCAGCACAATTAGGAGCAAATCAGGTTCAAACACTGGCTGGCATAAGAGATGTGTGTCACTTTTAATTTGGATTTATGAACAGTATGGAGCTATACATTTATAATCAAGATTTCTGCAATATTCCTTTTAAGAAAGTACACAGCTCAATTATTGTTGCATTATTTCTGAAGACATCATTGTTCCAGCTGGGAATAGTGCCCAGGGTTTTTGCTCCTCAAGGTTCCAGAGATTGTAGTTTCACAAAGTAAACTCTATTGCATTAATATCAAAGACACTTAGAGAGTTTCTAGTTAGGTTTGCTGCATTTGTTAAGTAATATCTAGTCAAAATCTAACCAGAAATTTCATTTTTCTTTTAAAGATTTCTGGCTGGATTATATCAAGGAGGAGCTAAGTCATCCCCAAGGCAAACCAGAAAACTGTGGGAGCATTCACTGGCGAGCTATGAAGATGTTGCAGGGAGACCTGGTGGAAGATTTTGTTTCTAAATACACTTTATTGCAAACTGGACATTTATGAAAAACTATACATAGTTATAACATGACTGTGCATTTTTTAACTTCTTTGTACAAAGGTAAATATGTTCCTGGATTTTATTAAAGTTTACCTTTACATTTTATGTGACAAAAAAAGAATCATCTTCTCTGTTGCAGTCATTTCTAGTTTTGATTCTGCCAGGGGCAGGTTCAAGTGCACAGTCAAAGGAAGCAAACCTCTGAGAGTGTTTTCATCAAGACTTCTGAGAGCAAACCCTTGATCCTTCTTAAACACTGAGATAGTTCCAGTGTATCAGTTTTACAGTCTAGAAAGCTAATATTACAGCACCTTAATGCAAAAACCCGAGCCAAATCCCATGGAAACTACACCTGTAGATGATCTTTTTATCTTATGAAGTTGAATCATGAAAAATGGAACACTTTTCATTAGGTATTCAGAAATCAGTAAAAATACAGTATTTATTGCTTCCTATCCCTGAAATAATCTGTAATCCTCACGACAAAAAGAGAAACAGCCTCTGCAGCCACCTTGCATTGGTGTTTGCATCCTGAGAATGGTGAGGGGTAGAGGGGAGCTGAGATCTGCTACCAGTGTCCTTGAGGTGAGAGTGAAAAGCTCTGATCTGCACTTAAACTGTCTGTCCACCATGCCTAAAAAAACTGGTAATGTTTTTTTAAAGTGCTGTCCTTGGCTATTTACACAGCCACAAACCTGAGAAATCAACATAAATGCTATCCTTGGACCATCAGAGAAATGTAGAGAAAGTAAAAGAACATGCAGCAAGTGTTCCTTCATGCAGTTTCCCAGTGAAGGGGGACGTAATGACAGTACAGGGAAATATTTCTTGATTTTGCACTCAGGTAGAAATTGCAGCTCCTCTCAAGCAATGAATTCCAGTAACTTGACTAGCTGGGAATTAAGTTTGGAGTAGCAGTCTGATAAGATTTCTCCTTTTGTGACCAGATCTGAAATACATCCTGCTTTTGTTTCCCCAGCTTTTAGCCAGGCCATCTCCTATGCCATGTCATTGTCTGACATTGAGATTTCTTTACTGATAATCACTTACACCTTCCCTGTCTCTTACACTTTTACTCCCTCTCCTGAACCACTTCTTGCTTCATCAGTTGCACAACTAAAAGTTTTTAAGTGCAAAGTTTGGAGTTTTTAAAGCGCAACGAAGCTGGTAGCTCCATAATTTCAAAAAGTGGGCTGGTTTTGGTCAGCTGTTCTGGTTCCTGGCAGAACTTTGCCATTCTCCCCAGGGATACACATTCCTGCTGGAGCATGGGCTTGGCACCTGCCGCAGCGGTTCAGCCCAGGCGCCTCCTGTCTCTTCACGTTCTGAGCATGCTGCTACCACGAGGCCGGAAGGAAATTGTTATCTTTTGGCAAGGGCAAAACTCCACCCAGCCATGAAATGTACTGATACTTTATTTACATCTTAATGAGTGAAAAGGTGCTTTCTCAGAGCTCTTACATCTGCATTTGTCGAGGTGCAGTCTCCATTACGTGGTGGTGTTGGGTCATGGTTGCAGCCGATGACCTCGGAGTCTTTCCAGCCGAATGGCGCCTGTGATTCCGAAGCTGTGCAAGGTGGGCTCCGCAGGCACCGGGGCTGGAGCGGGAGGAGTGCCACGTCCCTGGCAGCCTCTCCTGCCGGTGCCGCACCCCGTCCCTCGGGCACGGCCCAGCCCAGCTGGGGCGGAGGGGCTGGGCCGTCCATGGCGCCCTCAGGGCGGGCCGCGGGCTCCGCTCGAAGGTTCTGGGGTTACGGGGGGCGCGGGGCGGGAGCGGAGCCCTGAGGGCTCGCCCGGAGTCCGAGCCCTGCCTTTGGCCACGGCTGCGGGCTCCGGCTTCCCGCACCCGCCGCGGCTCCTCCTTGTCCCGCTGGAAGCGTGAGGAGAGCTCGCCGCCCCTCAGGGCAGCTGAGAGTTTCCTCTGCTCTCCATCCATCTTGGCCCAGCCCCGCAGTGGTGTTGGAGGGCCCCCTCGGCCTGTAGGCTCAACAGTGGTTGATTCAGTGTTAGTGCTTTTTGTTAGCGCTTTGTGGCTCCATTACCTCTGATGCTTTTAGGGTGTGCTGCCGTTCCCAGAGGGGCACGTGTTGGGCCGGGGTTGTGGGGGTGAGTGAGGAGATGGGCACCGATGGCAGCAGCACAATTAGCTCGACCTCTGCAGATTCGCCTTCTGAAGTGAATGCCTGGTTGTTTTTAAACTTCTGATTGATCAAGGGAACAAATGGAGACGCTCGGGGATGCTGAAATGCGGTAGCAGTGTCGTGAGCAATTAGAGGTGCTACTGCGTTCTTTAAAACTGTCTTGTAGGTAATGGCTGCTGCTTCTGAGGCTGCAAACTCTGAGGGGAAACAGCTTCCTAACGGGGGAGGAACCGGGATCTGGAAATCCAGAAAAGGTAGGACAAAGCAAGTCGTGAATACCGAAACTTGTGCACTGCTTAAGAAATATACTTAAAACCTTTCGGTGGTGCATGGGAAATACCTCTTTACTTACTGCACTAAATTATTTCCATGTAGATATATGTATATGCCTAGGTACATGAGTAATTAATCAATATGACTTTTTTTTTTTTGTTGTTTGTTTACCAGAACAATGTTGGGTTTTTTTTCTTAAATACCTACCAATGAGTGTGGTGAAACAAGACTGCTGGGTCTTTTGCCCTAGTTTATGGAGTTATTTTCCAGCAAGAGTCTGTGTAAAATCCTGACTTGCACTGATGCTGAGGTGGAGGGCTATGTCCACTCTTCCTAAGCATATGAAATGTGAAGCAGCTATGCAGTGATATTACATATATAGTACATATATAGGAAACTGCATGTATTACAGTAAGATTAGTAGTCACAAAGTGCATTTGTGTAGCTCTCTGAATTATTGTGTGCTGAGCACTTAACTGTTCTTGCTTAATTTCTGAGTGTCTCTGTTGGTGCTTTCTACTGGTTTTAGAACTTTTGCTGCAGAATATTCCACCTATTCTTCATGGCAAGTCTGAAGAAAGTGAATCTGCTTCTACCTCTCCCCATGAAGGTGATGTCAGTGGCTGCACTGATGAGGGCTGGTGCAATGTATATGCTGATCTGGATGTGTGGAATAGTGAAGTTTCCAATATACCTGAGTCTTCAGGGCAGCAAGATGCCCATGAGGTGGAGGACTGGGATAAAGAATTGGAGGAGTCTGATTGTAGTCCTTATGGTGAGTACAGATTTACTTGTGCTTCATTTGAGTTTTGAGTAGTTGGAGGTAGGTGCTTTGCAGGAGAATATGTTTAAGTAACTCCATGTTCTGTTTTGGGAAGCAATTTCTTGTTGTGTTGACCTCCTGGATATGTAATGCACAATTTTATTGTCAAATACAGGATTTAAAGGTGGTGGTGTGGACTTCACCTGGAACTCTGGGCTTTTTCTTTGCTCAGTGTTTGCTGGCTAGAAATCTTTATGCTTCTGTTAAAACACTTTGCCCTATTTTTGTGCTAGATTGGTTAAATACAGGCCCATTAGGCTTAATTCTAGCCCAGTGGAAATGTTGTTCAGAGCCAGCTTTTACAGAGCCCCACCCTCCCATTCTGTCCAGTGACCCAGTTCTTAAAGGCTTTGAAGGACTCCTCATTGGGATGGTGTTATGAAGATAGCAGGAAAGGGGAAGGTAAATAAAAGTAATAGTTTCATGAGCCTTTTATTCCCAAGGAAGATGGGAAAAAACTCCATGCCTTGTTAGTTCTGCTGCCAGACATTCTGAGTCCCAGGTGTATCATTGAGCTTTCTGGAAAAGTGTTTTGTCTGTGTGGCATGAACCTTCCTTAAAATGAAGACATTGCCAAATTCAGTTTTCTGTTTGCGTTTTTTAAAGGTCTGATTAATGAGTGCTGGCAGATCAAATTGAAATAGTGAACTGGAAGATGCCATAGACCTCCATTATAACCTGCTACACTATTCCACTACTTTCCTGAGTATCTCCCATGGTTTAAACCTTTTATTTTATCTTCTTTAGATGCTGATGATTTCTCCTGTGGAAGTTTTGAGGAAAATAATCTTTTCAGCTCATTTGAATGGATGAAGGATTGGTTCTACAACCCAGGCTGTCACCACACACCCTGCTTTGTTTTTCCACCAAGAGTTAGAACAGTTGAGAAGGGCCAGTTTGATGATGCTGATGAATGAGGTTGAGCCTGGTCAGAAATAAGTTTGGCTTCTGTGTTGGATTTTTGGATTCTGTGCTCTTCAGAGATTGAGCTGTGTCAAGTCCCTTGGTTTGTTTGAGTTGTGCCTGAGGCCAGAAATGTGACACCATCTCCAGAGTTTGGTTTCTGAGCTGTCCATAAATTGTCCCCCTATGCCCTGGAGACAAGAGTGCTGGTGCTGGGTGTAAGAAGTCAGTGCATTTCTGAAGGTTTTGTTTGTATTATATAGATCTGTGTTGCTAATTAATTGCTTGAGGACAAGTATTTAATTTCTAAACTGCAGTTTGTTTGCCAGGCTTATGTCAGTTTTGACATGCTGATCCCTGTGTTTTTGTATAACTTTTAGTTTTCTTTCCTTTTCATTTAGTGCTGTCAGATTGGTTTGGATAGCTTTAAAACTCTCCCTCCTTCAAGCTTGTCTGTTGTATTTCCATATGGTTCTAATGTCCATTTGTGATTCTTGTACTGGTGTTTAACAAAATCAGCTGTGGCAAGTACAGAACAAGTTGTTTTGTGTTTATTTTTATGTATTTTAGGATAAAGGAATTAGAAATACATGATACACATTTTGCAAATACACATGTTGATATACAGGGAGGCCTGCTCCGTCCAGTAGGAATGCTGGGTGCTTAAGGCTGCCTCCCAACAAAGATTTCTCCACATCAGACCTTCTTGTGTATGGGCATATTACCCTAGAGTCCCACAGTTGTCTTCATTACATTCTCATGCAACATCAGATGTGCAATGACAAAGAAAATACCTCAGCTTATATATATATATTGCAGTATATAATCTCAGTGTCCTGCAGACAGTAGTGAATTAAGGTTTCTGATGCTGTTCTGCTGTTTGTGTTGTGGCAAATGAGATGGCAACATGAAATACCTCCACAGAGTCCCTAAGAGAAGAGGTGGAACTAGAACCATATCATTCTACCTTTGCTCTGGAGTTAAAGGAAGTGTTTTTAAATGAAGTGTGTAAGTGGATTGAGTGGCTGATCACCTGAGTAACAATAACCTTCAACATGCTCATGTTTCATTCATCACTTTTATCTCAAAAACATTTTCATGTTTACACACTGACCAAACTGGAGCACAGTACAGTGGGGGGGAGGATGATTTCTTTTTTCTTCTTTTTTTAAAATCATCCGGTGTATGAGACCAAAATAATTCATGCACTAGTTTAAAAGGAAGAACTGAACGACGCAGTGATATTTCTTTAATATTTTCCTTGAGAGCACAGGAAGACTAAAGCTTGTGAGACAAGAGCTTTTCTTTGGGTACCTTTCAATTCCTGGTTATGTTTTGGTACCTAGCAGTCAAAGCAGAGTGGGACCATAGTGTTGAGACTGCAAAAAAAGAGAGCCTGGTCTTTTATTCGCATATTATGGAGTGATCTAGGGATTAATATTTCCATCAAAACCTCCTCAGTTATGCCAATAACTAGCTCATCATCTCAACTGAAAAGGTTGATTTCCAATTATTAATGCAGTATTCATAAAGATAAATTGAGTGCAGATTACTGTTGAAGTAACAATACACCAGTAATTGTAAAAATTCCTCTGGAAATGCCTCAGTTCTTTAGTGAGCCTGCTTATCCTGTACAGGCCTGGCTGTGGATGACGACGCCCAAGGCTTCCCTGCAGAGGGCAGCAGAAAATTGTCTGCCCTGCTCGGCGTGTGCTCAGCAGTGTGAGCTCCCTGGGCTGGATTTCTAACCCTGATGGCAATTTAGATCAGAGTTCTGCATAGCCCTGTTGTTCCCCAGTGAGGCTGATTCATGGCCCTGATTAGTTTCTCATTTTTTTTTAATTTCACTCTGAAGTTATACTTACTGGACTGAAAAATTTCTCCCATGGCTGAATGAAGAATATCACTTGACTTCAGGCTTAATATTTTTTTTTTTTTACTATGCTTGTGGGAGATATCCCACCATATTCAATAAAGATGAAATGAATAGAATTCTGTGGAAGCAAACCCATCCTTTGTAGAACTGTTTTATAAGGGTAACCAAAAAGTCTTTATAACACTGATTAGAATGATTTCTCTTCCAGTACAGTTCCAAAATGCCATCTTTCCTGAATCTTCAAGCCATTTTCCATGCACTTTATAAATCAGGATGTTTTTTTACCCTCTACATTTAATTGCAATCAGTCTTGTCTGTCTCAAAGGTCTTATTATTTGAGGAGAAATTGTACTGAATGGCTGCCTTGCTAAGCTGTTTGTATTTTAAATGACTGTAAACTTTAAAGATTTATTTTCAGTTTCCATTTAAGGTTAAAATGACACCACCCCCTCCAGCTTTGGAAAACCAGGACTCTGCAGCAGAGGTGCACTGTTCTCTCCAGGGATATGTTGGCAAATACAACTTTGTTCAACTCGGCCCTGCTTGTTAGGGCAGGGGCTTGATGTAAAGCTTCATCTGAACACTCTCAAACTTCAGGGGGATTAGAAAACCAGATGCAGGCTTCTCAGAAAGCATCTGCCTGGAGGGATTTGAAACCAAGCTCACGGATTCCAGTGTTTCTGCACTACAGAGTGTTTCAAATTCCATTGTGAGTCTTGCACCAAGCCTGTTTTGTGTTGACACAAGCGTGTCAATCTAGGCAGGAATACTTGCAATTGAAAACAACATAAGGTAACACATGAGCCAATAGTTCATACCAACAGTCAACTCTTCAGCCTGCTCAAATTATTAGAGGAAACAGTGTCTGTCACAGGACCAAGATCATAAATCTTAGATGAACACAAGAAACACATTGGCAGTACATCAGTTAGAAAACTTAGAAGTATCAAAGATCACTCAGTTAAATGCTCATATATCTTTAACAAGATTTCCCCTTTCTATACCCACAGTGTAAGATATTATTCAAAGAATTGAGACCCTGCTACAGGTTAATAGGTTTGCTGGGTTTATGTTGTGGGGATGGCTTAGGAATGTGGCATAATGAGAACAGAGTACAACTTTGAAGCTGCCCTTGCTTTGCTTCTCATTACGTCACTTTGTAGGTAAAGATAATGACACCAACCAGTAAAGTACTTCAAATTTGCTGAGCAAGAGATTTTTGTCTCAATAGTGAGGTGCTAAGAAATGAAAACAAAACAGAGTTTTGCATTTTCCTTGAACAGCCAGCAAAGAAATGAAAACTTGTTTTGGGTGCATCTGTTGTTTCCTTTGAGACCTACAGGGAAGGATTTGCAAGAGGAAATAATTGTAGGAAATGTGTTCATATTTCCTGTTCATAAGGTAGAGCATTTAATTCATACATCAGATTGAGACAGTGTTTTTTGTTTTTATATAACCACAAAATCCAGCTCATTTCAGTGTCTTTTAAAGACACTGCTGCTTCACTTGTTTTGTCCCATCTTCTAACTGGTCTGCTTTCACTTTTAAACTGAGAAAGTCCCCCCAACAGTGGAGGCGTTATGTGAATAATTTCACAGACTAAAAGAAAAATGCTGATGGCAGCAGCTCATCCTGACCATCTGTTGCTCCAAGGACACCGGTGTAAATCCCATTGCAACAAAGGTCATTTTATGAAACTGGGTAAGTCTCTGTAGGCATGGAGAAGGAACTTGTGATACTTTACCCTCTGTGGTTCTGTGTTGCAAACAGAGACATCGGAAGCTGGAGTATTAGAGGATAAATAAGTGGTGGAGTTTTTAGTCCTGGGGTACCAGCTGCTCACAGCATAGCTTCCTAGCTTGACAGGAGAAACTGGAACCTACTAAAAAAAGCAGCAAAGCACACAATCCCAATAATTGGGTTTAGTGATAAAACCACTTCCTTTAAATATTTGGAGTGGATCTTCAGCTGGTACAAACTTCTGTCCCTGTATGTGCCCCTATGCAGTGCCTGTGTCATCCCAATGAAAGCTCATGTTCAGTGTTTCATTACTGCAGTGTTTCATTATTGGTGTGTTCTTAATACAGTGGGCTTTCTTCATGTTGCTTTTAGCTCTATTGACCTTTACAGAGCAAAACCTGTGAATGTGGCTCAGTGGCTACATCCATTTCTTAGCAGTTTGTATCAAGTGGGATTTTTTTCCCACATTGATGATAGCTAGTTTCAGGACATGCAGATGAAATCAGCCTTTGAGAGATAACTTCTATGATTCAGCAACTCTTGATTCTTTGGCCTGAATTCTTCTAATCAAGTGTTTTCTGATCTGCCTGCAACTTCTGCCTTTAAGACCTGGAAACTTTTCATTGTATGATTCAGGAATTTGAGAGTGAGTTGTATACATAAATTGTATGTATTTGTGAGCCTGAGATCTCAGTTTATTGTTTATTTCCCTCAAAGGGAAATACTGCTCAGTCCTCTGAGCTATTGGTCCTTAGTAAGACTTATATTGAGCAACACATTTTCTGTGACATCTGGGGTAGCAGAGGATGCCAAGTTCTCATTGTGCTACTTTGCAATTTTAATCAGTGTAGCTACTGTGGACTCCTATTCCAACATTAAACAAGTTATTTAGTATTTGTACATCTACCTCAGGAGCTACTCCAAAACATTCCTGTTCTCACTGAGGAGCTCCTTTGGTTGCTTAAGACATTCTGGAATATATGAAAATTATTTTACCTCAGATAAAATAATATAATTTCACATGTAATCTTAATCCAGACACCAGAGTAAATATGTCACATTGTAATATAGTTCTGGCTGGCCACAGTTGGTTGGCAATTGTGTAACTCCCTGTCTCATGCTACATGCTCAAATATTTCTGGGAAAGTAAATAGGTGTGACTGTGAGATTAAACAGGATCTAGACCCCACAGTAGACAGTAGAACCTCCTACTATGCAACTGGAGATCCAGATAGCAAGGAAAGTCTTCTAGCTGAGCAGGTCTTCACAGTGTTGCTGACAATAGTATGGTAGAATTAGAATAGCAAGGTCAGAGGAGAAACTGATAGTTCCACCAGAAGCACGGGCAACAAATCAAAATAATTCGGTACAGGAATCTCAGTTGCTGCATTCTCCTTAAAGAAGAACACATAAGGGAAGATTGCAAATTCTGTTTCAATGGTAGTTAATTCTTTAAATCACAAACTGGAGCAGGACAAGAAATTTGAAATGAATGCACCAAGGTGGAGTCTGCAAATAGCCACATGCAGAGTCAGCAATCATCGTCTTGTCTACTGTCCCTACTAGATTTGCTGAAATACCAGAGCCCTCTTTGTTCTCAGCATTATTTTTATCAGTACCTTCAGTTCCATGTTCTTCAAACAAATCATTATTTTCCAGGTCTGAAACACCTTTTACCTTCTGTTTTGTTTAGTTGTAGCTTATCTGCATCATTCAGGCTTGATTTGTTTGATTGGGCCTCCAACTCTGCAGCTTGCCAGACGTCTGGTCTTTTTAGTGGGATTGGTCAGGCAGTATAAATATAACAGATAAATATTTCTCAGGCTGAGACTGCCTGTCTGCTAGATAAGAACTGCATTTAGTTCTATTATCTGCACTTGTGTTAGTAAGTGGATTAGGTTTAATTTGGTCCTTTGGAGAAGCAGGTGAACTGTTCTTCAGACAGGTCTGGGATTTGGTTTGAGGACAGGCTTTGTGATGTGGTCTGTAAAGTGCCTTGTAGCCCTGTAGGAATACTTTGTGTGGCTGGTTCCTGACAGCAATTTGGAATGCTAACTTTAATGATTGTGCTTCTAATTATGTACAGAGGTAAATTCTCAGATGAAAGAATGGGGAGTTTCATCATCTGTCCCATTAAGTGCAGCAGTTTCTGTTGTGCAGGGGAGTGACTGCTTAAAACTGGCACCTGAGAGCTGCAGCAAGTGGAAGGGTTTCTCAGGAAGGGTTTCTCAGGCTTCACAAGGCACCTTCCATCCCTCCACAGCATGCAGCTCTGGTTAAAGGATGTCTTGACTTCTTGAGCCATGCCTTTGTCATGTGTTACATTACTATCACATACCTTTAATGTAATTTTTCTCTCCCCAATAAGGGGGTAGATGTGGGCATTTGTCCAGCATGTAGCTGGGTGGCTGGTGAGTGTATGAGGACTGGGGAAATTGGTAACACCCAGCCTTTGTGATCCTGGCTGCCTCCAAACAAAAGGGCAAAGTTCAGTGTCCTGCTAATGGACTTAACTGTTCCATGATTGAGACTCCAGGTATTTGGGAAATAGTCTCTTTTGCAACATATCCTGTCAAGTTTGGATTAGTTATTCCCATTCAGCTTGCCTAGGTATTGGATATTGCTAAGGCTTTAATGTCAGCTTCCACCACAGTTCAGTCCTCCAGGCTTGGCAATAGCATTTCTCTGGTTTCAGGGCTTATCTCTATGGTTTGTTTCACTTTCTGCTTGAATTTTCCATTTTGGAAGGATTCTTTCAATTTCTTAATGCAATTTTGTACCTATTGTCTGCTTCTCCCTGGGGTTAAATTTAGTTTGTTTCTGCCTGTAGTACAAAGACCCAGCGACTGGTGCCAGGTAAAGAAAAATGTTCTCTTATGGCAGTGTCCACCTTGTGTAACAACTTGAGGATTGTATCAGCAGAGAGTGTGGGAGGAGGCTGAAATGAGGCAAATATGGGAGAACACAGAGGGTGCAGTAACTGTGCTCATTTGTACAATGGGAGTGTGCTTCAAGTTTCACTTGATTGCTTCCTCTTTAATTGAAACCTTGCCTAATTGAGCTGAGAGTTTTCCCTTCTCTAGTTCAGAGTGCCATGTGTCCTTTTTTCTCTTTATCTGCTGTTTTTACCTTAGACATGATACTGATGTAAGAGGAATATTTATTTTTAGCACTTCTTCCCATGATTAATCTGTGCAGGTTCTTCTTGACAGTTCAATGCTATTTTAATGATTGTAGGCAACAGCTGTTTTCTCCATGTCTTATCAAATATCCTCCATGTTCTAACATAACATAATAACAAAGAAGTTTCTTTATTCTTGGCTAGTCTGAATTTCCACCCAAGGGATCTCATTGCATCTTTTCATGGGGACTGCAGTCTAGGAATAGGTACTTGTGGCTGGATAGGTAGATTCTGCTTTAAACAAATAAATATGATGGAGGTTTTAATATCCATTTTATATGGATTCTGTTGTTACACTTAGAATGGCAGGGCTAATATTTTTAACAGCTCAGTAGTTTTAACTGTTGTCTTGTTGCTTTGGTAAAATAATGAGTATACCAATCTGCTTTGCCATCAGATGCTGTAGGAATGATTTAATTAGACTAATTTCTGTTTTCATTAACACTTCTATTAACTGTCTTTTAATGTTACTGTTTACATATTCTTATTTTGGGATTTTTTTTCTACCTATTTTCTCTCATCCTTTTTGCTGCCTGTTTACTATCACAGAATTGATACTACAATTACTTCTACAGGAGATCTCTCAGTGATATTTTCTGACAAAATGTGGTACCTGCACTAGGGGCAGTAGTGTCCTCTCATCTCCATGGTCCCTCCTAAAGCAGGGTAGCCTGAACTAGAACTCTGCTGGAAAACTAGGACAAAAATCCTGTGAATTATGGAAGTGTTGGCATATCTCGAGAGACCAGAAGTGTGATAATGGCACATATCCCAAATTCCTTCTGACTTCATGTTTTCTGTGCTGATTTTTAAGATCTGTCAGAGATACAATTTTCAGTGGAGTCTGTCATGTTTAAGAGTTATCATAATTATCCCAAAAAAGTTCTGAATTTTGTGAAATAGTTGCTTGCTTTCAAGCTTTTTACAGTCAGTAGTATACAACAAAGGAATGCAGTTTATTCTTAGGCCTGGAAACTTACTGTACTACCTAAGTCCTTCATCAAATTCACTCACAGTACACAGCATGTTTTTCTTGCTTAGCAGTCTCCCCTTCAGCAGTGAATTTAAGAAAGCTTTTTGCAGGTAAATCTCATTCTGATATAACATTCTACCATAGCTCAGTGACAGGTTTATTCATTAACTTTCTATCCATAGAGTTGCATAACTTTTAAAGTAACTTGGATATTGAACAGGATTTGGAAGACAAAGTATTTCAGCTACTCTTAACAACTTATGAGTTGGTCACCACAGAACATTGCCTGCTTTGTCTTCTAAAAAATTTAACATTTGCTAACACTTCACTTGGTTTATAAAAGAATGAAGTTTTCAAGGACAATGACAGCAAAAGTAGAAACCACATAGCAATTTTTTTTTTTGTCAAGGCTGATACAAAAATTATATTTGGAGGAGAACTATGTTGTAAAGCACCTGAGAGGCCATTGCTAGTAAATGTGAATAACTTCATGTATTGAAAAGCATGGGTCTGCTGGAAAAAAATTAATTGAATTCCAGTCTGCAATTTGACAAATTAAATATCTCTTAAAATGTATATTGAAAATTACAGTGTTGCTATGGTTACCAAAGCTTCCTTGGTTCCAGGACTGCACTGCATTTCACTTCAAAGAAGAATCCCTTTCCCCTCACTTCTTTAATAGAACTTTCAGATGTGCTTTTAATTTGCATGCATTAATTGGTGAAACTTGTTGCCACAAAGAATCAAAACCCCAGAAATTTAGCAGTTTCCAAAACATATACTTCTATTTCACAATATCCTTGAATTATATCTCATAGAATTGTATTCTTTGGTTCTGAACCGTTGAGCAGAAGTGACCATCCTTTGGCTAAGAAGACACTGGGGCTCACAGCAACCCACTGAGCATGGGTAAAACTCTAACAGATGCTATTTTGGGTGTCCTGTGTGTATTTGTATGAGTGGCTGATGCCCAGTTGTTCTTCAAATTGGTTTTGCACTTTTGAATATTTTTGCTGTAATGTACTCCTTTGAGTAGTAGGTTGAGGAAGAATTATGGTCAAGCTCTGCCATTATTGTCCATTAAGGCTCATCTCCTCTGAAGCTGCAAGTGCTGCCACCATGTTATTGTGGCTAATTAATGAATTTTTGGAAAATACAACCTGTTACTTGTAATGTGGAGAATTGATCATAAGCCCTGTGGTGAGAGCCTGTTAGACAATACCTGTGCAGCTTTCCTCGCAGAACTCAGTAAATAATATTATTAAATAATATTAACAAGGTCGTAAAAAACAAAACAGAGTGAAGCAGAGGAGGTAAAATCAAGGGATTTTTTCTCTTTGTCCTGGAATCTGCCCCACACCAACAGCACATCTGCCCAGCAAAGGTCAAAGAACAGATGCTTCTGACACTGTCAGGGATTGTTCCCTTTTTATGGAGCACAAAAGTGCTTGTGTTGAGGTGTTTCCCATCATGCCCTCTATGGTTATTATGCAAAGTTGACTCTCTTCTTGTGGCCATACATTTTCTGCATATTATCAAACATTTTTTATCCCATGTGGAGCTTCTGTTTATGATTTTAACGTGTACATTTGTGTCTGTGTAAATAAGTAATGGAGGAGAACTATGTGCTGAATTAAGTCTGTTTGCTTTAGAGCTGCAAGGCTTTGTCCCTCAGGAAAACAACCTGTCAGGAGACATGAAAGCATTCAGTTGTTTGCTGTGAGTGTGCACATCTGGCCAAGCCACAGCATTCCTGGTGACACTATTCCCCATTCCCTTCCTTGCTGCTCTCTCGGATGTGGCTGGTCCAGCTGGAGGAGAGTGCAGTGATGCTTTCATCCTGCTGCATCCACACAGGAGGAGGAGGAAGGGGTGGGTCTCTAATGTAGCACTGATTAATTGTTGACTTGAGCAAGCTCTAAGAGTGCCTGAAGTGAAGGTGAAAACCGAGAGATGAAGTAACACCAACTGTATCTGCTGGTGCAGCTCTGACACATACATAAAATCTTCTGGTCCTTATATCAAATTACTTGGTTATTCCAAATTCCATAAAATCTTCTAGTTCTTGTATCAAATTACTTGTATTACTGTACCAATTTTTCTGAGTTGAATATAAGATGCCTGTTGTAGGTCTTTGCTATCCTTAGGTCCATCAGCTCTGGAAGAGTTGGACCTGTGTGCTCTTGAGTTGGAGTAAGAAAAACCCATATAATTTTGTACATGGAGAAGAAAGGTATTAAATTTTGAAATTACCACAGTAGCCATATCCTCTTTATCATATTAAATGAATAGGGAACTGCTTATTTAAATTCTACAAACAGTTTTGAAAATAACCAAAAGCCCCCACAGATCTGCAACGTGCACTCTAGATAGATTGTTGTGAAAACAAAATGCTTCCCATAATTTGCACCTTTACAAGTACATACTTGGGTCCATTCAGGGCATATTTCTGAAAGAGCTTGTTCACTAGTACTAGTGTGTCCAAAAGTTCAATTTTCTAGTACTTTTGAATCTGCTCCCTCAACACATTCTGTGGGTTGGAAACATCATGTGGTTTGTATAAATAAAAACACCAAATTGCCTGGGGTGCATCTGTGCCCCTTGCTGTGCAGGCTGGCTGTTTCTCTACCATCAGCCTGACATTTTCAATCAAGTTTTTAATGGACTCCTGGGGCTCCCCCAGTTTCTGTTCAAGCAGAATCTGGCACCAGTCTCCCCAAGACCATAGCAATGAAAAGCTTTATTTTAGCTTTTGATTGTACAGAAATTCAGTGACAGTAGGAAATAAACTAGTTGAATGAGTGCCAGAATAGCAGGAAAGAGCTGTCTTTAGAAAAAATTCATAACCTAAATTTTATTTTGTCAAATTAGGAAGTGCAAAGTACAGGGCAACCATAGATCAGACTTCTCTGCAATCTTTTCCAGATTTTGACAGATTGACAGTTTTAATTAAGAGTGTTTTGTTTAATTCATTTTGCCTTTACACCTGAGAGTGTTCACAGGCCTGTGCAGGTTTGGACTGCAATTCTGCAGGTTTTATTTTTAAAGATAATTGTTGGTCATTAAAAAAGATTGAAGTAAATGTTATGAAGGCTTTTAATTTTCATTCCTGTTCAGGAAGTTCCCAGATCCCCTCTTATGCTTACATAAGTTATTTTAAACAGTTTTTTGTATTTCAGTACTTCTTGTTGTAAAGGAAGAGTGAACCATAAACCATAATAGTTGCCACTTTGCAGTAATTATGGGCACCTCGGTTCTTAGTAAAGGAAGCCATTGTGATCATCTCTCAGATTTGTAATAGCAACTGTTGTAACTGGTAAAGGCTGAAGTCCTGTGATCTGTATGGAATAGATGTTGGGATTTTATACTGAGAAGGGTATCAATTAATTTCCTCTGTATCCTTCTGGGAGTTACAATTATTATTCCTCCATACAGTAGGTGGAGACAAAGACCTCATGAATTTTATCATGTCTCTGCACACTGATTTTATTAGCTATGCTTGGGCTCTCCTGATTTTTGGTTTATTAAATCCCTTTATAAAAATTACAAATATCAAACAATTTTGTTCTAAAGGTTATTAATTTATGTTCACATGAATTCTGTAATTATTTTGCTGGCTGTTTTTGATATATTGGTTCTTTCAAATATGAGGGGTGATTTGGAGATTGATCTGTGAAACCTTTCTGTTCAAGTTCAGATCTGTCTTAGGCCCAAAAATTCAGAGGTCAAAGCACACCCAAGATAGACTTCAAGTTTGAACATATATTGAAATTCCCAATGGTGTGGGAGTTGGAGTTCTGTGCAGACTGGAAGATTGAGGTGTGGTCTGCTTCTGTTTATAGAGTGAATTTATATGTGTGTGTATGTTTATATAAATCCAGTGCCTGTTTACAGGTGGGTGTTTAAGTGCTTACAGCATGTGTGGCTGCACACAGAATATGGCCTGGGCATCCTGCCTCTGCCTCTATTTACCCAAAAACTTACAGTGCAATTTGAGAACAAATGGGGTGTTATACATAAAGTAGGAGAGATGGTTTTATTCACTTTTCAGAGGGAAGAGTTTGCAAATATCTCAAATCCATTAGTTGACTATTTCAAGTCATCTGTAGATACATTTTTATTTTAATCTTCTCCTTAATATCATTTACACTAGGCTGCTGATGCTCTATAATAGAGGAAGTCTCTGCCATATGCATCATGCTGTGTGTACTGAAGTTGACTGAAATAGTCATGCCAGAGAAGGATTTCTGATAGTATGACAGTTCAGGGTAGGTTTCCATTAATTTGGATGCCAAGCAGGCTGCCTTAGGAGAGATGGTTTCGTCAAATCTGTTCCTCATGCTCAGCAAAGACTGCAATATGGAAAAGCCCTATGACTTTAGCAGGTCATGGTAGGAGTCCCTCTTTCATTGATCTCAGACTGTTCTAATCAAAGTTTCTGTGGCTCTTAAAACAGAGAGTTTGCCTGGTGAGGTGTGTTTGTGACAGTGCAGATGCAATAGTGAAAAATGGAGTTTTATCCAGTAAGGAGGATAGAAGGAGAGAAGAGAGGAGCCCACATGTCAGGGTAAGATCAGACATGTGATCTCTGGAGACATTCAAGCAAACCTTTAAGAAGGGAATTTTTGCTGCCTCAAAAAGTTTGAGAAGGGTTGTTATCAAGTACCTCTTTTCCTTGTCTACCTGTGAGGGGAGGTTTGTCTCTGAAAAGAGTACCTGGGATTAAGTTTAAAGAGGAGAATGAGTCTGTTCACTTCCTCATTATGCCAAGTAGCTTTGTGTGTATGGGACAATTAATTTCACTGGAATCCTGACAAAATCTCCCTCTCATGTGGAAGAGTTGTGTATCTCTGATTTTTCACTCGTGGGCAGTATATGCTCAAAATGTAGGTTATTATTAAATACAGTTCAAATGAAGAGGCAAAGAGCAGAGTAGTTTTCCAAAATTAAGACAACACATGGTTTGGGGGTAACTGATAAAGATGTGCAGAGTCAGTGCCTACCACAGTATCATGTCTGTTCTGGTGAGGTGGGTGTTTCGCAGGGCATCTATTTGAATAAATCAAAATATCCTCCTGTAAACATCAGTGGGAAGCTGAGAATGACATGAAGGTGGGTGTGTGGATCTTGCCTCTAGTGATGCACAGAGCCTGTCTTTCCAGTGTCATTCAAGTATAGGCAGAAAGTCTAAACATCCCAACATTGCTTTAACTCTCAAGGACATTCAGCTCTTCAAATGTGACATGGTATTTTCCAGTTTTGACCTACAGAGCTAATTGCAAGGATCGAACAGAAATCCTAACCTGGGGTATAGATGATGATAGTGTGGGAATGTGCAGTCAATGTCACTGCTTGGTACAAGAGTTACTTTTATTGGTCTCAGTGTTATGGTTCATCAGTTTCTTCTATGCTCCTTTACTCTAAGAGTATGATTTAATTTAAAATGTCCAAATCTATATAATAAACCCATTAGATCATTAACATACATAAACTATTATATTCCTGAGGTTTGTAACACTATTCACTGTAAATCCAGCACAATGCATCTTCAGCTAGGAATGCTGCCAGGCCTGAGGGCTCTGGAGGAACTGTGCTTTTGATGTGCCCACCTGAACTTTGCTAGGCTGAGGGAGAAAGATTTCAAGGAGCCCAGAGCCAGATGGGGATGGTCAAACTAAGGGTTCATTCTCTGGCTGTATCTACTTGCATCTTCTCCTTGAACACCAGATGCTAATAAAAGATATCCTCTTTAAGTGAGCTTGTGTAGGAGTGCCCAGGTCTGTGCTGGGGCAGTGCAGAGGATGTTCCATGGAGCAGGGATGTCTGTAGCTTTTGGATTGAACATGAGACCACAGCTTCCTCGCTTCCTCTGAGTACTCCATTGATTGCTGGGACTTCCCTTCTGTCTTAACAGAAATCACAACATGGAAATAACATTTGTAGAATTTAAATTGCATTCTTTTCTATGTGTTGTTAAATATTCCACACAAAAATGTAGAAATGGATCAGTAGAAATGCCATCCAATTTACTGTTTTTCTGTATATGGATTTCCTTTATTTTCCTCTACAAATGCCTGTACATAATTTATACATGGTATTATTCATATTCTCTATCAATAGCATCAATAATATTCATATTCTCTATCAAATATCCTTATTATCAATAAGGATAATTGATGAGGAAGAAAAAACCCAGCAAGCTACTCTATTTGGTTATCTCCACACTTGTTTAAAAATGCCCTTGGAAGTGGAAGGATAATGAATGTTGTGCTGTCTGTTAGTTTGATTTTTAAGGTGGTGGCATGCAGATAATCTCTGGGGGCTTGAAAAATGAAGCTTCCATAGCTGCAGACTTTCAGGGCTAATGGTTGGAGCACAGAGGTACAAAGAGTTCTAAACACAGAGGTAAGACACTGGCATGGACAGAGCTTTTCATTCCAGAATATAGTTTAATGTTTGTTTTGGCTTTGCTGTTCCTGTTGGCTTACATCTATAGGATGCAGACTGCTCTGTGAAAGGAAGAATGAAGTGTCAAAAGTGGCTGGAGGGAGACTTCTTTGAAAGTTATTGAATTTGTGAGCCAGTAAGTAAGTGGGCAAATGCAGTGTTAACTTGGAAGGAAGTAAATTTCATTTGAGCATGTTATTTTGTTCACAGAAGGCCAAATCCTGAGAGATACTAAGGATTAAGTGTTTTTGATAAAATGTTCTTTTGTAGATTCAGCTTCAAGTTGCCTTGGATTTTCTTCTCCAGATATGCATAAGATTTGGCTCTGTCTGTGGTAACTAGTTCTGCTCAAATTATTTATCAAACTGCTTTGTAATGTCTGACTCAAATGCACGTAACATTTGCCTAAAAAAATGTGTTTGGGGAATGAAAGACTTTGCTTGAGGTCTCTGCTATTAAATCTGTGCTGAGGGGCAGGGAGAGGCTGTGAGTTTTTTGGCGAAGTTAATAAAATGTGTGGATTAGTGAAGTGCTGATTAGTGAGGTTCTATTGTCGACAGAAACATTCCTGCCTTAGCTGAAACCCAGATGGAAAGCTGCCCGCCTCGATTGCAGAAAATGGTTTATGTTGCTGCTTTACTGGAGTATGTTGCTGAGGTTGCAGCAGAGTGAATCTTACGGATGTCTTGAAGTGTAATTAACTCTGTTGTTCGATGTAAATATTTGAATACTGCTCATTCGGTCTCTACAGGGGCCTGTTTAAAACAATTTTTGCCAAAGAGCTCAAAGGCCAGTAGGAATGTGTGTGTGTGTTAATAAACTTCTCTTTGTCCTGGACTTGATCCAGAGCTTATAGAGGGCACATAGGACAAGATCTTTCCCATCTCATGTATTTACAGAGAGCTCAGAGTGCTTGATCGAGGCTTCATTGTGCTGTCATTGTGCCCAGGGTTTAGTTTAGATATGAAACTGCAGGACATGGACACAACAGTCAAAGGGACTCAGGGTACTGGAAGAGCTGGGGGAGGAAAAAGGAATAGCATTCATGAGAAAAATAGTGAACTCTGTTATCCTTATATGTTACATAAAAATGATGGCTTTTTAAAGGTGTAGTGCTTCCATTTTTGGTTCCAACCATTAGCTTAAATGCTCAGAATGATGCTTAAAAGGTCAAAACAATACTCTCAGGGAAATAAAGCTATATTTCCTTGCAATAATTTTTTGGGGGGAGGGTAAAAACTTTGCTTTTTGCAAAAAGTTTTGTCAGTTTTTTAAAAATAAAATCCTTATTTCTGAGATCTGAAGTACTTCTTTCAGAAACAGAGTGTGCTTCCTTTGTGAAATGTCAGATTGCTTCCGAGATATTACATGTTATATTCTCTGTGTCTGGACTCCCCAGAATGTCTATTTTTGTGCTGTCTCCCATTTCTGAAGACTCTGGTCCTGCAATCTTAAGCAAGAAAAGCTGTGGCAGGGTAAGAATGCAGCCATTCAGCAGCAGATGCTCAGCTTCCATGGGCCCAGCCTACAACTCCCTTAAGATCCACAGAGTTTCCAAATGAAAATATCTCTTCTGCCAAATGGGTTTTTTTGTTTGTTGGCATTTTGAGTTTTCACCAGAAATGCTTTCCTGTTTATCTCTTACGAGCTGCGCTTCTGAGCAGCTCTCCTCAGTTTCTGCAACAGTGAAGACCAGCAGGATTCTGCAGTAATTGCACAGCAGGGGAAGCAGCATTGCTCAAACAGTGCTGGAAAATGAGGATCAAATTTTCATTTTGTTCCTGCCTTGCTCTGGTGATGTTCTTGGTAATTCTGTTATCCTGTGTTAATTTCTATCCCGCTGTAAAATATGCTCTAATATTGACACTTATCTCCTATGGATGTTATTCATTTTATTACTTTCTGTAAAGTACTTTGAGATCCTTGGATCTTAAATCACTAGTTGTTCCTGTTAATGGGATTGTCCAACTTGGTCTTCAGATCACTGTCAATACTGCAGACAAAGATAAGCAGCACTTTTTGGAGATGTTGCTTTGAAATTGCTTATGAATTAACTTTTTGTTCTCTGAAGATGTAAACAAGCACCAGGATCAAAGAGGAGTGTTGGAGTGATGGCAATGCATTTGCTGTAGCTTCTGGTCCTGAATCCCTGGCTGCTTCTGCAGTGAGATTCGTAGGAAACAGTTGCCTCAGCCTGGCTCCTGCTGTCTGTATGGATGATGTTCACCATGAAGATGTGTTTTTTTCTTTACTGCCCGGCAGAAGGGAGCAGGACAGGCTGGGGGAGCTGGCAGGAGCTGCAGCCAAGCAGCAGTGCAGCTGTACTCCCTCTCCAGGGAATGCACTGCTCACGTGTTGCTCAGTGCTGCACCTGCCTGGGTGCATGGGTGACATCTGGCAGGAGCTGCATGGAAATGCCCCACTTCAAAGCATATTAAAAAATAAAAGGCCAGAAATGGGAAAAGATGGCAGAGGGAGGCTTTGTTGAATGAGTGGTAGCTGTTTGGAGCAGTAGCAAACATTTGTGCCATCTCATTCTAAGGTGGGTGCCAGGTACCCCACGTGCTCTTGAGTTGCATAACAATACACCCCAACTCATTAATGGTTTATTTTTTGAAGCTATGCTCCTTCCCTCATAACACCTCTGGTGTGAGATAACTTGCTGTCAGGACTTTGAGGACAGATTTATTGAAGACTTCCAGACTGAGGCTTAAACACACACCTGGGGTGGTGCCTGTTTTTTTTCTTTAAACTTGTCTGTCTGGAGATTATGGAGGTGGGGGTGGATTTGAGTTTTGGGTTTTTTTGTTTGATTTTTTTTTTTTTAAGTAAGATCTCCAAAGTAGCAGTAGATGCACACTCCTAAAACCAAAATAAATAATAAACAGAGGCACTATCCATTATTAGAACTTCAGCTGTCATAAATTGTTACAACCTATTGTGTACTATCACATTGTCCTGAAAAATCTGTTCAAGTTAAAATCTGAGCACGTATCCAGAATACTTCACAAGAAATATTTCATTGCTGAAAATTATCATAGTACTTCCTGGGACCTGCATGAACCCTTGGCATATCTATTTAAAAATCTCAGAGAGAGAAGCTGTTGAGTATAGTTTCCCTGGGGGTTATGAAGTCCCTGTGTGGATCTTACTTTTGAATAGAAATGCATCATTACTTTTAGTATGTGTATCATACTCTGCTGCTTAGGGAACTGTAGGCAGAGAACAGGCACAGGGAAGCCAGGTAATCTTTGTGCAGTTTGTTTTATGACTCATTTCAGAACATTCATGCCAAAGCAGAGATCAACAAAAATTATTTTGCGTATTAGGACAGAGCAGTCCATCTGCCTTTCTTCCAACATAGCCTTCAATCTCCTGCCCTTGGACCTCTCCTCATCTTGTCCATTCTCATCTTTCAAAGCCTACAAAATGCAAGAATTTACCTGGTGCTTTCAGTGCTACGTCTTCCTTGTGATATTGGTGTAAATGGGTTAGGTTTTCCAAATTATTGTTTTCTGTCAGCTTCCTCTGTCTTATGTCTGTTTCCAGCTTTAGGGGAGGGAGCAATCACAGCTGCCTTTAGGTAATCTGGCTGGAAGGTGCTACGTGATTGAGGAAGGCAGCTTCTGGCAAAGCTGGGGCAGTGGCAGCTGGCCAAGGTCACTTCTTAATGCAGTGCTGCTTTTAAATTTAAAATTCCTCCTGCTCTGGAGGCTGCATGGCCACCAGGCTGACCCTGGAGGAAGCAGCCTGAACTCAGCAGTGCTGGGGGAAGGCCTGGAGTGCTGGCACTTGCTGGGGACACCTTGAGCCATTCTCTGCACTTTCCTCTTGACTCTTATTCCAATCTTCCTTTCTTTTCTGTTTTTATCTCTGTTATGTGACCTGCAAACATTTGGAATTTATACACTCATACAGTATTTATGGAGAACTTTTCCTATGACTGAAAGTTGGGGATTAATTCACTGCCATGAAAGGAAAAATAACACTGGAGTTATGCAGGGAGTGTGCAGTGGGAAGGTGGTGGTGGAGCTGTTCAGACAAATATTGCCCCTTTCATCCCTGCATTGCCTGATATGGGGGCAACACAAAGCCCAACATTGCCTTCATCCATCAACAGCAGCACTCTTGGGCACAGTGGTCACTTTTTGGCTGTGGAAATCTGTCCATTTTCTGCCCAGTCTGCACGTTTTCTCCTGAAAATGAAATAACACAGAGACATTGGTGAATGTATGCAGCTGCATAGGTGGGATCTGCACATTGCTGTCTGAAGAGCTCAAGGGAAAGCTATTTGGTACAGAATGTTGCTTTTCTATGTGCTAATAAAATAGGGTATTCAGGACTCTCTGCAACTTGCATTGTGATTTGATTCTGAATTGTGTGGAAGACTGTCTGTACCACCCCAGCAATCTGCCAGGATATTAAAGTAAATTTAAATTTAATGTATTTTTAAGGTCTTTTGCTCAGCTAAATGATGCAAAGGGCTGTTTTGAATTTTCAGCTCTTACAAAGTGGTAATTTTTCCTTTTCTTATGAAATTGCATTTTCTGAATCTGCATAAAAAATGGCAGAGGAGCTGCACACAGATCAGCTTGTGCCAGCAAACTATTTTTCCTCTCAAATGACATTTTCTAGTCTACTTCTGCAAGGATGTGAATCTTTTTTCAATCTTACTGGTCTGACAGCAGCTTCATCAAAGTTAAGTCTTAATCTGTGTTTTCGGCTGGTGAAAACTTGCTCCTTGCTTTGATTAAGGGAGTGTTGCCATTTTCTCTTTGACATGCACTTACTGTCACGTCAAGAAAATGGAAACCCACTGATGTCTGTGCCCTGTGGTTAAGGGCTCTGCAGTTACCCTTCACCCATTCACAAGCAGAGAACTCAGGGAGGCTGTGGAGCCTCAAGTGCTCCTGGCATCCTGCTTGTGCTCAAGTGTGCTCTGACCCAACCTGTGGTGGTGCAGAGCAGCCACAGATGGGTCTTAACCTCTGAGATGAATTTTTTCATCCTGTATTTCCCACCTGTAGTTTCAATATTTTGAGACATGCTTTGGAGAGAGATTTCTGAGGAATATTTAGAATGACCAGTTAGCTGATGTTCCTGTTTTCAGTCTGAGCCCTGCTTCACATAATGCAAATGGTACTCTCCATTTTCTCAGGGAGATGAAACATTTATTTCAAATCACCTGAACTCATGTTCCAAGTTATCCCTCTATTCAGGCTCAACTCCACCCTTCTACTTCCACCTCTTTCAAAATGATTTTGCAGTTACAGCTGTGTATTGTTCACCCTCATATCCTGCTGTAAACTGCTATGAAACTCACCTTTGTAGGAGGCTGCAATTAAACTTTTTCAGGTACTGCATAGTTTCATAAAATGCTTTGGCTTGGTGCACCTGTGTAAACTAGAATTTTTGCCTCTGCATCCTAACAGTTTCTTTATTTATTGCTAATTCTGGACATGTTACATAAATATACTCTTGCTTTTAGTGAGATGTGAACTGCAGATCTTGGATTGACATAGTTTTTTCTTTTGGCCCCTCAAAGTCCTGTAGTTTTGTAAACAACTCAGTTTGTCTGAACTTTGTAAAATGAAAATAAATGAAACCAGTTTCCCACCTGGTTTTGTTTATGATATTTGTTGAAATTCCCAGGAGGTTGTAAATAGCTGGTCAGAAATACACTATCAGGTGGTCCCAGCTTGTCCAATAAAATAGATTTTTTTTAACCTTTTTTTTCTCTTCCTTGGGGTAATGCAGGGAAGGGAAAGCTGATGAGAGAGAGAAAGATTCACTGTGGCTGACAGGGAAGGGATTTACTTCTCTTCCATGAAGCTCACATTTTCCTCTGTCTTCTTCCAAGACTGTGTTCAAAGTTCTTCTATTTTGGACTAATCAAGATTTGGTAGCTGGAGCAGAGCTCACTCATCATGTAAGACACCAGATGCTTTCAAATTCATTGATCTCAGTGGAACATGAGGGAGCTCAGCCATCAGCATGAACCTTTCAGTTCTTAAACATTTTCAGGCTTTCAAATGGGCTGTTAATCTTGGCTCTGGCAGAGCATCCAAGGACGTCAGCAGTGTGTGATATATCTCATAAAGTGCAACTTCTAGGAATCGTGGTTTTTTTTTTTTTTTTTTTTTTTTTTTTTGTTTTTTTTTTTTTTTTTTTTTTAATGTGTGGAGCATGTCAGGGCTCAAGTTCTGTTTGCATTTAGTCTAACAACGTCTCAAAATGTGTTATTTAGAGCACATTTCAAGAAAAAGGTTTTGTTAGCATCCAGTCAGTGTCTGGTCTAATGTGATTACCTTAAACGGAAATACAGCTGGACTCTCAGATGTATAGGAATTCAGTAGTCTTTGTAGGGAATATTCATTTTGAAATAAGCAAAATGAAAGAGCAATATCTCCCTCTTTACAGTTTTTGCCTTAATTTAGTCTGGCTTCATTAAAAAACTTGCAGTCCTTGTCAGTCTACCTGAATTTATAAAAGTTTCTATAATTTATGTGAGAAGGTGGCAGGGACTTGAGTGTCCTTCACTTGGTCTTGTCTATTAAACCTGGGCAACAACAGGGCTTATGGATCCTAGGCAGTGTCTGACCCTATAGTAACAAAGGGGGTGTGACAGGGCATGTCCACAGGAAGGTTGTTTTTCAAAGCAGCAGACTGCAATGTCAAACTTCAAAGGGTTAAAACGATGTGATAACAATGAGAATTGTGTTTTTCAGTGCACTGCAGTTTGCAGTCCATCTGAAGTGAATTTGGCTGTTGTCTGATGTGCTGCTTTGTAAGAAGTGTGGTTGCTCTGCAGTTACTTTTCTTCAGGCTTGTGCCAAGGATTAACCCGTGGGTTAAGGCCAAAGGGCCCTGGTCTGTTGCCCATTAAAGTCAGCAGAGAGCCTTGCATCAGCTTCATCACTCCTGGGTCAGAGCTGAGATTCATGGTCTGAATGCAGCTCTTAGGCTGTCTTGGTTTTTCAGTGTGACCTGGAAGAATATCACTTTCTCTCACTTCACTTGACTTTGAGCAAAGCTGTTACTCTCTCTGTGCCTCACCAAAAAAAAAGAAGGCTTATAAAATCATTAGTATTTTGAAAGCACTCATCCTAGAGAGGGAGGGGGTATAGGAGCCGAGCAGTAAATCCTGCTCTATTGGAGCTGTCCAAATGTCATTTTGTGTATTGAAAAAAAGCTCTTCACTGATGGCTGGTGTTCAGAAGCCTGTCCAGCCCAGAAGTCATCACAACATCACTGATCTTCTGCTGTAAACCTGGAATGTCAGTGGCTTAGTGTGCTTTTACACAAGCACAAGTGTTGAACTTCAGGTTTCTAGTTTTAAGTATTTGTGTTGCTGGAGAAACAGATTTGTCTGTTTTATGGATATTCTATTGCCTTTTTTTAAATGGTGCTGCATTTTGTTCAAGGTAGATCTTGATGGAAAGCTTTATTGAGATTTAAAAATAAATGCCTCATTCTAGTCCCTGTAAAAGTCCACATTTATCAGCCACAATGAAAACAGTTTATCCTTTGTGCAGTTATGCAAAACTATATGTATATAGATATCTATAACTGGAAGAAATATTACATTGACTTGGTTCAGAAACTGTTAAAGATGTGCACTTTTTTTAAAAATCACATCCTGTTGGTCTTTTTTCCTCTGGTTAAGGGTTTTCAAGTTAACATTTGTTCTATAGGAAGATCTTATTCACAATCATTGCAATGTGGATTTTTGTTTCAGTTTTGCAGCTGCAAATTCAAAGCAGAAATTAATTGAAAAATACAGTAGGATGATGTGAATTTCTTACTACAAAATATTTGTATCTTATCATTTGAAGTCTGTGCAGAGCTATATATCCTCCACAGAATGAAAGCAAAGTAGAAAGCTTCAGGCTTTTTGGCAAATTTTGGAATAATCTGCTTCTAGTCACAGTTTGGCATTTCAGACTTGGAGCAGCTGCAGTTCTAGCAGCTTCCACTGGTTAAGCCTCTAATATTTTTAAAATTTGTATTTCTTCCAAAATCATTGTCAAATGATCCAGTCCTGCTCTGCTCTAAACGATTTGTACCTACCTGTAAGAAAAATATTCTAGTAGAGTTGTCTGTTTGGAGCAGCTTCATATTAGCATGCTTGTTATCTAGGGAAAGGGGGAAAGACATTCCTTCCCTTTGAAATTCTGCAGGCTTATTTCTGCAATTTACCTTGTGGCCAAATAAATTTTGGGCCTCAACTGTTGCCTGCTGCAGATCAGGGCTCTAAATATCTAAAGATATTTGGAGGAGGAGAACATCTGGCAAGGCCAGGTTATTTACTGGGAGCATTACTCCACAAAACGAGATCATTCAATGCCAGAAAGACTCTGCAGGCAACTGCTTCAGTTCTTGCAAGAGCATCAAAGGTTCCCCAAACACCCTCTGGTGGCTTGTTTGCCATTCAACTGGCTGTGTGTGCCCATGGGCATCTAACTGAAATGCTCTGGCAATCTTTTGAGCTTTTGCATCACCAAATCATTCTAGAAATCTGCTCAAGAGGGTCAGAATTCCTGGAAAAAACCCATCCAAACCCTTAAAACTCCACCAAAGCAGCAGTGCCAGTGAGATCTCAAATGAGAAATATTTGCCCTGCTGGGTAAGTAAAGACCAATTCTCACACATTCATGAACAGGACAGGCTGCAGTACTGAGTGCTGCATTTAACCAGATGTTTGACCTGTGGTCTGTGCATGGAAACATTCAAGCCTGTGAGTAAGTTATCATTTTGCACTGGGACCACTTAAACCTGAAATTTCCAATGACAAAGTGAAGAATACTTCTTTTAAGTTGCAGCCCAGTAATGGGAGTTAGGATTTATAAGCTCTGCCAAATTCAATAAGCTTGTGTTATAGCCTTTTAAAATTGTTATATCGAACACAGCTTATAAAGAGCCATCTTCCTTCTATTGTTTCATAATTTATTCAGTGTTTTCTTAACTGGCCCATCAGCAGAACAGTAAAAATGCCACAGAGTAAACTTTGTTTAATGGTGACCAATTTTTGTCTATGTTACAATAATGTCTGTGGGAAGAAACAATTACCTGGTGATTTGCTGTCAAAGCGGTAAGTGCATTTTCTTTCCAGTTCATTTAGAAGGGACATCAGTTTCAAGCTTTCCCTTGTTCTCTTTGTGGGGTTGTTTCCTCTTGTTCATATTTGGTTTTTTTGCTATGCACACTAGGAAGTACTGGGTCAGTCCTGGATCCAGGATTCATAATCAGAGCCTCTGCTGGCCCCTGGGCATTATCAGTACAATTCAGACTTGTTGCTCAGATGTTTACTGAAACTCCTCAAAACAGAACAAGCCCCCCACCCCGTTTTTGCTGTTTGTTTAGTTGCTCTTCCATTTTCAGTTGCAGCAGAGAGACCCAAAGACATGGTCTGAGTCCTGAATAGCCTCAGATCTTTCCTTCAGGCTCTACAAGAAGAGTTGAGGCATAATCAGTGTCATTTGCTCCATATATCACATTGCTCTTCTTGGAGGCCAGAATTCTGTTAGTAAAACATTTCTGGAATTCATAAATTGTCCTGTGCTCTTCTCCAGCACAATGGCCATTGACCACCATAGGATGAAACAGCTACCATTATTTAGGCAGCATGATGTTCATAACAAATTGCTTCCTTACAGGCTGCCTGCTGCTTTCAGTACTTCGAAAGCACAGTAAGTTAGATCTCAAAATTTGTGTTTTGGTAGATGATGGGGATTTAAATAAAAGGTTTAAAATCACCAGGCTTCAAATAGCTATGTAAAGAGGCAGTGTCTAGCATCTGGACTATTATATTACTGAATTACTCTAGTTCTCTTAATCAGCAAGGGAGCCCCTAAACTGAAAGGCTGGTGGGAGTGAAACCTGACACTAAATGGACAGCAATGTAAGAAAGCTTTGTGAGCAACTCTCAGAGGGGTGTGATGATTAAGTACATCTTCAGGGAAAGAAAACCAAAGTTGCCTTGTAGGATAGAGAAGCACATTCCCTACAGTGTTTTTCCTTTTGGTTTTGTTTTTTGATGGGTTTATTTTCCATATACAGTTTCTGAATGCCTTCAGACAAGATCTTTTGGTGCTATAAATCAATGTTGTTCTCTTGGTTTTGATAGGGTTATGTTGATTTACTCCAGCTGAGGATCTGCTCTGTGAGTCTGTTCTCCTGCTGCTGGAGTTAGCAAGTTCAAGCCCACATTTTGAGTACTTCATGCATACACAAGAAATTCAGCATAACAATGATGTGTGCAAAGCCTGGGAAGGGTTACTTTACCTCATTTGCCAGCCCTAGCTCTGTGAGGTGCTAATTCCTGGGCAGCTGCCTTTGCCTTTCAAGAAGAAGTGAAATCTCTGTTCAGATAAAATGTACCCTTATGTCCTAGCAGGTGGGAAATCCCAAAGAACAAAAACTGGAGCTGCCAGATAAATATTTTGCTTCCTTGAAATGCTGCATGCTGGAGTATTAGGTGCAGCTCTAATCTTTGAGGTATTTTAAACTGACATGGCTTAATTTAAACTTTCCTGCTGTGCATTTGCATGTGTGCATGGATTAGCAGAGCACGCAGTGCATGTTTGCACACACAACTGCTCTGGCCAGCTGTTTGGGCCTGCACACTGCCAGCTATATTGATTGATTTAATTCTTCTGTTGGCGGCTGAGTAATGTGTGCCAAATGCAGAACTTGGATCTGTTCTATGAAAATAATATAAACAAATGTAATGGCCCTATAAAAAGGACATTCTTCTCTTTTGGCTGCAGGAAGATTCATGCTCTGGATTTGTGCACTGGCCTGCGTGGTGTCTTTCATTTTATTTTCTTGTCTGGGTTGGAATTGCTGGAGCTGATAATGTGAATAAATAGGTTTACATTTTTATTCCACAGAGAGTAAAAAATGGTAAAATCTTTAAGTCAAAAGAGATATGACATGCTATTTGTAAGGATGAGAAGCAGTGTACATATGGTTTGTAGTTTGAATCTTCTCCATTCCATCAGTGACAGGGGTAATATGAGCTGAAATCACTGTGATTACTGAAATGTCCATTTAGCCTCTGATTCCTTTAAAGTAGCAACATGCACACCTAATAAAGAATTAAAATAAATACTTAAATCTATATTAGATCATTATTTTGGAGATATGTATATGCAAGGATTGATAGTTCCATCTTTATGCAGACAAGTATCAGTCACTTCTTTCCTATTACAGAAAAGATAAATTACATTTTCTGAAATCCTGTCTGCCTATCATCTTAACTGGGAGAGGTCTGTACTTGTACTTTATTTTTACTAAAACCCTCATGATTGTGCTTAAGAAGAATCCTAATACCATTGTGTAAATGGTTTTTTTCCTCTCCTGGGTAAATGGTCTTCCTGCTGTCTCATTGCCACCTCAATCATCTGGTTTTGGAATTTCCTAGTCCTGGCTATTTGACTTTAGCTTCAGTTTATAGAACTCAATTGAATTCTCTTTTGCAGTTCTCCCCTAAGAACCACATTGTATATTTGTTCCTCCAGCTGTCTGACATCTATGTAAAGAGACAAGCTTTGTTTCCTGTAACCAAAGCTGTTTGAAACTGTAAGGGGTATTTGGTACTGAAGTTACAGTGCCTTAACATTATCCAAAAACGTTCTTGTGTAGTTTGTGTAACGTGTGAGAGCAGCCCTGCCCTCCCGTGGGTAGAAGGAGAACTCATCTGCTGGTGCTGGGAATGTTGTTTTCAGTCAAGAGTCTGCTTTATGGGGCAGGAGAACCGAATCCTGGTTTGCTCTGATGTTAAACACTTCCTCACTGTGGCAAAAACCTCAGGACAACCTTGTGGTGTGCAGGAGCTATTTCCCTTCTTGTGTCTTGCTCCCATTTTCTGTTTTTTTCCTTCCCTGTGTCCCCTGAGGAGGGACATGGTGCTGGTCCCACCCACCCAGCCTTTCCTTCTGGGAAGCAGTTTCTCAGAGCTGGTGGGATACCCAACATTGTTTAGAAGAGGTGATGTTGCAACCTGTGGATGTGTTTCACTGTTCAGGTGTGCTGAATTTGCAGTGATGTGTACCAGTGTATCAAAGCAGATGTGTGTGGTCACAGCATATTAATAGGATTTATTTTCAATTCTAATCAGCCACTTAACCAAGTTATTTTAATCTGTCTCCCTCTGCCCTTGCTTTTCCTGGGGTGAGTAGGACTTTCTTTATTTCTTTACTTCTCTCCCATTCCTTTTTGAGAGAGGTCAAGGAAACTTGCAATAAATCTTTTATTCCTGGGAGGAAAACCATGATTGAAATTAGCGTTAGATGATGTCCTAGCCCAGGTGAGTAGAACCATCCAACTTTACTGCTGCTGCTGCTGGTGTCCAAAGGGTGAGGAGAATAGGGGAGGATTCATTGAGAAGGGATGTATGATTTTTTTTTTTCCATCATCCTGCCAAGCTTCCTCCAAAAGAGCCAAGACTGCTGACACGAGCAGAAGCTTGACCTGCAGGCAGCGGTGCCAAGTAATGCCGGCAATGTGTTTTACACAAGGGTGTGCTAACCTCGGCATTTTTCCCGAGCTAGATCATTCCCACAAAAACAACTCTCCCCTCTCTGATGTAGACCGCAGTAGAGAGCTTGGTTTGCAAGCTCTGATTTGATCAAACACGCCCAGCAGAAGACAAAATGGAATCGCAGCTTTGCAACTTTAAAATGTGTCCGTTTCCTTTTGAGCCGCATAAATCAGGAGCGCCGGACTCTCCCTGCTCCGAGGGGCTCGGGCTGCGTGAGATAAATTTCTCATGGCAGGAAGAACGCGCTGTGTCAGTGTGTCATTAGATTTGATAATTCGCAGATCAGACCCAGCAAAAATATTTATTGCCTGGATTTACTTGTCATGAAATTGCCTTAAAATACGGGTGGAAGAAACATCAAGTAAAGCAAAAAAAAAAAAAAAAAAAAAAAAGGAAAATGCATTATTGGATTAACAGAATAAAAAGTCTTTGGGAATAGCTATTTTATAACCTTTATTTATGTAGGTAGATTCAATTTCTTTTAAATGAGTTTATACATAAATCAATGATCTGTGTGCCTTAACCCAGAAGGATGCTCTCAAGAATTCTTTCTCAGTATCACTGGAAGTGAATGACTTGGAAGAGAAGATTGCTAATGTTCACAGTGTCTCTTCTCACTACACTGGTGGCTTTTTGTGGGACTGTACTGAATATATTTTAACAGGGAATATACTTTTAAATTTGATAAAATTTTCAATAAACTGCCAGTATGAATATGAGATTCTACAATAATTATGATTAAAATTGAGAGAACCATAAATCCTAATCATAATAAAAAAATACAGTGGCTTTTCTTTCTTTTTGAATTGGGTATTCATATTGTTATTCATATTTAATTTAGAAAAATCCTCTTATAGAAGCAACTGCCAAAACTTTATTCAGGATAGTCCAAAACACCCATTTATTTTCAGCCTTAAATTCAGCTCAGAAGGTGAGCTATATTAGAGATGCTGTACATGGGAAATTAGGCAGTGCTCTTAATTTGATCACCTGAGTAAACATAAAAGTGTCTATCAGGCTTAGGTAATAACCCCAGTGCTGTGTTATCTGCAAGGATAACCTGCAACTACCAGGACTTGTATTCTGAAAACTTTCCTGTGGAGTGTTTGCACATCTCTGCATCCTTTCTGCTTGAGTTGTGGGTTGTTCAGGTGCTTTGTCTGTGTGTCTCATTCTGCCAAAGCCAATCCTCATGTTGTTTTCCTGAAAGCTTTGCAGAGTGCAGTCTACAAGTCTGCATTACCTGCTTTTCTTGTTTGCTGTTTTCTGTCCCTCCCCCTTCTTCCATCTATTTAAGCCATTCACAAAGTATTACTCATTAGGAACTTGAGCATCTCCATCCTGAGGGAAAAAAAAAAAGCTTAGACTGAGCCAGAACTTACTCATCCTATCTTGTTTTTCTGCCTTCTAAGAAAAATGTATATGGTTTAATCATAATTCCCCAGTGACCCATAAGCTGGGTCTAGCTGTGGTAATCAGAGCTTTATCCTGGGGTTGCTGTCAGAGGGGGTTGTTAGCACAATTGATGCAGCAGACATCTGTCTCAGCTGAACTCTGCCTGTACCTTGTGAAGGAAAGGGAGCATTCATTTGTATACATAACTTGGGAACAGGAAAGAATCCACAATTCCATTGTCATTCTCTTTAATGAGCTATCATGATATTTCATTAAAATAACATGCACACTTTGAACTGTCACATTGCTGCACAAGGCACTGCTTCTGGAGCAGGAGGAAAAATTGCTTCAGTGCTGCTGCAGTTCATTGGGCTGTGCCTGAGGGGCATGAGGGGATAAATTAGTGAGGGACAGAAAAATATATTTTACTTGTATAACTAGGACCTTCTAAAATTTAAATATATAAAAACCCTGTCCCCTCATCTTTAGAGAGATATTCTTGTTTTGCTTTTGAAAACAACTCATACTTCTAACTCTTCCACAAAGAATATGCTTCTAGCACTTCAGAATTTCCAACAAGTATCAAGCTCTTGAGTCAAAAACCCAGAGGCCATCATGAGGTTGAAGAGCACACAAACTATTGTTAAAATTTGCTGATGCTGCTGGCTTTGCCAAGGGGGCATCTTGTTGTTTTTTGCTCATATGATTTAAAGTAATGAGAAAATTCAGAATGAGACAAATTAAGAGGCAGATCTTGTGAAAGGACCAGGCCTTCCCCACTGCCCCTGAGCAGTGTTCAGACAAAGTGTACACAAAGGGATTGTTGCTGGATGGGCCGGTGTGTTCTAAACACTTGGTATCAGTAGTAAGGGAATATAAGGATGATATTCATGGAGCTGAGAGGGGGAGAGGAAAAAAGATAATTTTGAAAAAATTTGAGTCCCATAGCTATATTTATGATTTAAAGTCCCAATTGTGCATGCATAAATTACTTTTTCTCAATAAATTATCACTACACTCAGTTTGTTCATATGACAATGAATTGGAAAGTGCATCATCCTTTGCAGCCAAGTAATTTTTTCCCCCTCTAAATATATTACACTGTTTAGATGAGTCTACAGTTTTGTGAACAGTGTGTGTATCAATATAAAATGAATCACCCTCACACATTCTTCTCAGGCCTTTATTTAACACCTCCTTTGCTCACCTTTTGAATATAAGAATGTATATCTTTCCCTGTTCTTGGTGACAGTCTGATATGTAAAGAGTCCTTTGTGCCATATCAATAAAATAGTTCAAACATCTGTCTAAAGCCTTCAGTATATCAGAAACTCAAGTGTGTGAAGAATCAGATTTCCATATTTGAAGACCATTAAACTCTTCTCTGTAATAAAAACAGGAGGGTGAAAAAACTCTGGAAGATGCAAGTCATGGTTGTTGTCTTCTTTGCCAGGGTATCTGGGCAGAGCAACACCAAGAACTTCCAGCATATGTTTTACAGCAGTGGGAAGTGGGTTTCATCTGTGTTTTCCTTGCAGGGGGGGAGGAAGAATGGCGTGGGTATGATGAGGAATTTTTCACATCACTCACAACAGGTCAGGAGCTGGGCAGTGTTTAATCTTTGTACCTGGGCACTAAAATCCACCCTGGACATTCATCCCAGGGACTGGGCTGTCCTGTGTGCATTGTCTGTGGAGCTGCATTAACCTCCTTAGGAAACAGTTTTCTTTAATTATTTTTCAAGGACTTTGTTGTTTGCTTCAAAGCCAGAGCTGCTTACGTCCTGCTGAGGTGTTCTGTGTACTTGAAAATATATTGAATCTGAAGTTGGGTGCATGGCTCACATACCTTTTTGACTCTTTTTCCTTGTTTTTGTTTTCAGTGTTGTATTTTTCCAGCCTGTCTGATTTTAGTCCCCTGTTCCTATCATAACATGCATGGTGTGTGCATTGGGCAGAGCAACCTGATTATTTCAAGCTCCAGTCTGGTTTCCTTTTTTTGTCCTTTTAAACCATGTTACTGGAGACTGGTAGCCATGGTAACCCCCTTATCTGTGTTGAGAAATAAATACTAAAAATTGCTTTTTTTACTATTTATATATAAAAATGTAGAAGCAAATAAAACTTGCAGTATATGACTCACTTAATATTTTTAAGTCTCCACCACTACTCTTAAATGTGGAACCAAATAATCTGAGGAAATCAAAACAAACTTAATTAACATATTAATAAACACATTTTGCTCCTTTTCAAGGGGTTTCACTGCAATGTACACAGGAGGAGTTCAGCTGCATTCAGCTCCTGTTAGTTTATGCACCCCAAAGAGATGAGAGTGACTCTTCAGAGAGCCTCAGCTGGGTCTGGACCTGAGTGACAGAGAACTCCAAAAAGACCCAGATCTGAATAAAGGGTTAGATGAAACACTGCTGTTTTTAATTTCTTTTTAAATCAGACTTTGTTCCAAAAATACCTGTGTTTTCCATACCTCTGGATCAACTCTTTGTTTTAGAATAAACTGAGAAATGCACCTGCTCTCAGTTAAAGTGAACCTTTCCAAGATGGAATTGCTGCAGGTGTAAAATCTTTAATTACTGCACCTTGATATCTTGAGGCTAGGGCATAATTCAGTGATTCCTTAAAAAGCAAATCAATGTTTTCATTTCAACTCCCACCTATAATGACCTGCAAATTGTTTAAAAAAGTATTTTCTTCATGTTTATTAGGGGACACATGGCTGCAAATACGTCTCTAATTGTAACTGCCTGGCTGCCATTGACTTGCATTAAAGACAATGTGACATCAATTCCACATACTCTGAAGACCACTGGGATCAGATGCTGGGAAAGTGATTCAAATGGTCTCAAGGAACATCTCATCCAAGATCTTTGTTTGCTTTCCAGTAACTGGGCTCCAGCTGTTGCTAAACTCATCTGCATTTTGTAAATTATATTTCTAGTATGTCTTTTTAGACAAATTCATTCCTCCTTGTTGGGAGAAACCTGCTGATATAATTGCTGGAAAAAGACACACAAGTTTTTGACCACATTTGTCTGTGCCTCACTGTTTAGTGAGTGTGCTCTTTCAGTTAATCAATATCAGCTTCCATGAGAAAACTGGGAAGCAGAGGTTTTCATTGATGACATCTGAATGGCTGGAGGTGGCAATGCTGTATTTAAATTCAAATAATCTGCTGCTTCATTTTACACATGTGATTTTGCTTCTCGTTTTGGATTGGATGAGGGTAACTCTAGGATTCCAGTGAAAATGCTTTTGTATGTGAATTCTTTGTGTATATGCCAACATATGATTAATATGCTCTTGTTTACAACATTCCTACTTACAACATTATTTGCTAGAACTGTCACATATTGCAAATACAAAAAGAACCCCATGGACTCAGTAGGAAGAAGATTATTTTAAAATGTTTCTATTCACAGAAATATTTGTTTTGGACTAGCTCTATTTCAGACTTCTTCTATTTTCTGTCAGTGATAATGTGTGCATTTATTTTCCAGCAGAGCTCCTCCTCCATGTGTTGTTCCATTGCTCACTGTCTCTCCTTCTACGTCTCTGATTCACTAATAAACTATTTTTGATTCTTCTCCCCTGCCTGAATTTCAGCTCTTGCTGAGTTGTTGCAGCTTTGCCTTTCCCCTGCAGTTACTGAGCATTGATTCTGGCTTGATTATTTTATTTTTCCTTTTTAATAGTTCACATTGTTCTGAATGGCAGAGTGGCTCTGAAGCTCTGTGACCATCCCTGTTCTGACAGGCACTGCTCCAAGTCAGGGACTGTGGCATCCAATTGGGACAATTTCTAGGCGTGATGTTGAAGGTTAAATTTGGAGCATCTGGTACTCCAGAAATGGGCTGCCCATATATAGTCTGAACTGATTAGCCAAAGGGGATTTAAGAACTTGTAGAATTGCCTGGGAATTGAAAGGAAAGGCAGGCAGCAGCGTTCATATATGTGCACAAACACACAAGCCTTTGACAATATGTGAATTTGATCAGTCAGGTATTTTACTTTTTTTTTTTTTTTTTTCCTCTGATCTATAAAGGGAGAAGTGAGCCATGGAAAAGTAACTGCTGGTTTTTGTAGTAGTAGTTTAATAATTATCTGGTGTTTCAAAGAGATTTCTGTATGAGAGCATTAAGGATTTTACAGCAACATGGATTTGATTCTCAGAACAGTGTTTCCCAGGCTGGGCTGCTTCAGATCCTACATTTTGGCAGCAGAGCTCAGGAACACAACTCAGACACTGTCCCAGAACCCAAGTCCTTGCTGTCCACTTTTCTCAGTCTGTACATGACTTTGGCCTTTAAAAACTTTCTCTTCAGCTTGAGATGCTGCTGTTTTATTTGAACTTCTTCCTTTGGGAAAAAGGGAGCTTGCATTTCTTTGCAGGGATTTCTGCTGTGAGTGAGAGCTCAGATGAGCTGCAGAAGGCTCAGCACTGCTCACAACAGTTCCAAGTGTGTTAGAAACTACACAAAGAGAGGAAAATTTGCTGCCACTCTGTAGAAATTTCTTTGGCAGCTCTGGAGAAATCTTTCCTCTTCCTGAGCAGCACCTCAAGTCCATTCTCCAGGACAGAAGTGCAAAGATGGAAATTCTTGTTTAAATCTCTCACATTTCTTACGAGTACCTTGTCCCTGATGCGTGCTATTTCATGCCCTTATGTGGAATCTGCTTGTCACCGATGCTGACGGATGCAGGATAAAGTGCACTTTCCTTTGGCTGTGCCAAGTGGATATGCAGCAGTGTGCTCAGCTAGAGAAGCAGATTCTGTGCAGAGCCAAAACTGTTGGAGTGAGCTTTTCTTTCTTAGAATTACCAATTTAAAGGGCACGTGTGCAGCTGCCTTGATGTGCTGGTAGGGATGTGGTAGTGGCCAGCAATTTGGTGTGGGGTGGATGTGTTGAGCCCACTCCTCCTGGCCACTTGGAATTTTCAAATCTGGAGTGATTGTTTAAATCATCTCTGTTATAAATTGAACCAGGAATTTTTAGTTTCTGAGCTTGGTGCCTCTGTGCTCGGGTCTGGCATCAGGGCCCACAGGTTTTCTCTGCAGCCGCTAATCCTTGCTCCTGAATAACGGGTGACTCCACCTAGCAAATATGTTGCAGGATCTGAGGTCAGTGGATGGGAATGGAGAGCCAGAAAAGGTTTGTCACATCTCAGTACTTGCCATAACAAGCCAAGTGACCAGAGCCATATTTGAACTCCCGTTACAGATCATGTACTTCAGTGTTCACTTTGCTGCGAGAGCTGCTGGTGCTGAAGTTCACAGTGTCGTATTTCCAGGGAGGAGATAGACATGGGAATTAGGCCAGTAGATGCTGCCTTTCCATTTCTAGGTCTAAGTAATTAGTAGGTGTTCATTTACTTCTGCAGTTGTCTTGTACTGAATGCAAACACAGGCACATACAGCAGATCACCACAGCTGGGTTATTTTTTCCCTTTAAACAGTAATTTTCCTGTTTACAGCCTGAAGATTGCAGATAGAAGGATTCATCCAGTATGAATTCCCAGGCCGTATTCAACCTTTATCTTATTTTGAAGTGCTATGGGAAAAATAAGCCGTGTTTCTGTGAGCTGGTTTTCATGTATGCAGTTGCAAATGCTGGGTGCCAAGAATGTGAAGGATCCAAACCTACAATAACTAACTAGGTCACTCTTGAAATGTTGTCTCGTGTTTGGGTTTTTGATTTTTCTTTTCTTCAGTGAGGCCGCCGAAAGGAAGGGCTGGGCAAGAGGTAGCAACACAAAAGTTGATCTATATATTCTGTCTCCAGCTATTTCTCATCCTCAGTAATGTCTAGAAAATAGCAGACTCCAAAGTGGACAACCTAACAAGAACCTTCCAGCTGTGAACCAGTCCATTTTAACAAGCAGATAATTGGACTGAGAAGTAGTGAGAAAGGCCAGATTCTAAATCCTAATTAATCATTGATGGTGGCTACTTGAGAATTGTCAGATGATTTTGGCAACTGCTAATGATTCTACATGCTTATGCAGAATTGCTAACATTAATGTTAGAGATACCTGAGCTATCTGCCTTTATGGTTCCTTGGTTGCAAGCTCTGGCTGTATTTAGAAACCTGCCTGCTTCCTTAGTCTTTCTAGTTGTACAAAACACTTGTGTGCTTCCATGGGCTGACAGTTCCAGTGATTTAATGGATGGAGAAACTGTGGTTCTGATAGATGAGGGCTGCAAACCCTTGCAGGGTATCCCTGTCCTAATGCTGTTGGGGAAACTAAGGCACACCCAGGCCCTCGTTATGGCCATCACCTCATTCTAAATGCTTCTCTGCCAACGGTTTAGGATATAAAGCTCAGAAGGATGTGTGCTAGGAGTTTTAAATGCAATAACTGAGCCTTGCTGGCATGAATCTGAGATCAGGGATTGAGGGAGATCAGGGCTAGTGCAGCAGTGAGAGTCTGTAGGGCTTGCCCATCGTTCTGAAGAGACTCCAGTTTTATTCCAACACATGAGGCAAGGAAATTCCAGGAGCTGAGTCAGAAGTCTGTCAGGTGGCCTTGTCATGGCAGGGTTGGTCAGAGCCAGGGGTGAGAGACATTGTGACCATCACCAAAGGATGCTCTGCAACTGCATCTTCAGAGCTCACATCCACAGTATTGACCTAGAACAGGTGGCTCTGACTGAGCAGAACAACCTTGAAATTCTGCAATGAATGAAAAAATTGTGTGTCAGGAACTTGGTCACTGCTCTCTGCTACTCCTTTGGAGAAAAAATGCATTTCTGAAATGGATTTCAGCCCGGTCCATTCCAACATGAATCAATCACATTTAATTATCTGCCTGGGGCACAGGGTATCCATCATACTCTGATAAATTCAACGAACATGCAAATTGTATCATCTTTTGTCATCAGTACCGTCTGTTCTTGGCATTCATGCTATGAGGCTAGACTGTAGATATGTTGATTAGCAGATACGCTGATCAGTCATGAAAATTCATTTCCAAAATGAATTTGGATTTGGAATGAGCATGGGTTTTTTCCACCTCAGGCAAAGGGAGCCTGAATTCTTGATTATACATAATTATTTATACTCATATTTAGGCCATTTTATATACCCTCAAGCTGGTGTAAACTGGTAGGAGTTTAAATATGAGGTTAGATCTGAACTGTTTAAGCATTTCACTTGTTGGGTGCTTGGAGAATAGGAGCTGTCTTTCTTTTTAATTGTATCTATGTATGAGCTGATTGAGATGCCCTCTGCTGTTTTATTTTCACTTTGGAGGTCTGGATTTATCTTAATCAGAAGCAGCCCAATTGGTGCCCTCATGTTTTTTTCTAGAAAGTGGTACAGTCATATGAAAGGTAAAGGGGTCCTTTTGCTGTGGGCTTTCAAAAGTCCTTGCAACACCAGCCACTTGGCATTCAAAGGAAATTTTTGCAGAGTTTAGAAATGCCAGATGTAGCTTGTGTCGGCCAAAATTGTTGCCTGGTGTTTTCACAACAAAATGGGCTGCCCAGAGTTCAGTGTCTGCCATTGAAGTACCTCGAGTCTCCTCAGAGGTCAGTGCTCTGTCAAGTCTCAGTTTTTCCATGTAAACCCAGACAGGCCTTGGTTTCCCTGTGCTAAAGCCAGGCTTATACTCTGACTTGTTCTCCACTTGTGAAATTTACCAAGAACAATGTTTTAAGCTGCATCTTGAAAAAAAAAACCAAAATGAAAGTCCCTCAGTGGTTGTTTTTCTACCTTGTCCAAATTTGCAGGATTTTATGTACTATGTGAGAAATCTGTTTCCTAACACATATCTAAGAACCTCTCTTTCCAGAAAATCCTGTTGGAGATTTCTTGAATCCATTTCCAGCTGTCAGTCACTCTGAGGAGTGCAGGGATGGACGTTGCCTGCAATCTCTAAGTGTATTTATTATAGAGGCCAGGGTGTAAGGACATGTTGGCAACCTGGAAACATGCTGAGGTCCCAGGCCTGACAGCAAGCCCACTACAGGAGCTTCTCTCTGTTTTACTCCTTGTCTGGGTTGTACCACCCCATGGTCACTCTGGTCAGTCACTACCTGTTTGTGCACCTGATTCCCAAAGCACTCCAGCTCCAGCTGTTGGGGAGCACTGAAACCTGTTTGGGCTCTGTAGAGGCAGAAAGATCTGGCTGTGTGGTACATACTGGTGATAAGGACCTATTCTCCAATATTCTGTATTATTCTTTCATTTTTAACAGATTAGTGTTCATTTGATCTTCCTCTGGGTGTGTGTTGTCCTCTTTTAATTGCATTTTTTTGAGTATTCATACCCCTTTGCTTAGCTCCTAAGTTTTGCTAATAAGTTCCTGATGTGTGCCAAGATAATGAAGATGATTAATGAAATTGTTACACTCCCCAATTCCTGTTCTAACTCGCCCTCTTTAAGTGGTTTCAAACTTGGATTTGTCTGCACTGTTACCTGCAGCACACCCCAGCTGTAGCCACAGAAGCAGAAGAGTGGGAACGTGCCTTGCTGTCTTCAGAGATTGCCATGTAAGAAACCCACTGGGAAGATAACCAGGGAACAGGCAAGTGCTTGGTGCTCCAGTCAGGAGTTTTCCTGAATCCCACAGGGAGGTGACACCAGTACTGGTAGCTCACTTTCCCATTTGGCAGAAGGTGTGTTCCTTCCCTGCCAGGCTGCAATTATCCCACATGCCATAAAACAGGACTGGCAAAGGTGGTGAAAGAACCCCAGCTCCACAGAATGGTTCCAGGGGAGCAACCAGATCTCATAATCTGGGTTATACTGCTTGTTTTCCTAAGCACTTTACTCTTCCTCCCAGACTAAAATACAGCAGTTAAGTTCATTAAAAACACTTTAAGTTATAAACAGTCACCATTTTTCATTTCCTATGCAAACAGCACTGATCTGATAAGTGTGTTTCCTTTCCCAGAGCCGTGAATATTTCTTTGTAGAAGAAAGTTTGCTCTGATAAAAGCTGATTTAGTAAAGTCTGAGTGTGTGATTTTCTTCCCTCTGACAAGTATTTTGCTTTTCACTGATGTTTTCTTTTCTAAAGAAGTGCCCTGTACAGGGAGTTTCAGATGTGGAAAGAAAAGCTTTTTTCACAATGCCTTATGGAGGCATTTGATATAATACCCACTATGTGCCTTGAAAAGCAATAAATAGTACTGGTACATTGGTCAGATAAAACTAAGAAACACATCCAGTTTACTTCAAGCAGCTTTATTGAAAAAGGTATGTCAGTGTAAAGTAGTTTTATCTTTTTCTGGAAATTTGCATGGATTCCAATGAAGTTTCAAAACACTGCTTGTGTTAGAGATGGTTCTGGTTTCTTCTTGGGATCCTTATTCAGAATCTGAAACAGAGTGGGAGAGCTGGGAATCATCAGTTTCACTTCTGCCTTTCCTTTCTGAGCTGTTTTCTGCATTATTTCAAGCTTGTGTGGATCCCTCGTTGAGAAAAGCAGAATGCTCAGCAAAGAGGACGGGCACTCAGGGGTGGGAATGGTTGTGCCCAGCTGCTGACAGCCCTGGGAGCCTGTCTGTGTATGTGGCTGTAACGTGGAATATCCTGAGTCCCTCTGCCCACCCAGCCTTGCAGCTTTACCTGCCTGGAGGCAGGTGCTGAGCCTTTTCCTTGCTTTGTCCATTGGCTGGTGCTTTGGGAAGAGCCCAAGTGCACAGGAAGAACAAATCCTAATGTCTCAGTGTAAAGCTTGACATATTCCAGCCCCATACAAACTTTTATTCTGTACTGTTCAGTGACCCCACTTGTTATCTGCTTTGTAACAGGCCTGGAGAAGAGTCCAGGCACTCACACTGAAGGAGTTTATGGTTCATCCAGTCTGTAGCTCCCAAATGTGTAGAGATTCATTTGCTAGCAAGGATGTGCTGTGCTGCTGCTTCATCCAGAGCTGATCTGGGGCCAAACACACCCCTAGAAACACCTGGTATATGAATGGTAAAAAAAATAAAAAATTATTACTTTCTTAAAACAAGAGCAGGACTAACCTTGTCTGGAACAGAAAACATGCCCCGTAGAGCTAAATGCTACTTTTATTTTTACCTCTGGAATGTTTGGAGTGTCTGTTTGAAAATGAAATAATCTCATCATAGTTTATGGGCACATTTTACACACATGCATCATCTCTCTACAAACAAATCAGTTGTTATGATAAGGAGAGAATTTAACAGCTACAGCCAAGACATCTTTCAAGAAATAGCTCTGAAGAGAAGTACACTCTTGACAGTGATCTGAAGTGTGGAAAACCTCTGTTCAGTCCCCTTCTATTCCACAGGTTTCTTCTGTGACTTTTGGCAAGTTAATGTCTTGATGCCTCTGTTTAATATCTGTAAAATTGCTGTGAGAGTATTTTCCATCCTGCACTATCATGGGAATCAGTGCACCTAGAGTGTATTGCAAGGCAAAGTGGGGTTTAGTGGAAATTGGGGCCAGGCAAGTGCTCAGGACCCCAGGAGGAGCTCCCTGTGTGTGTGATGTGAATGGGGCTGGTTTGTCCTGAGAGAGAGCAGCACTGGGGCTCTCTCCCATCTGCACTCTGTTTCTAGGACATGTTATTTCTCAACCACTGAGTCTGCAAATTAAGTCTACATGGAACAGGGCATCCTCTTGCCTAATTGCAAAACTCTGCTTGAAAATCAATCAAGACAGCAGGCTCCTAAATCATCCTGCTGATCATCTTGCAACATTCTTTTTTTTCCTGTTTCATGTGGAAACTCACTGACACACTAAGAATTAATGCCAGTGATTTGTGAACCATTTAGTTATGTTAAGATTATCCATGTCTGTAAAACTAGCCTGCAATTCATTAGCTGAGTCAAGTATATTTAATGATGCTTCATATCACTGATGACATCACATCCTAGCCTAATTACATGTTCTTTTCTTAATTTTGATTTTTTTCATAGCTAATATTGCTTTGTCCAAAATATGCTGTTGCTAGCTCACAGTATTATTTGGCCAGATTCCCCTGAAAAACCTCCCATGCAGGCAGGGAGGACAAAAGGAGAAAGCTGTGTTACGAAAAAGGTGCAGGGTGACTTTTCATACAGCTCATGTTTATATTAAACTACTATGGGCAGAGAGAGATTCTGCTGAAACCTATAAATCCAGGCTTTCACAGGTGTTCAGGTCCTTACCTCCCCTTGAGGATTTAACCACAGACTGTTGATGGTCTCCTTCAATGCCTACTCTGATAGGTTAAATTTCAGCAGTAACAGCACGGATTTCAACACATGAAGAAATGTTCAGTATCTATGGATTTTACTTTTGAAGTAAAAAAAGCTGTTAGACTTCTTGTAGAAATGTAAAACTTTTTGTTTCTGTGGCCAGAGTATGTTCATACAGTGGGAAAGGTCCCTGATTTTGAACTGACAGAGAGGTGTAAATGAAATCTGAATCTGAAAGATTTCTAGTAAAATTGGCTAATTCTGTCCTTTGGGGCTAGATGGGAGGGCTCCATCTGATGAGGTCAGTGACTTCACCTAGCAAAGAGGACTGGTCTGAAAGCAGAGCAGGAGCCTCAGGAAATCTTATTTGCTGAATTGTGCTTAGAGCATGTGCTTTGTCTCTCCAAATGCCTCTGCACAAACCCACTAATTCTTCTGCCATATAGTTTTTTTTTTTTTTGCCTCAGAATCAAATAATGTATTTATTAGGTAACAGCTTGGGGAATAGGAGATCAAGACCCATTTTCAGAGGAGCTGCTTCAGGCCAGGTTTGCCAGGACATATTCCCTGTGCCTGCCATTTGCTGGTTGGATATGACCCACTGAGATGCCTCACAGACATGAATCATTAGGCATTGACTTTTAAAAAGTACTACTTAGAGTGTATGGACCTTAGGAATGCAATTTTGATTGTCTTTTACTGAGATGTGTGTTTCTAAGAACTCAGGTGAGTCGCTTTTAGAGATGTGGCAGCACTGTGATTGTGTGGGATGCACCTTTCTGAGCACATTCAGGATGCTCAAGTTGACCATGACCCTGCTTGGCTGGCCATGGCAAATGCTAAATGTGTTTTTGTTGGGTTTGAGCATGAGTAGTCTCTAGTGAGTTATCTGCCTCTCATCTCTCTAGACACTGGATATGCAATGAAATTAAGAAATACATCCTGTCCTGGGCTCAGGCATGCAGAGGAGGAGGGAGGTGCTTGAAGTTAACGGTGAGGCTTTTACAGTTATGAGACACTTGTGGCTGGGAATGATACATAATAATGATGCCTGTTTATGCCCACATTTGCTGTTTTCTACATAGTAAGGACTTGTTGCCATCCTTCCATGGTAATTTTCTGAATAAAGTGCTCAAAGGACTGGATTTGCAGGTTTTTTTTCTTCAGTTACATCAAGAAATTACTGGTTCTGGTAAATAATAAATAATCTTGCTTTTGTGAGTTTGGTTTCCAGCCAGGTAGAAATGGTCTTCCTCTTTTCTTACAGGCAATCTGCACTTGCCATTCTCCTGCAAGGGCCTGGATCACTGGTGCTCTCCTGGGTGCTTTTGGGGGCATCCTCCCCTTTCTGGCTGTGGCAAGGTTTCCCAGGCAGGAGGCTCTGGCTGGCCCTTCTCTGCATCCAGCTGCATCTAAGGGCAAAGAGCTGATCCAAAACATCTTGAAGCCAGCCTCTCCCCTGCTCTTACGAATGTCTAAATTGTTCTGTTTGAATGCTGAAAATACTATGTTTTAAGGCTGCCTAGGCTTTGCTTTCTCTCTCCTGTGGCAGACAGCTCCAGCTCAGACTTACTGCAGGGCAAGATTCAACAGTCTTAGAGATTTCTGACCCTGTGTCCAAGGCCAGGAAATCATAGTTGAGCCAAGACCATTGGCACCACTGCTGAGAGTTAATAAATGCATTCATTCCTGTAGTACATTTTTATTGGCATGAGCAATGCTTAATACATACCACCTTGTTTTTCTCTGTGCCTGAACAAGGAAAGTTGTGCAAGTTGGACTTACCAGCGATTAAGAGACTGAAGCAAGCTGGACTGATAAAATCACAGATTTTATGACCAGTCTATCACTATATCATTTTATCTGAGCTCCTGTGTAGCACAGGCTGTAGAGCTTCATCCTTTATTCTTCTTAAGCCAATACATTTTGTTAGAGTGAGACTTTTCTCTAGAGGCTAATAGTCATTACTCTCTGGATTTGAGTTCTCATGGGCATGCTGCAGAATCACAAGCAGCTGGCTCAGAGCTTCTAAGGCAACTTCTGTTCCTGGTTCCAGATGTGACATTCCTGACACTTCTGTAAAAGACATGCAGAATTAAAGAAATTAAAAATACCGATGAGTTGTCCTGGAGCCAATCCCTTGGGATGCACTCCTTGCACATGGATTGCTTCCTTCCAAGAGCACATCTCCAGCCCACACCTCCTCAGCCATCTCTCCCTCCACATTTCTCAAATGCTTACAGCTGTTGTTCTTTCTTGAGTATGTCTGAGATGAGATTCTGAGGGTTCTGATGGGCTGATACTTTGGAGCATTTGGTTTTTTTCACAGCTGGCTGGGCACGGGCTGTGCCCAGCACCTGGCAGAGGCATCACTGCAGCCCCAGCTACCAAAACCTGCCCAACACAGCACTCAGGGTGAGTTATTGGGGTGCTAATGCACAAACTGACTGTGGCTTGTTCATGGAATATTTGGGTCTTCAAGTATAAATTGCATGGGCATTCATGCATGGGCTAATTGGGTGTTCATGCATAAAACACATCCCTCACTTATTTGGGTGCTCATGCATGAAGTGTTGGAGTGCCCAAGCATGACCTGATAGGACATTCAAGCATACACTGATTAGGCACTTGTGTGCCACTAACTGGGTGCTTATGCATGCACCAGTTGGGCAGCCATGCACAAACCAGTTATGTGCTCATGCATTAATTAATTGTGCCCTTATGAACAAATTAATTGGCTGCTTGTGCACAGACTGATTGGGCACTCTCTGTGTACTCATTGGACACTCATGCATTAACTGGGTGCCCATGCATGAACTGCTGGATCATTCCTGCATAATCTTTCTGGGTGGTGTGGATGGGTGTGCACTCATGGGTGACCCAGTGGGGTCCTCACGTGTATTGTTTGGCACTTGTGCATGAACTAATTGGGTGCTCTTGTGTAAATACTATAAACCCTGCAATTTATGCCCGATACTCCCATTCCTGTGCCTTCCAAAACCTTTCGCACTTTGGGTGGTTTGGAATTGAGTTTGAATTGTGCAATTTAGGCCTGGAGCTGAGCTGGGACAGTAATTAGAAACAGCTGGCACAAAAGAAGAGCTGCCTCTCTTGCAGAGATTATGACCATCAGTTATGTGTTCTGTGCCGTCCTAGAACGTCCTCCCAGCTCACTCAGCTGCTGTTCCTGTCCTTGCTCTTTGTACACACCAGATTCCCTTTGTTCCAGATCACTCCACTGTTCTCCTCAAGCCTCTTTGTTTCCTTCATAGCCTGTAGTTTTAGAGTTCATGCTCATTGCTTTCTCTACAGAGAGCAGCTTTAAGCTAAACTGTACCTGTTTCTTTCCTTTCGTGTCCTTGGGTCTTTCTCAGGTCGTGTATGGGGCTGTGCCTCTGTGCTGGCTGAAAATTGCTTCTTTTAATCTTGAGACTGATGTTCAGGTACTCACCCAGTAAGGCCTTATTCCCTGAAGAATACTGATTATATTATAAAGGGAATGAGCATCCTTGAGCACCCTTGAGATGAAACAAGCCAGCACCTTTTTTGGCATGAAGTGTCTGTCAACAACCACAATTGGTGGTACAGTGAAATGATTTTCTTAAGATCTCCTCATGACCTACCTTAAGACTGCCACCACAGCTAAGAAGAAACTGAAATACTGCTTGCAGTACAAACTATTGTGGTAAATATGTACCAAATATATCATGTAAGTACATATGTGACACACATGCCTGTGATGGCCCTGTTCCATACACCCATCCCTCCATCCTTTGGTGTTGCTGTAGGGTGGGAGAGAGCGAGCAGCAGAAGAGTTACTGTTCCCTTGATTTCTCCAAGTAGATTCAGTACTTGTGATAGAGAGCTCCCCAGGGAACAGGCACTCGTGCGTGAGGGGTTTTTTTGCAGGCTCTTTGTGATCATTTCTCTTCAAAGACTGAGAGTTGTAGTGTAACCAAAATCAAGCTATACTTAAAAAAAAAAACCCAACCACCCCCCCTCTGCAGATGTGCTGGCATCACTTTCTTGTCTAAGGAGAAACTGACCTCTAGATGAGCTGCAAGGGACAGCTGGTTTGTCCAGTTACTCATACAGGCCAGGGGTGTGAACATGCAGATTGGTTCCCTGCACCACCACAACACTGTATTTCTGGTGCTGGATACAAGCTTTTGTTTCTGATTTCTAGGAACTGTAATTCAGAATTTGTAACTATACATATCTGCAATTCCTGCTGAAGTCAGTAGGTAGGTTTTTGTGTAGAAAATATTGGAAAAAATCAGCTCTTTGGGTGGCATTCATCCAACTTCATGTTTTATTGGTCTTAAACAAGCAGCACTACCCTGTTGGTTGCTATTGCATATTTCCAAGAGGCTGATATTGTGGTTTTGAGGTTTCAGGCAGGGGCCTGATTGGAAATAAGGCACAAATAAGATACAGCAGCTGTCTACAGCCTCTTGTCCGGGTCTCATGGGGTTCAATTTCAGCAGTCCAGACCTACAGTGCAGCAAGATAAACAAGGAAGTAATAGACCAGCTCCACTCAGGACTTTCCACTCTAGAAACACACAGGCTGGATGTTTCAAACCAGGTGGCAACTGGAACATAATTCTGTTCAGCAACTGGGAGAGCCCTGACACTGTCCCTGGAGCCCAGTTTGGCTTTCTGGGGCTACTGGGGGCTCCATACTCTGCTGGCTGAGAGGGACAAACTGCAAGGAGACCCTGGCTGCAGTGGTTAGCACAAGGCAGACCCTCTGCTGCCCTGTGTCAGAGATCTTCCTCTCCCTCTGCCTCCTCAATCTTGCCAGCTGCTTTGGGAAAACCAGTGTCTGTGTGTGCCTGGCCACTTTTAGCAGCAGCACATTCTTCTGCCAGATTCAATGGATAGATAAGCATGGCCTCTTCATCTGTGGGATTATCCTTGCAAAAATCAAAACTCTGATGGTCCCCAAGGCAGAGCCTTGTTATGGCTCATCTTTGGGATGGATGCTGCACTGCACATGACTTGTGAACAATGAAGCACCCTGAGTAAAGATGTGTTAGGATAAAGCTTTTTTTTTTTTTCCTTCCCAAGGAATTTTATGGGTCTTTCCAGCCTTTTGCAGTGATTCATTGTTAAACTTCAGGCAAACGTTGTCTTATGTTTATGCAGGTATAAAACAAATGTGCAAACGCCTATTTATCTGATGAACAAACTCCCCCTGGAGCAGAATTTTGGCTTCTGTTTCTGGCTCTGCCATTGATCACTGCAACATATTAATGGACTGGACCTCAGTTTACATATTGATAAATGGGACATAAAAATATTATTTCCCTAGCAGGTACATTGAGAATTAATAACTAGTTTTAAAACACACTTAGAATTATCAGTATGAAATAGGTTACCCTGGGAAGTGGTGTGATCCATGCAGGTCCTCATGCATTTCCCAAATCTAGTCTGGATTCTGTGCTGGGCAAAGGGCTGTTGGAGCTACAGTTTGCAGGTGGCACATGGCTTCACTCTGTCTCCTGCATCCCAGTACAAATGATACCCCACACTGCATCTGTGTGCTCTGCAGGGCTGGGGCCTCCCTGTCCACCAGGTTGCTGCCAGCTAATCAGAGAGGTAGTTAGTAAGAAAATCCAGGGTTATTTCCATCTGGTAAACAGAAAACATGGAGCAGCCCCTCCCACAGTTCCTTGCTCCCTGTTCAGATTATTCATTTCTACATTATTAAAACACGAATGTAATCCCTGCCCTTTAAACTAATTAATGTTAAAACTCTCTCACTGACCACTGTGCAGGCTAAATAAAAGCTGGGACTGAGTAAGCCAAGGTTGGAAATGAAATCATTACCGAGTGCTCCACTCAGTGCTGCATTCCTGAGGTGTTTTATCTGATCCTGTACAATTGCCCCAGGCCTTTCGGGGCAGGATTCTGCTCCTGTCTGCTGAGCTGCCTGAGCAGAGGTGATGGCTTTCACCACTGTAGGGCTAGGGCAAGTGAGGAGAGAGTTGGACCCCGTGCCTCCTTCCTGGCAGCAATGAACTGCACCAGTTGGACACAAACCTTAATTGCCGCTGAATCAGTTAGGCCATCTTTAATCAAATCCTCCTCTCCCCAGCCTTGACATGCAATTTTTATCTTATTCTCTCTTAACAATATTTAGTTATATTAATGGCTTTCCTGGCATGAGCCAACATGGTTTGTGACCTATTTGATTTTGGTAATTCTTTCTCTTTTATGAGGAATAGCCCCATCATATTTGCAAATCAGAACTACACCAGTTTTGCCCCAAGTTTGTGCAGTGAGAAGAACAAGTTACCCACACATGAAACCTGCCTATGGTTTCTTCACTGCTGGCCCTGCCATTGGGGGTGCCACCAAGCCTCTGCTGAACACAGCAGCGTGAGCTCTGAAAGCCTTGTCCCAGGGACATGCTGGCTGCTCCCAAGATGATGCCTCCCTGCCAGAGGGAAAGCAAAGGGCATAAATGATGGGAGGCTCCAGCTCCTTCTTCCCTGCTGAGCACTGGGACAGTGATCATCTTCATTTGGAGCAAGGTGTAAAGTTATAAGCCAGTCCAGAGCGAGTTATTACTCAGCACAAATGAGCCTATAATAATGTGTCTGTCTGTGTTTGTAGATAAGAATTTAACATGAAGCTAAACCAGTTAAGATCAGTGGAGCTGTCCCTGGCTGGAGGAGTGAGGGTGATGCTGTGGGGGGAGCAAACACTCCTGGGATGCTTGGACACGAGTGAGAGAAAGCAGCAGAGACCAGGAGTGAAAACAGACACTGTGCAGCTGATCCTACTGCTCTGCAGGGCTGGTTTGTGCCATGTATTTTCTTGTGCTTTATTCAGTTTAATTTTGAACATCTCACTTGATGGGACTTCCATGGTTTCCCTTGGGAACTTGTTCCTAAGCCTGCCCTAAATTTCCCTTCATCCTTATCTTAGATCTCCCCTTTTTAAAGCACACTAATGAAGTAAAATACTTCTTTCCCTTTACTTTGTGTTTCTTATGATATTAAAATATATTCTTCCACATCTGGGCTGGCAGGGAGGAATTTAAATTCATTCTGCAGCTATGCTGGAGCACTGAAGAAATGTTTAACTCCATGGGAAAGGGTTTTAATAAACCCCCTGCAACTGCAGCCAGTGGTAGACTCGGGGCTTGTCTTTATAGAGCTCATCTTTCAGTGTTTCAGTGTATCCTGGGCCATCATAGAAGAACAGTAGGAAAATATATATTCTCCAGGATTGGCAAGTATCCCAGGAACATTTGGAGCAGAGGAGCTTTCTGCCTGGACTGTGTGACTGTGTCACTAGAGCAGGGGCAGGTAGGGTTTCCTATCCAACCAGCACAGGGAACCTCCAGAAATGCAGCTTAGAAAACAGCCTGCCAGTGGGTATTAACCTCTTCTAATCAACACTGCTAGATGTTAAGTTTATTTTACTAAAACTGCACAGAAAAGGAGAAGATTTTTTTTTCTGGTCTTCTAGGCTACACTAAAAAAAAACAAAACAAAAAACAACTGAAAAAAGAAATCATGGCAATTGATTGTAACCAAAGTATTTTTTTTCAGAGAAATATTAATAAATTAATAAACAAGATGTTTTATTTAGAAGCTTTTTTGATCTTACAATTTTCTTTAATAAAAATGAACTAAATATTGACCTGAATATTTTTAACTGAAATATTGGAATGGTTAATTTTTCTGGATCATGTTTTCTTCCACTTTTGAAATCTTCTTTACCAGTATTCATGGAAAAGTTGTGCCTAATATTTCAGAATGGCCTGACCAGATTTCAGAAAAGAACCCACATTATTTTTTTTGTCCATCTCTAATTTTAATAAAAATTAAAATTGAGGTTCTCCTTTATTTTTTGAGATAAAGAACCCAAGGGAATGTTGATTTGAAGTTTGAATTTATGCATTTTTCTTTGAAAATGTCTTGGAGTGGAAGGGAAACAATGTAGGGAATAAAAGAGAACAAAGGCTCACTGCAGAAATGAGCATGATGACAGTGCAGTGAGGCAGTTTATGACCAGAATTGTTCAAACAGCTGGAGATCGTATTACACTGTTTATCATGTTTAAATCCATGTCAAAATGACATATATTGTGGAAGTTTTTGTGTGAGATTGGGAACTAGGTATTATGTGAAAAAGTTAACCATATGTTACAATATTCTTCTGGGGACAAGAAATCTAGCTGAGACTAAAGGGAAGAGTGAGTTCACCCGAGAAGTCGTGTCCTCTTGGGGCAGATGGGATGGTGTGGGCTGCATGCAAAACACTTGGGTGGTTTGAAGAGCTCCATATGAGTCACATAATTAATTTTACTTTTCCCCTCCACATTTTATCTCTTTATAAATATCATTTTGTTTGAGGTGTTTTTCCTCCCTAATTGTCTAATGGACTTCAGAGATGGGGGAGAATCCGTTCCTTCCCTTTGACATTTTCTCCCATCTGTGGTGGAGTGTACCTGGGGCTGCTGCCTGGCAGTCACGTGTCTCCTTTCTGTTTTCCCTTACTCAGAGAGACTTATTCTTGTCATCACATTTTGCTTGTGAACACTCCCAAAATTTGCAAGTCAGCAGAAGGCTGGGGCACAGCAGCGCTCCCTCGGCCTACTGGACAGATTGAATTTCACCCACTAAATATATTTCAAACTGCAAGAATTCAAGCAGCTCACAATTTCTATGGTCATTTGTGCTAATAAAGTTTGACAGGCTGAATGTTAATGGAAAGTAAACAGGAGAGGGGGTGCTAACAAGGTCATAATGAAGCTCACATTTAAATTGAATTGAAACGAATATACGAATGCTCATGGGAAATAGTTTGTTGGTCTCCTCTAGGCTGTAGTGCAGCATGTGGTAGCAATGGGCAGTTTGTGAGTGGCAGAGTAAAAGAAAGCTATAGCTATTCTGCAAGGACAAATTGTATCTAGCTAAATGACGAAAACTGACTCTAGAAAGGAGGGAAGCAGCAGAGGATGTTTTTTTTACAGGAGCTCATCAGTCACAGCAGCTCACTCTTGCCCTCTTGTTGCTGTGACTCCCAGCTAACCACACTTATGTCTCCAGTGTGATTCCCATTGATTTCAAAGACACAAGCCCGGAGGGAAGCACTGATTGGGGGTCAGATTTTACCAGATGTGAACACTCTCAAGTCCTCTTAAATCCAATTTTGAAGGCAGGATCACTTCGCTTCTTGCAGGAGGGGCCTCAGCCCAGCCCAGGCTGGTGAGCAAATCCTTTAAAAAGTCTTTTACTACTGCCATAGTGAATCTTTTAGTGTGTTCTATTTTAAATAATGGCTGAATCCAGAGCAATGAGTTGCTGGCGTTCTCTGGCGCGTGCATGCAGGGAGTGTGTCATAGCTGAGGAATTGGCTGCCTTATCCAAAGCTGCTGGCTCTTTCTTTCCAGGCGTGCTTTCCTAATTCCAGACGGATAAGGAAACACTGGTGTGCAAGGAACCATCCCCCTCCATCTCCTCCTTCCAACTTTGGCATAGTTGTGTTTATTGCCTGCAACTGAGGGAGTTTCAATATCCTTGCAAAGCTCTGTCTGAGGAGACCCGGGAAACAGAACATTATTGGTGCAAAACCCTCTGTAACCATCAGATGCTTTTCCATGACTCAAAAACATTTCAGGCTCTTTTGTAATAAATGTAAATGGCAAACCAGAGGTCAGGGATGGTCTCAAGGGCAAAGGCTGGTGTCTAATCTTTATTTTCTCTTTATGAGCTGCTGTAACAACTTTCAATGTATGAAAGAAATCAGCAGAAATGTGAGACAAGGCAATCTTATTAGGAAACTGGTACATAGCTTCTCAGACTTGTTCCTTGACCTCCTTTGAAACAGTCGTGGGGCCAGGATCCTCAGAAGGTTCAAAAGCATAAATGGAGCAGTGAATTATTGTAGCAGGGATTTATTGTTTCTGTTCACTAAAAACTTTCCTTCCCCTTATTCACACCCCCCGGCCCAGAGTTTTCAGCCATTTTAATCTTGATTTTAATATAATGGTTCTTTTAACATATTTTTCAAATTACTGTAGAGATGACAAATAGTTTGGGTTGGACTCTTGGTTGATATTTACACTTACAAAAACAGGGTTTTCACCAGTTAAAGATAATTTGATACTATTTGCAAGAGGGGAGATAATAGTGCAAATTTATTAATCTGAATGCTCAAGGTTTTTAAATTATTTTGCATATTTCAGCAACACCTGTACATATGGCTTGGCAACCAAAAAGTGAATTCCTTTGTGTCCAAAAGGATGTTCCATTTGCCACTCTACCCTACATAAAATGTTTCACTTTTGGGCTGCTGGATTTGGGGCAGAAGAACCCAGATTTGCAAAGCTGCCCAAGGAGGAGGAAATGCTGGTACTGGATTAGAGGCTAGGATCCTATCTGGGAGCCCCAAGTTTGATTTCCTATTTAAAAGGTGTTCTATTTCCCCCCCCTACCAGATTTTAAAGCCCTTTGAGGGTGGGGGACTCACTTAGGCTCTCCCCAGTGCCCCATGCTGGGCCATGAAGGGAAAGGACTGCATCCCATGCCAGCCAGGAATGAGTGCTGTCCTCAGTCCCTTCTGCCAGCCAAAACTGGGCAGCAGATTTATCCTGCAGCCAGATATTGTTTCCCAGCAAACAAATCATTTCCCAGCAAGTTTGCTGTGTCCCAGAAAGAGATTTCATCCCTTTCTCGCTGAGGCACTGCATGCCGGCTGCACTTGATGTTAAGTTTCCCAAACCATCCCATGCTGTTCAACCACATTAAATATTGTGCTGAAGCTAATTAAGATGACAGTCTGGGAATGTTTTTATTAACTTTGCCTGCTGAATTTCTTTCCCCCCAGATCCTGGCTCTTGTAAGTAACTTCCAAAAGCTGATTCAGAGCATTTATCTTTTACCACTTCACATTGATGTTGGCCTGGAGGTTGATGCTGGACTTAATGCTTGTGTTAGTGTAAAGGAAGAGTGGACATCTAAATGCTTAGTGGAGTTTAATCTAGAGGGATGTGCCTGAGACGCCTGTAGAGCAGTTCCTTAAGGATGAGAAAACTGAATGTCTGACATTTAATTCTCCTTTAGCTGAATATCAGTGCAACAGGCATTGCTGACAGTGCTCCAGACAGTGCACAGAGTGCCAGGAGGGCTGGGGCAGGTCCTACCCTTCTCAGCTCTGGTCAGTCCCTGTCAAAGGCAGAAGAGCCTCAATGTGTGGGGCAGTGCATGGTGCAAACCAGGGCCAGTTTTCTGTCGTGATGGTTTCTGACTTGGAATTTTCATTTTTCGGGTTCTTAATATTTTATGTGCAAAAATTCAATTAAAGAAAAATGCACTCCTGCCAGACTTTAGGCTGCAGGTCTGAGAATTGAATACTCAGAAAAAAGTCTGAGCTGTTTCATAAATATGTCTCAGGGACCTTTAGCTCCCTTCAGGCTGATTCCTGTGCCAGGAATAAAAGTCACTCTAGGCCTTAAATCTGATGAAATTCTTCCGTCGCTTCTGTGTGAGGAAGTGGAAGTTGCAGAATCTGGTCAGCCTGTAAAAGCTGTTTCAGTTGTTGATGAATCCTCATGAAATCATTGAGGACTTCTTCCATTGGGATGATAAATTGTCAAGTCCTTAAAAAAATATCCTATATTTTAAAAATTGCCCTCTGAGCATCAGAGAGAATAGAGGTGAGGGCAGAATGTTGTGTGTGCTACAAATCCCCTGTGAGGGCAAGAAGGAGACAAACACATTGGGGGACTGGTGAGGGATGGAAAGGGGATCTAAATATGACATAGAAAGTCCATTTATTTTCTTGTAACCCCAGACGTATTAAGGACTGGCACGTACAGCTGACACATAAACAAACTGTGCTCTCTCTTTTAGAAAATGTGTGAACAGGGTTGCTCATTGTCAGTTGTGCAGGCAAAAAAAATAATAAACACAGATGTATATTGGAGAGGGGTGGAAATGCTCTGAATTCCCCCAGCCGAAACCCAGGTGTTGAGAGGAGCTTGAGGAAGGACTCCCCCTGAGTGCCTTTGGTGGTGGCAGTGCATTGTCTGTGCTCCTGTTACTTCAGGACTAGGAGAAGTTTGGAAGAGGACCTGGCATGAACCTCACTTCAGACATGGGCTTTTCTGTCCCCTAAATGTTATCTATTTTCTTTCCTCCCTACTCTCATCTTTTTCGAGCTGTTGTAGCAGAGAGGATGTTGAAGCCATGAACTGCTGGCTCTATTTTTCTGCCTTTTATCCTGGTAGAATTTGAGCAGGGAGCTGGTCTGGGAGCATCACTGCTCTGAGTCTGCATGACTACTGAAGAAAATTATTGAGTGTAAATTTAGATTTTGTTAATACTGTATGTGAAATAATTATTTTTGAAGTGACAAGAGGATACTAACCATGAATTACTTCATTAGGCAGCAATTTTAAGAGAACCCAAACCACCACTCAAAAATGTCTAGTAAAGAATGACCCAATTAGCAAGCCCTGCTGTCTGCCTTCTACCCATCACTGGGACGTGTTAGGATTTTTCAAGTTAAACTGTTAATGTGAGCTGTTAACTGTGTGTTGTGCTAATAGAGGTCCCTGTCACAAGTTAGATCCCATTTTGTTTGTGTTTTTTCCTGAAATGGGGGTCAGCTGTGCAAGAAGAGCCATAAACACTTTTGCTTCAAGCACATTTTTCTAGCCTTGTTGCCTGTAAAATCCCAAAAGGCAGAGATTTGTTTTGTTTCATCCATTTGTTTGCAGTGGAAGAATCTTGGCTTGGTTGTGCTTGGCTAAGTCCAAAACCTCCAGAAAAAAGAAAGTTTCTCTAATACAGACAGTTGGATGTACATAGTATGTCTGATAGTTCCCATTGGGGAATTTCCACCTGTATTTTGAGATCCAAAGTAAAATTCCCTGCACACTATTTATTATTTTTTTGTTTATGTCGATGTCCAGAATTTCCCAACAAGTTCACTATCTCCATGTGCTGTATAAACAGTAGGGAAAGATTTGGCCAAAGCAAGTTTACAATCTTAATGGAAGACAAACTGGGAAAAATTAAGGATTTTTGGTGAGGTTTTTGAAGACCCACATCTAGTTGTAATTATAGAAATATTTAATTTTATTATTGTTTATTGTTTATTGTACCAAATTTGTAGGATCACTTCTCAGGATCTTATCATGACTCTTGCCTTAATTAGTGTTGTTTGGAAAGTCCCATCACCTAGAGTTAAGATGTTGCATAAGACTCGACTTTCATATAAAAACCCCCAGCAAGTTTCTTGTCTTTGTGATCTTCAAGGGAGCTTTGGGGATTGAGATGTTGAAAAAGCTCACAATTTTCTGATCTTTTAGAAGTCTGACTCATGACTTTTTTCATCTCTAGCGTTAGAAATATTGGTAAAATGCTGGTGAGAGAAACCCAGCCAAGCACAGGGCTCACAAATCCTTGTTATTAATGGGATTATCATTGTTGTGCCTCGGAGTTTATTTTGCAAAGAGCCCTGCAGAATTGGGAGTGCCCTGTTTCAAACCTGTACAGAAGTGAAGTAAATACAGTAAATTTCAGTTCAGTTCTCTGGTTCCTCAAGGCCTGGCTGCCTTACACATAGAAGAGGTGGGAGTTTTTGGAGGGACACTTCTTCTGGGTTTTGGAATCTGCTGAGTGCCAAGCCCAAGGTGTGAAGAGCTCCTGAGCATGGAGAGGGGATAGCGGAGGGTCAGACCGAGCCGATCCGGGGTCAGACTGAGCCTATCCCGGGTCAGACCGAGCCGATCCTGCTGTCCCGGGTCAGACTGAGCCTATCCCGGGTCAGACCGAGCCGATCCCGGGTCAGACTGAGCCTATCCCGGGTCAGACCGAGCCGATCCTGCTGTCCCGGGTCAGACTGAGCCTATCCCGGGTCAGACCGAGCCGATCCTGCTGTCCCGGGTCAGACCGAGCCTATCCCGGGTCAGACCGAGCCGCTCCCGGCCGCCTCACCCAGCGCTCAGCACCGCTCGTCCCTGCGGGAGCTGCTGACCCCGGCCTGGACGGGAAGCCAGCGGACAGCTCGCTGCAAGGTGTTGAGGGGAAAATAGATTAGTCTGAGACAGAGCGAGTCTCAGAGCTGTCATGGTGCTTTAAAAAATAAAGCTTGAGGTAAACAAAGCAACACGCCTGCTTCCACGCAGTCTGTGGGATCGCTGCCGCCAGCCTTTCCGACCGGCTCAGGAATTCCACTTATTTCCGACCCCAGCTCCTCTCTGCCTCGTGGTGTTAACCGGGCTGGCCCCGTGTCCGGGCTCACGGTGAGCATTACCTGCAGCATTCCCTGTGCCCAGGCTCACAGTGAGCATTACCTGCAGCATTCCCTGTGTCACAGCTCACAGTGAGCATTACCTGCAGCATTCCCTGTGCCCAGGCAGCCGAGGCACAGCAGGCCTGAGATCATTTAATACTTCTCCTGAGATGACTGGATGGATTTTGGTTTTTTTGTTGTTGTTGCTCCTGCTAAGACAGTGCCCTGCTGTAGCTGAGGAGAACAGCTGAACAAGACTGAGGAAGTTCAGCAAATACATGACAAAGGAAATTACTAAAGCTGCAGAAGGCACAGGTATGATCACATCACTGCTTAGTTAGAGACTTCCAAGCATGATCATTCCCAACAGAAATCCTCTGAAGTTTACTCTTTGAACAAGGTGGTAATTGGTGCCCCTGACATGGAGCTGTGTGTGGCTGCTGCCCTGCCTGCCCCTCTCAGAGTTACTGCAAGGAAATGAGGAATTTCTGCCTGCCACTCAGATTTTGCAATTCTTTTATTAATTGGATTTTACTCAAGTCAGATGAAATTGAAGCTGTCCTGACACTCAGCTCCCATTTCAGCTCTCCAAACAAGGCGTGCATGATGCGTACTTCATTTGTTTCTCATTAGAAGTATGAATTTCGCCCTGTGTGGCACACCATGGTGAATAAAAACCAGGCCTTAGGCCTTCTTCCAGGCTTGGTTCTGTCTCCTGTAGCTGTGCTTTACCTGAAGCAGGAGAGCACACCAGCCACAGCTCACTTCCTTGCATGGAGGAGAAGCAATTTCTGCCAGAAGACTATAAAAATAGCATCCTCTTTAATCCCTGCTCTAATTTCCACCATGAGTGACCATTAGGCATGAAAATACCAGTAAACTTTATTGGCAGTAATATATATATATATATAATTTGAAAACCAAAAAAGAGGCAAGAAAAATGTTATGAGACCATTAAAAGCTTCATGAGGAATCCTCTTTTCATGTTTGCCCTGGGAGTTTCAGCTGCTCTGATATGAATACTATCTTACTGAATGCCTTGCATGACTTTTTATAGAAGATGAAGCAATTGCTTGTGGAAGAGTTATTCCTAGAGTCTCTTAAAATATTGTCATTTGGGTGACAGCATGAATTCAGTAATCCTTTTTGCCTTAAAATGGTCATATTAAACCTAATTAAACAATAAAACTTTCTTGTGGGATTTAAGCATAAAATTATTAATTGTGACTTCTCTGTCATTATCTAAGGTTATGTTTAAAATAAATTTTATATCTCCAAGACCAACACTATAAATTACATTGGCTTGAGAACTTGATGTAAATTGATAGAGTTTTTGAAGGGAGGTGGATACATTTCTTGTCTGGATCTCTTTCTCCTTCATTCTTTCCTCTCGTTTCCTAAGTGGGTTTTAGAATTTTGAAAGCATAACAAGCAAAAAGAAAGAGTTGGTGTTTTTGGGGGAAAGATTTTAACTTTCTCCCAAAGGTAAGAGAAGTGGTCTTTTATCTAAAATGTAAACATTACTAAGATGCATTTTTCTTCTAGACTGCAGGCTTAACTTTTTTTTTTATTGTAGTTTACTTTTTCATTTAAAGTCTTGTCAAAGGCTGTGGATATTTGCCTTTGTTGGGAAATATGATGATTTTTACATATTGCATAAATTAAAAAGGAGCAAAGAAAAACTGAAAAATCCATCCATTTCATACATGGCAACTTTGACAATTTTTTATGAATTAGACTTAGATTTTTGTCCATCCTGATTGTAATACAGCCTGAGGAAGAAAAAGAAAAATTGGAACATAAAATATAGGTCAAAGTTCTTCTTGTTTAGTTAGTATAGCTCCGAAAAAATTTAAAATACTTCTAAATTCTCTTTAATTAGTTCACATAGAGGCATAGTTACTCTGAAAATTAATGAATCAGGCTGACACCTGCTGTATTGACACAGCCAAATTCTTTCTTGGTCTTGAAACTTTGCTCCACTCATGTGTCACCTGCCCATGTAACCAGATAGGTCACTCAGTACATTGTGTTATGCTGTGATGAATCATGAGATGATTCAAAGATCTATTTTTTAAGTGTATTTAATAGAGGGAAGGAGCAGAAACTCAATGTAATGTCTGTTTTCAACTCATTTGCTATGAATTGATGTGAATTAAATTTATTCCCATTGTATTTTCTCTTTCTGTGCTGAGCTGAGTCCTGTGTGGGTGATTTTGATGTTCAGTGTCACACCCAGTGATGCAGCAGTGGCTTACATGGGGCAGATTTCATTGGTTTCAGGAGGGCTGAGATGAAAATTAAACAATTCCTTTGATTCCTTTGAATTTCTTCATCCTGGGAGGAAAGCTAGGATGGTGAAAGCTGGTTGGCATTTGCAGGTGGGCCACTCACTCCGCATTGAGAATCTTGTCAGGGAACAGAGCTGCCATCCTCATCCTGAATACTTCTGTTTTGTAGCAGCCCACATCAATTTTCCTTTGAATTTCCTTGTGATCGCTTTTTGTCTGATGTGAAGACAGCTGTCTAGACATCCCTTCACAAAAAAAAGAAAAAGTCCTTCTATCCAGCAGTCTGAGAGGGGCCAGAGCACAAGTACAGGTAAATATAGGGCATGTGAGATTGATTTGAAACCATAACTGGGAAGGTAAGTACTTGCACTCGACTCCGAAGGAGCTGCAGCCCTGTTGCAGTGTCTGCCCTACATAGCTTTTACATCTCACTCCTACTTAGCTGCTCACTACTGGTGGGACCAGAGTATTCCATTTCCCAAGAGCCTTAATAGTTTGTTTTTTTCATAAACAGGCAGTGGTTCCTGGGAGGGCTGCAATTTTTTTGTTGGTTTGGTTTTGTTTTGTTCTCATATGAAAATACCATCTCAGCATCCTGCTATTCACTGCAGTTGGCTTAAGGAAGAAAACAGAGATGTACTGAGCTGGCTGAGTGCCTCAGTATTTACAGTGTGCTTGTGTATTTGCAGTGCTTAGTGTTTTCCCTGATAACTTTATTCCATTATCTTCTATCTTCACATTTTTTCTGTTCTCACTTGTTTCAAACTGAATCAAAAAAAGCCTCAACCTAATGCTCAGACAGAATATTAAAAGAACAGAAAAAAAGGCAACTCATGGCTGCAGAGAGTCTCCTTTGGTTTCTACACTTCTTTTGTAGCTTCATCAGGCTTGATATTGGGACCTACCAATGTTGAAAGCTTTCCATAGCACAGGAGGCTGCAGCATCACCCATGTGCTACCTGCTGAACTCCTGCAGGAGATGATGATTCCTTACCTGGGTCCCAGTCCCTCAGGGAGTCCCTCAGGACCTGCCCTGGTGCCATTCTGGGGTGGGGTTGATGGCCCAGCAGGACTGGGGCTCCCTCACTACTTCTGGTAAAATTACTCTGTGACCACAGTATGAATTAGTGTGCATTGCTGAAATTGCCAAGGGGACTTCAGAAAAAAATTAAAATGTTGAATTGGCTTGTGTTGATACACAGCAGAACTGTGGCTGTTTCCTGACTGTGTGGCACCACTCATACCAGGGCAAGGGCTTGCACTGAGCTCAGCAGCTGCTTGAATTATGGTGGTGGCCAACATCCCCCTCCAAAATGAAGCTGGTTTTGCTAAGAAGAGCTGTGCTGATGTGTTTTGAGGGAGCCTTTCTTCGCTCCAAAGAAGGACTGGTGGTGGGTTGGTGTTCTGGCACAGGGTGAGCAGCTCACCCAAGCTCAAGCAGGAATTCTGCCACAGTATCAGGGAACTCACCCAAATCTCACAAATGTCCTGCCTGCTGGTGCACTCCCAAACCACCCTTCCTCTCTGTCATAATTTTGGTTCCCAAGTTTTCTGCAGTTCACTTAAATGAGTTTCGTTGGGAGACTTTGACTCTCAGCAAGGGGACCTGTGTGAGGCATGCAGGTATTTCAGCATGGAAATATTTTGCTCTTCATTATTTCAGTGAAAACCTACTATTTTCTTCAAATGAATGTTATTTTTTATTAAATGAACTCTGAGTAAACACGTCCTTGAGTATTTTAGATAGCTGAGAGAAAGCCTGTTGACTTTTATGACTATGATGATTGTCTAAAATTTAATAACTCCATATGAAAATATCCACTGTTGACTTATTAACCCCTTTGAAGAGCAGTTTTTAAAATATTTTCTTCTGGCTTCAATAGGTCTTGGATTGATACTTTAATAGTCTGCTTTCCAACTGAAGCAGATTCAGCCTTTTTAAAAACATCAAGAAGACTTTTTGCATCAAATGTGCAGTCAGAAGATGAAATCAGTGTTTATCTATTGCTTTGCCCTGGTTCCTCAAGGCAGCAGCTTTTAGAAAAATGAGTAAGATAGAATCAGAGTTTAGATTAACTTAAAACATTTGCTGGAATTGCAGGTATTTTGAAGATACTGCAGGAAAAATTGTATATAAAAAAAAGCTAGAATGAATAATTGTTACCATTAGAGGGACTTCAGTTCTTCTGGTAGGTAATTCTAAGATCCTTTCCCATTAATGGTAATTTGCCAGGAAAGAAAGGTACATTACATAAATATTTCAAAGTAACCTGGACAGCAATTTGAAGATATTAAGCTTTCAACTTGACAGCCCCAAGCACCTTGATTCATCTTAACATCCTGTAAGATCTTAAAAGCAAACAAGGACTTTACTTGAACGGGACTGACTTCAGGACCAAAATGAGCTTCATTATACAGGGCTGAACGAATATTAGGGAGCAATCAATTTTTCCTCAAGCATGTTAATTATCTCAACTGGAAGAAGAGCAGTAGGGATGGACATATGAAGTAAGCCAGAGTCATTTTTCTAAACAAACCCTGGGTCTGCAGTGTGCACAGTATCTCATCTGCTCTAATCTCAGCACAGCTCTGTTTGGATTGGACTCTGCTTCCCCAGGAAGGGGATGGGTGCTGAAGACAAGACAGGTAGTGACTGCAGGGAACCAAACTTCCTTTAAATAAAGCTTGTAGTGTTTGTGATGCCACTTCTGGAGAACATACTGGATGCAAAACTGTCTGAGGCAGGGTTTTGTTGGTTAGAGAAACCTTTTGAAACGATGGAATTTGTTGATTATTAATGCATTTTAGTTCTAGAACTATGCTAAGGTAACTGTAGCACGTGAGTGAAGGTGGAGGAGCTGTGGTCAGCCCTTGGAGGAAGGCAGCAGTCCCAGAGAAACAAATCTGGGCAGTAAGGCTCATGCTGAGCTCTGGGTTTGCCTGGGCTCGGCGATGATTTGCTGCTCATCCCTTGGCACTCCCTCTTGATGCTGCTGCTCAGAAATGAGAAGAAAATTCAAGATGCAGCTCTGTGTTTAACAGATGCCAATCACAGAGTCCTTCCCACTCCTGGCACTTTTCTTCTTTCCCTCCTGTCTGTCTTCCTGCCTGTGCCCCAGGTAGATTTTTAAAGTCAGCAGCCCTGCCTTGGACTTCCTACTTGCATTTTAAAGCTCTCAGTTACAAGAGAGTTCTGTCTATCTAAGTTCCTCTGAGGTGTTGAATTTCTCTCTCTGTGATTGTAGGGTTTTTTTTTGTTCCATTTTGGTTGGGATTTTTTTATTTGTTAGATTTTGTTGGTTTGGTGTTAACGTAGCAAAAGGAGAAGTGACTTCTCTTAATTCTCTGTCAAGTGTGAGCCTGTGGGAGGAAAGGCACAGTGCTCCCAGTCACACTAAGACTCATTTACCAGTCTGCTCAAGAAAGCAAGTTACAGCCAAGAATACAAGGATTTGATTCCTAGCTGGATTTACTGGACAGCAACTGGTGTGGCCTGGTGTGGCGAGCTGTCGTGTTATCTTAGGCCTTGTAATTAGTTTGGAGCCTTTTTTTGAACATCTATTTGACACGCATTAGAGGATTTCTAGAACAGGGGTTGCAGTGATTTGTGGTCATTAAAGATTATTTTCCTTACAGTAATCCCTGAGATTGATATGTAAACTCTGTATAAACAAATACCAAGAGCCTGTCTCTGTCTTGAAGAACTTACATTCTAAATAGAAAAAAAAAAAAAAAAAAGGCAAAGAAAGGGTTATGATCACCAGGGCTGAGTGGAGCTAAGAACAAATCCCAGATCTCCTGCATTGCCTTTGCAACATGTCTCTTCTTGTTCACTCAGATCATCTGGATTTTTTTTTCCTCCAAGTAAAAGGAATTTCATGCCAGAGGTCTGGCACGGTTCCAGGCTGGATAACTCTGGGTGTTTACACTGTCATTGAAGGAGGGTTTCCTGGGCAATCAGAGGTTACAGCTACCAAGTCCTGAAGGCACAAGCCAGCATTGCTGAGGCTCCCAGCTCATGGCCAGGAGTCTCTGTCCTTGCTTTGTGACCAGGCTGTTACACAGGCAGTGGAGCTGCTTCCAGGCTCAGTTTGATTTACTCTGGCCAGCACAGTGCAGCAATTAGGACACCACGTGGGTGCTTTTACGTTGTCCTTCCCACTTCCTAGGCTATGTGGGAGAAGTGTGCTTTGGGCTGTAGGTACCCACCAGTGTAATTTATGCCCTGTATTTCCTGGAGTGGGCTCATGTCCTCTATTTCCTAGGCTAAACTGTAAGAAGGTATTGCAGTTTGATGTTGTGTGTTCTGCTTCAGCTCAAGAGTGGCTGTGTCACTGGTGGGCACAGTGGGCCTGTGGAGAGGCTGGGTACCACTTGGAGTGTGTATGAGTCAGTGGCTTTGGGGGGTTATAAAATACTGAGGGTGGACTGTGACATTATACAGTGATTATTCCTGAACACACAAACATTATCCAGTCCATCATTATGGGAAAAAGGGCTGTGGGAAGCTGTCCCCTTCCTGAGGCAGTGCCATGGTGACACTGGTGTCTCCCACACTGAGCAAAGGCTTGGGCATCCCTGGCTGAGTCAGTCAGTCCCTTTGGCTCAGCTCTGGCACCAGCTGTTTAGAGGGAATGAAGGTGGCAGAGAGCACAGGAGGAGGGCAGAGAGGGGAGTTCACCTTCTGAGCAAAGGCTATGTGGAACACAGCAGAAAAATCTGTATTTCTTGCACCCCTTCATGCTGTAATAGAGTTTGACCTGGTCCTCGGGCCATCTTTTATATCTGTTGTAGGACAGGTGCAAGAGTTGCTAGCTGCCTAATTTGGTGATGTTGAGCTCACTGGTTAGTGTCTGTAAAATGTTGGAGGAAGGCTAGGTGGTACTCTTGAGCTGGATTTTGCCAGTGATTACCCAAGAGGAAAAGTGCTGTGGAAATCAGTAGAGGCACTTGCTCTTCTGAGCCAGGTACTCTTCCCGGTTCTGGGAGGTGGCAGAAGGTGCTCTGTTGGTCCTCAGGCTGCAGTCCAGGTTCAATCAGGAAAACACTTAAGCACACGGTTCTTTGAGGCATGGGCGTGTTACTGCCATTCAGATTTGTGTTTGCTTTGCTGAGTGGGGACAAACTGCACTGCTTGATCTGCTGACCAGGGCTGAGCGAGCAGCTCCTTAATTCATGATGCCTTCTCTAGATAAGCTCTAAGTGCCTTTGATGAAAGGGTTTTCTGTCTCAGGCAGAGCATCTTGTGCCATCAGTGTAACCAGCATTTTTATGCTGTCACTCAAGGGAGCTGCAGGAGAAGTGAGTGCTGATATCCCAGCAGCAAATAACATAGTCCAGAGGACAAATTTATAGCAAACTGAATTGGGAATTTCTAGGAAATTGCTGTTTGTCACAGAGGTACATAATGTTATAAAAAATAAAATATATAGCTGATCTATAAATTTTGCTCTTAGTTCTCTTGGTTCAGGAAGTTTTGGAGCTTTCTCTACGTGTACTGAAGCTGTGTATATTATGCACGTGGCACAGTGTTCTGTAGGCTCATCTGGTCCTTGCTGTCATATTTCCAAACACTGCTGTTGTGGTGTGGTGGGTACAGTCCCACAGACATGTCAGTCTGATGCCTTGTGAAAAGCAACACAGATTGATGATAATAGGATGAAGATATCTGACCACTGTAATTATGCACTCGAGTATTTTCAAGTTGTTCCTAAAGAGAAGAAAATTTCAGTGTAAGAGAGTATACTTGAAAGACTGAACTTCTCAACCCAGCATCAGGAGGGATAAATGGTATTTAAACAATATGTTTAAATAAAGTCTGAATTGATACTGATTCATTCCAGATGAGACTTTGGGATCTGTCGGATGTGTGGGCTTGCTGTGCTATGCTCTAAACTTTTAATCAGAAATAGTCACCCTCTGTACTAAACCAGGTATCTGCAAAGCTTGGCCATGTGATTGTGACAAGCAACAGCATCCCTGGCCCTGGGTCCTTATCAGCTTTAGTGACCTGGGTGTTGGCTTGGAAACAATTCCTTTGGCTGGTGTGTGGGGGCAAAGATCACTGAATCACCTCGCAGGGCACCTTCCCAGATCTGACACAGCATTTTACAAGTCATATAACCATTCCTTACCTCAGTTTCCCTCTGGGAGGTGAGGATAGCAGTTTCCCACTGAATGTTAGATTGGGAGATGCTGTACAGATGCAGTATTACATTTCTTTTTACTGGTTAGACTATTCAGTGTCCTTTTTATCCCTCATTTCAGTATATACTTTTGTGCATCTCCATAGTCTCCAATTAGTGCATGTTTTCTAGTTTATGTTCACAGCATGATGTTACTATTTAATGATGTCTGGGGTGGTTCTTTTGGTGTTTCTTAAAAGGTCTGGTAGGAGGACAAGTGTATTCCTCTTCTCCTTGGCTCCCCAGCATAATTTGAAATACCCAGCACAAGGGAAGTTCTTAAGTCTGTGCTTATACCTTCAATATACAGGGTGGCATGTAAGCACAGTATAATTTAAACATGTTTCTGAGTACTTTTGGGAATAAAGTTGGCTTCCCAAATTGGGAGAATAGTTTTGTAGAGGTTATTGAGCAGAGCTTCACTTCCTTTGGTCACTGGGAATACAAACATATTCCAGTTTGAACCACTGCCTCAGCTAAGTCAGTTGGTAGCATTTCTTACCAGTAGCAACCTAACAGAAGGGATGCAGAGAACTCCCCAAGCCTGAGAGCTCCCTAAGTTCTGCTCCTCAATTTTCTTGAGCTGTGGTTTCTCTTTAGTTGTTATTTGGTTGGGAACCTGAACCTCTGCCTTGAGCTTCCCCACCACATGTGGCATTGGTAAATCACTGAGCCACAGTGCCAGCTGCAAATGCTCCAGGAGAGGTTTTCTTCCTTTATCAGTCTGATCCCTCCTCTGGTTTGCTCCATGGAGTTACACAAAGGGGCCATATGTGTCTGTGTATACCTATATACATACACATACATACATACATACATATATATATATATATATGCACACATACATCAGATTCTGTTCTGTCTTCACACTCAGGGTTGCCAAGCAAAACTTCTGAGGAAGAGGTGACCAGCTGCACACTGAGGCTTTCAGCAAAGGAAGCCAAAGTCATCTTCAGTTGTGAAAGTGCTTAATTGCTCTCTGCACAGTTCACTGATTTCGAGGCCTATAGGGACCCCTGTGATTCTTTTGCCTGAACACCTGCATGTTACAGCCTGTGGCATTTCAGTGTTTTCTGCATTGCAGCCATAATGTTGTGGCTGAACTGGAATGTGCCTCTGAGAACACCATCCAGTCTCAATTTAAGCTTCTTTTAGCAAAAAGGACCTCATAGAGTTAGAAGGAAATTAATTTCTAATATTCCAGATATGTACAGGACCCTTGGAGTTCTTTAGCTTCCAAAACTTCAGGTGAGACCCCAAGACCCATGTCCCACAGCTTGCATATACAGTCATTAATTAGTGTGAAGCACTTCTGTGTTATTTCAGATATCAATACTTCTTGATTCAGTTTGTATTCACTGAGCTTTGTAATGTAGTTTTTTCTACTTGACCAAGATAGCAGATTAAGACATCATGAGGCTTGTTCCATTTTGAGCCCCTTTTTGGTAGAGCCCTCCAACATCATTCCAGCCAGGAGATGACCAGCTCAGGCTGTGGGATGTGGAGCTACTGTGGGTTTTGTGTGTGTGGGTTGGAAGGTGCTGCTTTTAAAACAGTGCCATTGTCAAACTTGCAGGCAGTATCCATGAGAGCTTCTTTCCTGGTTTTTTCAGATTTGGTTTCATTGTCATTCCTCTTGCATTTAGCATCATTCCCAAAATGTTTATTTGCTGTCTGTACCAGCTGAGAAACTTTTTTTATAAAATCTAGTCTGTCCTTGCTGCTGAGTAAAGCCCAGGATTGGTGTTGTCTGCTCCCAAGCTTTATTTCTGTAATGAGGCTCTCAGCTAATGCCAGCATTAGCATGGGCTTTCATTTGACTATTTTTCTAAGGCTTTTTGCTTTTTCATGTAAGGCTTTGTATTCTTGCAATACTCTTAAAAGTTTTAGTCATTTCCACCATCCCAGGTTCTGTAGGTTTCCACACTCTAATCTTGTCTTCTGAAGCACCAAACCCAACCTTCCCTGGCAGTTTTTCAATTTTATTTCACTGCATTTTCTGCACCTTTTCCATTTTTTTCTGTGTGTCTCTCAGCCCCATTTTATTGAGGGCCAGAGCTTGGAGATCTGTGGCCTCAAGGAGCCCCCAGGAGGACCAAGCCCACCTGCTGTGAATGTGCTGGCAGCAGCATGAGCTTGGGAAGGCACAAAAGGGAGAATAACAAAGTCCATGTGCTACCACAGGTCCCCAGTCAAGTTGTCTTACTGAAATGACCTTTAATGGTAGCTGGAAAAAGATACCTGTGTCATAAATTTTTGTCTGTCTGTGTTTACAAAAGCACCAATTCCCATTTGTAATTGTAAATTCGTCCCTGTGCTTTCCTGGAATACATTTATTTTCTTCTGTATTTGTGTGTGCTGTAAGAAAGACCTTGGCTTACAGTGACAAAGAGAAGAGTTATTGCTTCTGCAGAAATATGAGACCTTTCAGGGTACCACAACCTGTGACAGTGTTGTGAATGTCAGGATTTATATTGTGTTTCCCAGCAAGTGGAAGGGTGATATAGAGAAGTTTGCAAGAGGTAAATTGTTGAAAGTGACTCTCAGACTTAAGAAAAACTTGTGTTTTCACAAAGAGAAGACTCATCTCAGTGTCTTCACTTCTAAGGTACTCTTAGGGCAAATCCTGAAGCTGTGGTACCTCTGAGGTAAGTGCTTTTTGGGAGATGCCAGCCTGGTGTGCCCATCTCACACAGGACCAATTCAATCTCCAGGAATTACAATAGAAGGGCTTGTGAAATCTCTGCTTTCTGGCTTGTGGTTTCCTGCTTTCCTTTGCAAGCTAAGTAACCTGCCTTGCCTCCAGACCTTCAAATAGTGTGTGGACCTGCAGTGAATATGTAATGCTCTTCTCATCCTTTGATCTTACAGCACACTGCAAACCTCCAAGCCTCAACAAGCCCTGCTGAAGCAGGGAAAGTGCTCATATTCCCACCTTTGCAGGTTTGGAAACTGAGGCACAAGGTTTGCCTGCCCTGTATCATCACAGCAGTCAATAGCAACCTGAGGAATTCCAGTGACCTCATGTATGGAACCAGGATTTCAGAGGAAATCCTTTGACTCCCAATAATAGAGTCTTTTCATTTGCTGCCTCTGTCCCTGTCATTGGAATACAATGTTATCCTCCCTACCTCTTGCACCACTTGCCTTTATTTCATTTTAAAGAAGCAGGTGCTGCAAAGCAGATTTGTTAAATGTTCTAATGTAGAAGTAGCTGTGGAGAGTGGGGTAGGAGGTGCTGCTCCTCTCCTTGCTTCTTCCTGCAGCACCTTAGCCACCCTCCTCAGCAGGTGCTTGCTCCTTGGTGTATTTCTGTGGACACAGGGAATTCTTCATAACTGAACAAAACACCCATGTGAAATATGCATAAACAAGAGGATACTTTTTTTTATTTATCCCTCCTTCCCAGCTTCTGAAGTGCCATTCTCTGCTTGCACTCATGCTGTGCCTGATTGGCACGAGCTCTGCAGTGCTGTACTTTGGGGCAGGACAGGGATAAGCACTTGTGTGCTTGGAGGAGAATTTGTCACATATCTGTTCTGGTGTGGTATTGTATTTCAGTATGTTGTGACTGGGTGTGTAACATGAGCCAGCAGGGTAACCTGAAAGCAGAGCTGTGCTAAAATAGCCTGTTCCTCTGTGTGCTGGGGTGGCTGCTCACATGAGGCAGGTTTATGTGTGCACCCCTGGCAGGGCATGCAGAGAGAGCTTTGGCAGGATTAGCACATGGTTTTAGCAGCCCTTAGGAAATATGAGCAAAGGCTGGTTGGGATTTTGCCCTCCCTGTGCAGAGGGTCTCGTGCACTGAGAGGCTTTGGGAAGGTGTGAGGGAAGGGTGGTAATGGGGTTCAGTGCTGGTGGTGCTGCTGCCTTGGCAGAGCACACAGACTTGTGTGCTCGTGTCACACACTGCTGCCAGGTGCCCCACTCATCTCCTGTTCTTGTGTGGCGCCTCTGCCACATGCTCTGAGCGCTGCCTTTTCCTCCAGAAGAGAAGAAAGGTTGCTTTTCCAAAACTTGGGCAAGAACCCTTCCACAGACCAGTTTGCTTTTTTTTTTCTCTCTTTTTCTCTCTTTCTCTCTCTTTTTTTCCTCTTCTTTTCTTTCTTTTTCTCTCTTTCTCTCTCTTCTTATCTCTTTCTCTCTTTCTCTCGTTTCGTTTTTTTCCCATCTCTTTTCTTTCCTTCCTTTCTTTCCTCAAGATGTCCTGGTCATGGGACAGAACTGCAGCATGTCCCCAGCCCCCATAAGCAGGCAGTGATGCTGGTAGGTGAGCAGGGGTCGTTGAGGAGTTTCAGAGCCATTTCTTTGAAATGAAAACATTTTCATAGGGCTGGATCTGAAGGTTGTGCTGAATCTGTGTTATAGAATATTGACCAGGTTGATCATTAATGTAATGACAAGGGCAGCTTTGATCTGCAGGTTAATATATATTCACTGCACAGCTTGGAAATCCTGCTTCAGGAGATGCTACAGAAGAACTTTCATATTATTAAGTATGAATCTGTAGTTTACAGATGTAACTGCAGGAACTAGGGATGCTGAAGACTTTAAAAGGGGGAGCCAAAGGGTCCAGTTGTTAACTGCTGCTTTTCGTGGGATAGGAGGGAAAGAGGATAGTGAACACTGGGAAATGTCTCCATTGGAGACACTATATATTTTTAAAAATATTTAGCTTAGGACAGGGAAGAGGATGTAAAAAATGTTTTAAGATATTCCCTCTTTTCCTCACCCTTTGCCCTCACATCAGCCAACTCCAGAAACAGTTTGGTTTAGATGGGATAAGGGCTTCAATTTTTGGAAACAGCCTCATAGTTTGTTTCTGTGACTTTATTATAATAGATTTAAGAAACCACTCCAAGTTCCATAAAGACACTTGTGATGAATGGCCTGTCTCATTGTATGATCTACTAAAAAATGTGCTTTCATCCTAAGATCATAATTGTACACATTTCCAAAGCAAAAAGGTAAAAAAAATAGACTCCAACTCTGTCATACAGTTTTAAAGACAGGACCAAACAATTCCCTTTTGAATGTAACAAACAAATTATTTCTCTAACATAAAGGCACCACGAGATGGGAGAAAGCTTTTGACTGCAGAGGAGCCCATTGAATGTGGAATGCAGGAGCAGGGGGAGGTGGGTTGGCAGGCAGCAGTCCAGCAGCTGGTAGGAAAGGTGCATAGAAGCAGAGAAACAAGACAATGAATGGAAATTTTCTAAAGTATCTGGTAATGGTTTCTTCTTCAAAGCAGACAACCCACAGAACAGCTTTAAATAGTTACAGTCCTATTTGCCAAAATTACATTAAAATGGGATTTTGAAGCAATATAGGTTGGTTGATGGCTTTTAAACCAGAAAGCTAAGAACATGGAGAATGTCTGTGCAGCAGATTCATAGACTGGGTATGTCTAGAGAATAGTTTTGAGGCCAAGAAATTAAAAATCTATCTTTATAAATTGTGCTGTAATCAGTTGAGTATTTGTAGACCCTTTAAGGGAGGAAGACTTGAGTTTTCTTCCTATTGCCTAAAGTATGGAGCATCTTCTGCAAATTGTTGTTTTGGATGTTTTTGTCACCAGCTAAGCATTCTGTTCCCAACTAGGCAGCAGACATGCTTTTGTAAGACTTGCTGTACCTCTTTTTGGCTTTGTGTGCCTGCCACACCTTATGTAGAGGTTTTGGTTGTAAATTCATCAGGACAGGGATTGCCTCTTCCTGTGGGGTTGATTTTCAGCATGGAGTTTACCCTGCAGTGGAGTTAACCCTTCTCACTGTGTGTACAGGATTGACAGAGGGGTGGCTCACACTGCCAATGCCACATTGCCCCTGTCTAGGACAACCACTGACAAAGGCACCCTCCAAGCCCACAGCTTTTCTGTATGAGTGAGGACATGACTCAGGTTATTCACTGCATTAACTCAGTGCTGGAAACAAGTCCCAACTGTTCAGCTCCCAGCACGTTGCATCTCCTATCTGAGGCCACTGGGCATGTTTGAAATGAAATTAGTGTTAATTTGAAGCTGTCCTCAATCTTCATGTCCCCTAAAGAGTGATGCTAATTACCAACCAACAGTTCAACTCTCTCAGTCTCCTATAGCAGGATGTAAAGACCAGTCCCATGTTCTCTGAACTGAGCTGGAATTGTGTTGGTATGTTCTGATATGTGTTTTGTGGTAGGAGCAGGGTAAATCCCTCTGATTGTGCCACTCAGTAGACACAGCTTTGTTTATTTTTTAAGCTGGCACAGAAATGCAGGATAAGCTGGGCTGACCACAAGTCATTAAATGTTATGACTTGAATTGAATGCTGAACAATATTGTTAAAGCATAAAGGGAAACTCTGGAATAAATTAACAGGTCGTATAATATCTTGTGTTTCCCAGAAATGCAACAGCAGCAACCCATCTCTCTTCAACTGCTTTCTCAGCTAAAGGTGAAATATTTCTGCTCCAACTCAAGGCATCCAGGAGTCAGACATTTGTGTTTGAGCTGGCCACAGCTGCAGCCATGCTCCCTTCACAGTTGACAAGGAGAAATGGGAATGTCCAGAGGGTGGTTCAGCTTATCCTAAGGCAGATATCTATGATGGATCAGAAGATTTGCTCACAGAAGGTGCCTGTTTGTCTCCACTGGAAGAGTTCCTGTGACCAGCATCTCCTCCCAGGTATGGGCAATTACAGCTTCACTGAATTAAGTGCTGGTGCTGGTGCACAGCTCTGCACTGCTGTGACAGTGCAGGATGGGGCTGATCACCATGTTCTTGCACTGTTGGGATATTTGAGAGGAAAAGTATATTAAATGCTTACAGGCTTCTGTTTGTCATTGGTGGATGGCAGGGTTCATGCTGCCCACAATGGATGTGATTCATCCATAATTTATTTTGTAAATTTTCCTTCTGTGAGGAATTCTGTTCTTTAGCAGAATTCCTGTCGAGCACTGGTGGAAGGGGACACAGCTGTGTTATTGTGAGGGCACACTTGTGCATCCTTCCTCTCTTAGAGCCTTCAGCAGAACTGAGAAAAAATAGTTGTCCTTGTTCCCAAGGGTGATTGTGGGGTCTGGCTCCACACTGATGTCCAAGATCTCCAGGGCTGCCAAAGCTGGCACTGGGCTGAGCTCAGCCCAGAGTACAAATCCAGGTGAAAAGTGGAGCCAGCCTCCCTGAGAGGCAGCCCTGACTGCTCTGTGTGATACCTGCTCTTCAAAACAGCCAGTGACCCTGCACTGGAAAGCAAAGCCTTCTTCTGGAGCTGGACTTGGTCCATGGACATGTCTTCTTTAGTTGCTCCAGTTCTTTGAACTGGCTTAGAGAAGAATTTTGCACTTGTGTTCTGGAGCAATTGCCTCACATTTATATTTCAACTATTTCTAGGAAGCCAGCAGACAAAACGCATTGAAACTTTTTTTTTTTTTTTTTTTTTTCTGGATGCAGTCTGCTACAAATTTACATTCATATGTGATTGGAAGTCTGAAGCTCATTGGAATAGGAACTTCCAGGATTAGACCCTAAAATATATGTTGTTTTACCAAATAATACATATTGCTGCTTAAAATAGCATAGTTCTAAAGCAGTGGCTAGCATCCAAAGCTCAACATCCATGTTTCTGTTGCCAGGATATTTTCCCACTAAAAGTGAATTAAAAACATAAAAATCAATGTCTATTTAGACTGTTCATTATTATTGCCTGGTTAAGTATAAACAATTTGTCAACACATAACAGACACTCGGGGAAGACATTTCCTTGCAGTAATACAAATCTGAAATTCTCCTGGCTGCTTCCTAACCTGGCACTCATAGCCTTGGATCCAACTGCACAGCTCAGAAGTTTTGAAACTAGCCTCTGAGCTGGGCTTTGGGTAAAGTTTCTCAGCAGTATATAATTATTCCCATTATACCTGTTGTCAATGATTCATTGACCGCTGAGACATACATACAAGCTATTTTTCTCTTTATGACTTTTTGGGGGGATGATTCATTGGTTATAAGTGTACATTATCATATGACTAAAGAAGAAAAAATGGAGTGAAGTGCCACTGAGATTTTCCATATTAAACAAAAAGAGTTTGGTCAATAAAATAGTAGTGATGTTTCTCCCACATAAAGCCAGAAAACATCTGTAAAACTTCAGAACAGCCAGAATCCTACAGCTTTTCTTTGGTTTTACACTCCTGCAATGCAATACACCAAAATCAGCAGAGTAAACACCGTATTGTAAGTAAAAAATAAACACAGCTGGGAAAAGACAGGGGTATATTTTTTTTTTTTTTTTTTGTTTTTGTTTTGTTTTTTTTTTTTTTTTTTTTCTGAATGGTTTGGCCATTCTCTGCCCAGGTGTTGGTCCTTCCTTGTTCCACATTAACTGAAATCACTGATGCCAGAGGAGAGCTCTTTCCTACCAGTGCCACAGGGAGAACAGGATGGGTCATTCAGCATAGCTGTGGTGTCAGGGATGCTCACAGCACATCTGTTCTGCTGGGTTTGGCTACAGGAAAGGGGAGAAATCCTGGTCATTGACTCCAGTTGAATGACATCACTCCTGGGAAATGGTGGGGCAGCTCTTGGAAATAAATTTGTTTCATATCAGTGGCTGGTAAAATGCACAAGGCAGTCACAGGACTACCTTGACATCAATAGCTTTGAGTGCAATTTGTAACCCACAGGTCAACATGAAGATGGGGAGCAAAGACCTTTGAAGGTACTGACTGAAAACAGAAAAAACCCTTTTCCCCTGCCAAAGCTGGTCTGCAGAGTGAGATGGTCTGTTGAGCAACAGGGAAAATAGATTTATGTGTCACTGTTAGCTTCTGCGAACAAGCCAAAGTGTTCTGGCACAAAACACATGATATTTATTCACAAAAATGTGGAATTAATTGCTATCATCCGGATTTTTTTTTAATGGGAACACATTTTGGTTTTTGGTTACAATAGTCCTGAGCCTCAGTCATTGTCAGGAGCAGGACTGCCCTGCCGTGTGAAGGGCCCGACAGGAAACAGTGGTGGGTCCAGGGAGGGAATTCCATGGAAATGTCCAGCCCACAGCAGCCTTTGAATGATGGGAGTTCACTTACATCTTTGTGCAAGTCACATTTATGTCCTAATACAAAGGTCTGTTTACATTAGCTTGTTACCAAGAAAATAACTTCCCAGATGTTTTACTTATTTCACTGGCTGTTATATTTTGTTGATTTTCTTCTTCTCTGGCCTTTCTTTTAAAAGCAAAGGAGGTGCATTCTCACCTTTTCTCCTCTCTGTCTGTATCTGCCTCGTGGCTGACCTGACACATCCTGAAACTGAATCAGAGGTTTCCTTTGTCTTTGATTCAAATTTTTCTAGCTGGATCTCCTAGGGTCTTGCCAAACACTGTCCTCCAGCGTCTGAGGCTTTGTATCTTCTCCTTCCCCTGCCACACTGTGACCCAAATTGCAGTTTGCACCAGGGCATTCTTCTCTCATCAGAGCCACCAAAATGTCCTCCCCTTGTGCCCCTGCTTGTGCTTGACTTTCCCCTTTGCTTGGACCACAGCTCTGCCTGGGCTGCCCTGGGATAGAACAGCACTGCTTTAGCATAGAAACTACAGAAACCAGTTCCTTCAGCCTGTGGGGAAGAGCCAGGAAAGAGAAAAGGGGCATGAGAAGGAGTGAATGCTAATGGAATTTGGGAAGGGAGGCTGAGCTGAGACAGGAGAGAGTTCTCAGTTACTCAATTTGACAGGCACTTCCTCTGGGTTAGCAGAAAATACTTCTGCTCTCACCTGAACTGGAATTTGGGTTTTTCTCAGTGTTTGTTCACACTGTTGTACACCACCAGTGTGAATTAGATATCTAGATATCCAGTATCCACAGTCCCCGTGGAAATCAGCTACTGCAGATGCTGAGCTGGGCTCAGTGTGGCATATCCACATGTGCTGCCTGGTGCAGGTCTGCCAGTTTATGTCCATCTGTGCTCTGTACTCACCAGCAACACTAAACTTGTCTGTGTATTTCATGTTCCTATTGTCCATTTGAGGACATAATTTACCTGTGTTTTGCATTCTTCACAATTTGGTTGTATATTTCCTTGGTGAGTGGGGAATTGACTCTGTCCTTACAGAATCTTCAGACATACACAGAAGAAAGATATTTTTATCTACAGAAACAAAGATCACAGATATATGAACTGTGTCAGGGGTGAGCAGGTCATTCTGATGCAATTTCATGGAAACATGCAATTACATTTTAGGCAAGTTGAGTAAGGTAATTTGGAGCACAGCTGGCCGGTAGCGGGGATTTTCTCCCCTCTAGTCATTGCCATGGACCCACGGGCTGGAGGAAAGCCCAGGTTGAAAGGGTCACTCACAGGCCAATAAAGGAGTATCAGTTGACTGGGAACACCAGCCTCAACAGTTTCAAAAACATGTTTTTCTTCATCTTCTTTAACACAAGATTACACTTAGTCATCACTTATATGGTCGGACTCTTATGATCTCACAATTGCAAACCTTTTCCTTTCTTCCTCCTCCCCCTCTCTGTTTCTTTTTTTTTTTTTTTTTTTCTCTTTCTGTAGAACCATTTATTAAACATATGTTTTATTCTTGCCTGGGGATTTCCACTCAGTTTTCTGTGGTTGATATCCCAACGCCTGAAGTGTTCTCAGAGTAGGGCTGGGGAGATCTTACTCAGTGCAGCAGGAGAGAAGTCATGCCTGTTCCCTTGCATTAAATAGGTGGGTCCGATTTCCAGCTGGTGTCAATTATCCTGGCCATAGATCTGCTCAGATGGTAGTTGCAGCTAACAGTGGTGCTGGGGGAAGCATTCAGGATGTGTCCATGTTGCCAGAGCAGTCTCTGGGTTGGCTCACTTGGAAAGTGCTGCAGTGCCTTGTCTGTTCAAGTAAGTTCTGTATGAAAGCTTGTGACAAATATGGATTTGTTTGGCCATATTTTCTAAATGTTTTTCCCCATCTACTAGGGCTTTGACTCTTGCCTACAGTACCACTAAATTTTCTTGCTGCTGCAGCAAATCACTGAGTCTGGGTAAAGCTGTCCTATATATCTAAATGATGCCTTTGTTTCTGGAGAATTTTCATTAGTTTATTTCAGTGATCCACTTTTCTACATCTCTTTCCAGGCAGAAACTCTGTCAGCTTCTCTACTTCCCTGGTGAGATACTGCTACACAAATCACTGCTTTGCCCTCTCACCCCAAACTCATTATTTAAACCCATCTTCATTAGACAATGTTATTATTGCATTTACTGTTGCATCTGGAAGGCTTAAAACTCAGACACACAAAACAGACTAAAACAATTTGTTCTGCCCCAGTGATCTTCTTGGTTGCTAGAGACCACTTCAGCAACTTCCAGCTCCATTTACTTACCAATTAAACCAAATCCTTGTCATTTAATAGCTCTATATAAATACTTGCTTGAAATAAGTTTTGCTATCTGATGTTATACTGTGATGTACAATTTTAATTGATACAGCTAAAACATATCTAAACTTCAAATGATTTTCTTGTGACACGTGCTGTGCCAGGATATTGAAACTGCTATTGTATAATGATGACTAATTCCTTAACTAAAATCCATCAGTAAAATCTCAGCTTTTTATCTTACTCTTTTGAAGTATAAAAATACCATTATTTCATTTTCATAATACTGTTTATGTTTTACCTCAGCTCAGTCCTGCTGCACAATTATTTACCAGCATCTGTAGTATCATTTTTTCTTGTATATTTACTGAGTCTTAAGTGTTGTGATTGAGTTGTTACCTTATGGCTTATCTGGTGCCTGTGTCCTCAGCAAGGGCTAGTGTAACCTTGAGGAAGTTTTCTTGATTTCTGGTGGGGAAAAGTTTGTCTTTTAGGATTTCACTGCTCTCAAGCTCCATGAACTTGTAACTAATTTCTGTTTGGTCTCAGGTGCTCTCTTGAAGAAACTGTAATCTGAAGGGATGTATTTTGGGTAAGAGCAGAGGCCAACAGGCAGCTGCTCTTGTAATTGCTCAAGAGAGGCACCTGAAAATGCAGGTGAAGGCCCATCTCTGAGCACCATGCATTGCTTTGTTCCTGTGCTGCTCCTGCAGTCCCAGGTGTGTGTGCTTGGCTGTGCCCTTGGCTTGGCCTGCACGTGAGAGGTTGGACACTCCTGGGGAGGGGAAAGGCTGCACCTTCACTGCCCTGTACAAGGACTGTGCCACTTCCCTTGTTCACCAGAGTCATGGGGCTGGCTTTGGCTAGAGCAATCCTTGTGCAGGGGTTACTCCTATGGTGAACTGGTGAGCAGACCTTGATTTTGCCCTCCAGCCCTTGACAAGGGAAGAAGGTGGCCAGCAAACTGGATTCTCTGCTTTTAGCTTGTTTTTGGCTGGAGTAAGCCTCATATTTGGTTTTGGCTTTTCATGAGACAGGCAGTCTCTGTATTTGCTTTTTTCATTTATAATTCGTTATACAGGAGTGAGGCTTCACCTCTCTCTGTGTTGTAGAAGCCTCTTCTTGTTTTCTCTCTGGCCTGTCCTGTGCTTTGTGATGTCCAGGTCCAAGATGCTCATTAAAGAGGTGCATTAGGAAAGCCAAACTGCACCTCTGAAGGTGTATACTCAATCAGTCTTTTTGCACTTTGCTCCACAACAGGTGAATCCATTAAGGCTGCTTTCTTTCATTTCACTGGGATTAATTATAGAGTGAGAAGATATATTTTATGGCAGTGAAGAGCAAAATCTTTGCTTTTAAACTCCCCAGTCTCACAGTCTGCAGGGAGAGATCCATCAGGAGAGACAGCCCCTAATCCAGCTTTCCTGTCTGCATCAATTAAAACTTCTAAACTGGGGTCTGATACCTTGAGTGTTACTGAGTAAACAGAACCTGTGCTGAATGAAAGCCCTAGGCTAGAGCAGGCCCTCTTAACAAGGCTAGCACCCCAGATTCCTCCTGGCAGGGACAGCTCACCTCACTGAACCATGTCAGAAAGTGGGAACACAATAGAAGTAGGGTGCACTTCATCAGTTATTCATAACATCTAGTGTATAATATACCAAAAAGAACTAAAAAATTGTAGATGTTTCACCAAATGAGGTCATGCCTGATTTGCATGCATGGTGTCTCCAGTAGCACCACAGGCTGCCAGACAGGGAGATACAGGCTGTGTAATTGCTATTGGTGTGAAACAATAGGGTCCAGAGGAGAGCAGATGAGGTTAATAGGGATGGGCTAACAGTATCCAAGAGTGACTTAGGAAATAAAACAGAAAAATTGATAAAGCAAACTTCAGCAGCATGTGGCAGTGGTTAGAGTGCCTGCAGAAAGCATCACAAGGTCTGGTTGCTGTGATGTATGTGAGCAGGACATTATTCAGTGCCTTGCTTTCCATGTCCCTCAGTCCCTTAATTTTTTAATGCCTCTATTCTTCATCTGCAAAGTGAGGATCCAGTATCACCTTTAGGAGGATGTGGATTGTCTTAAATTATAAATGTCTGTAAAGCTCTTTGAAATCTTTGCATGGCTCTTGTTTCAGCAGTACAAGGTATTATCTACACTATCATTGCTGTGCTTGCTCAGGAAGAGTACAATGGTTTTTATTTGCAACTCTGGTCCCAGCTGAACTCTTCAGTTGGATGCTGAGAGATAGGTGTTCCATTAAAACTGCATGTGGAGAGCTCAGCTGCCTCTAAATATGAGAGTTGCAGGAGTAATGAGAAAGAAGGCTGCAGGACAGAGATATCTAAGTGCTAGATGCAGCTTTTGCTTTATTCTTCCCTTTTTCCTTGTCATTAATCTGGCCAACTAGAAATAAAAATTTATGCCTGTATCTATTAGAGAAGCATAGCTGGAATGTAAGATTTATTGGCACCAATATGAAGGAGCAATTTCAGAAAGAGCTCTGGAAAAGAATTCATCTGCTGGGTTTAACTTATTCTGAACTCTTTCTCTACAAGAACTAATGAGCAGAATTGTGCCAATTAATCATTGACTTTTGCTCTTCTATGCCACCTTTAGTAAAGATTCTTAAACCCTCATTAGGGTTGTCATTTGATACCAAAGCAACTGTGGGATGGGAGTTTTAACATTCTGTTTACAGCTGGGCTGGAGACATAAACTGGTTAATTCCAGGCCTTGCAAAGTCAATGAGAGCTTCAGAAAGATCCACATGTGAGAGGTGACTCTGCTGTACTGGCATGGCTACAGCTGAGTTTTCCTGGGCTGTGCTCACACCAATTCTGTGAATGCCCTCAGGTTGTTAAGACAGGACAGTGGAGTCAAAAGGATCCCAAATGAGGGGAGGAGTGGCAGGAATTAGCCAGTTTGCACTGTAAACTCCCATTCCAAAGTGGGATTGAACATTCTGGTGTTATGAAAATGTGATCTGTAATGATGTACAATTTAACAAGGTTGTGAACGGGGGTGGTTTTCTATCTAACAAAAATCTGGTAAAAATGTCCAAGGTTTCTTGCTCCCCACAGAACTGAGTTGCAGCCAGCAGGGCTCAGTTCTGTGTGAAGAACTTTGGAGACCAGACACCTTCATCCCTGAAACCTCCAGGATGCCCAGGAAGTCACAATTCATAAGCCATTACAAATGGATCATTTGGTGAACCATCTTTGTGTCTGGGATAGTCAGCTTGGCACTGGCTTCTAATAGATGCACAGCTGAGGTTTAATGCAGCTTCAAGAGATCAGTGTGTAATGATGCTTTCCCACTTTGTTCCAAGGAATGTTTCTTCTGCCCCTCCTGTTCCCCTGCCTCTTTTAGCTCTGGTTAACTACAATGGAGAAAATTCACTCTCAAAGCCTCTTCTGCTTTCTTGCAGTAGTGTGATTGGTTGCCCAAGGAAGGGCAACTCAGTCTGGTTTTCAAAGCATTTTTGTAGGATTGAACTGACTTAAAGCTTAATAGGATATGTACAGTGTTACACAAATGCAGCTCTCGTGCTGTGCACTGGAGATTTACAATTATTTTAATTTAACCCAAATGAAAATGTTATGAGCCAAGTTATTTTGCAGACATCTCTTCTGGATGGTTATTTGATTCCTTACACTTCATATGGAAGATTTAACTTGAGGTTTGGCTGCTCTATTCATGTGTCCAAATGTATTTTGGGGTTTTGGTTTTTCAAAGCAGACCTCCTCAGCTTTTGCAGGTGCAGTTTTTTGTCCTGCTAGTAACTTTGCCTTCAAAGGGATGTTGAGAAAGGGTAAAGTGGGACTCATGGCAGCACAAGGAGTGGTGCAACACAATGGGCACCCAGAATTGGGGAGCACTGGGGAGTGTCTAAAACTTTCCTGCAAGTCTCTTTTGAGGGATGGGAAGAATCAGGCCAGCTGTGTTCTCTGGATGAAGGCTGCAGTATCAGGCACTGCAGACACTTCTTGTGCTTTATTCTGACATAGGCAGTGTGTTGACATGGGCCTCATCTGTGTGGTGGAAACCCATATCTTCAAGGCCTTGGGGAGCCTGGGGCTGGTAATGAGAAATGCTGCCCTGGTATCACAGGTACTTGGGCAAGAAAGGCTATTAAAGCACCTTTTTGTTCATGGAGAGAAATATTTGCTGCTTGGTGTCCTCCTCCCCTGTGTGCTCCTGTGAAGGCTGACCCAAATTACCCCTGGAAAGCAAATCCTGAGGCTGTTCAGTGCAGGTGACACGAAGAAAGGGCATTGTGTCCTTAGTAACTCAGCACTGGCATTCAGTGCCTGCATGAAGTGTCATAAAGTTAGTTCTGGTGCTATAAAGATGTTTGTAAGACACTGCAGAGGAAGAAATTCCCAGCAAAGACTTTCTGTGTATTTGATTTGTATTTGGTGTTTGTTGGACCTCATGTGGAGTGTCTGGGGGATTGTTTTAGCTGCCACTTCTGCAGAGAGGGAAGATTTCTAGTAGACAAATGGGAGACACTTGTCCTGTCTGCATGCTGATGTTAATTAGGAGTTTGGAGCCAGTCACTACTGCGATTCAGCCAGGCACACACTTGCTTGGACTGTGCCTGCTTTTCTGTCTCAGTCACAGAAATGCTCAGGATTAGGACTGGAGATGAAAAGATCTAAAGAGATCATCCCAGGACTTGAAGCTGGACTGGCCAGGGTCTGGATCCTACTGGCCTGGGGTGGAGCCTGACTTTGGCACTACAAGCTGTGGCTGGCCTGAAATGGGTCAAAGCTGTAGGAGTTGAAGTGGGAGCAGGAGGAGAGGAGAGAGACCAGAGTAGACAGAGAAACTCAAGGTTCTTAGGTAATTTCCAGAACTATCACTGCTTCCAACTGCTCCTGCCTTGCTCCCCTCCATCCCCAGAGGCCTGGGGATGCTGACAGCCCGACCCACATCATCCCTACTCCTGCCAGACTTGACAGAGGAGTTTAGTGGTTCCAATGGGAACAGGAAATCAGGAGCATTGTGTGACCATTGGCTCCCACAATGACCTTTTTCAAATGCCTCACCTTAATAGAGGAGACCCTTTGTCAACTGCAATAATGTTTGAATTGTGTTTAACAGGGTCATCTGCTAAAGCCCCTCCTGGAAATGGTTTCTCTTCATATTTTAGATTCCAGCATCCTTTTATGGAAATTATCAACTATATGGAGATGGTCTAATTGCACAGAGCCTTGTTGAGCTAGAGTCAACATTTCCTTAACCTCTTATTAAACCTATCATAAAGGTATGGTTTTTGAGGTCGTATTATTATCATGATGTGTTTGGCTTCATGTCCAAAGGAAGTGCTCCAGAGATACTAACACACACTGAATTGAAGGAAAGAATGAAGAGGATTATATGAAGCCCAAGAATTTTAAGTCTGTTAAAGTTTAACTAGAAAACCATGGTTGCTGAACCATCTGCTTTTAATCTTCCTATTTCTGTGCAGTCTTCTGGGGACTTGGGCTTGGCAACAGATCTCCAAATCACTAAATTAATCTTGTCAGGTTCAGGAAGCACCAGAAAACCCTTGAGAGGTAGATTCTGCACTCAGTTACACCTGTGTGAAGTCACCACCCTCAGCTAACTCAGTGACACCACATTTTCTCTGTAGGATTGTATGGTCAAATATCTAGACATGCTGATCTGCAAACTGAAATTTGGCTGGATTACTTGTCTGAAATCTCCTATGGATAAATGACCCTGAAATATTCAAAACAATCTGCATCATCATCAAGCAGTTTCAAATATCCATGTGGATATTGAAAAAAACTGCTCAGCAGCATCGCAATTGTCTTTTTCCAGCAATACTTTTTTGGTTGAGCCATTGGTTTACATAGATAGGATTGGATGAGATGCCCTCTCTGCAGCCCTGTTCTGTCAGCAAGGGCTGTCAGTATATGCATGGCCTCATCAAAACAGGCTTAGCAAAGATCTGAGAAACACAGAGTCTCTCTTTTAAAATTAAAAAAAAAAAAAAAAAAAAAATTAAACCTGCTCTAAGTTCCTTATATTTGGATGGCAAGCAGAGCTGGAAACTGGCTTTAGACACCTGTCAGCTCAAGGAAATAACCATGTAGAAACTCTAATTTCTTAATGTGCATGTTCAGCAGCATGACAGGTGCTCAGCAAACAGTGCCTGTTGCTGCCTCCAGGCTTTGCTGGTCCTTCACTGCAGCAGAAAGTGCCACCTCTGCATTCCTGGCTTCTCATTCAAAGGCTGCAGCTCAGCAGATGACTCTGAGCAGTGGGAAGAAGTGGTGGTGAAGGTCTGGGGAGCCCTTGTGCCCAAGCTGGGCTGGAGCAGCAGTGGGAGCTCCTGGCACAGGGGCTCTGCAGCTGCCTCTGTCCCTGAGGAGCCACCTGGCAGCTCCAGAACAGCTGGGGGATTTCAGTAGAAAGCTGCATTTTCTGAAGCCCTGCTCTGTGCCTGTGCTTCAATTTGCTGCAGAGCATCTCCTCAGAACATTTTCAGACTCCTGTGTCTCATTAGGTGTAAAAGACCTGCACATCTCCCTCGTGATGGGAATGTTGTGCACATCTCCCTGCTGGGAATCTCCTGATGCTTTCTGGAAAAGCTGCTCCTGTGTGCTTGGGACCCTTTGGAGCTTTGCCCTGGAGTAGCTGTGGTGGAGCCTCAGCAGCAGAAAGTGGGAAGCAGTGTTCCCACATTGTTTTTTTCATTTAATTCTCAGGGAAAAGCCTCAGATTTTTCTAAAAATCCTGTCAGTCTTACTTGTGAAATCTGATGTACAGCCTAAAAATAGCATTTCGGTGAGAGCTGAGAGCGTTGACAATGAACTGACTGGAGGAACAGAAGTTGGCAAGTCTTCACTGCTCAACATTTCCAAAACTAATTTTCCACATCAAGTCTCCTCTTCCTTTTCCCTGTGCTGTTTAAACAGAAATGTAAAAAGAAACTGTTAAGGAAACCCACATATGTAATTGTTAGGGGAGGAAGCAAGTTTTGTGGCTGAGCAGCAGGAGAAGAGCCAGATGATCCTGTTCCTTGTGCTGCCCCAGGCTGGCGTTCCCCAGAGCTTGGCTCACTCTGCTCTTGGTTCCTTGGACACGAGTGGGACACTTGGGCCGGGTGTTTTCACAAGTGTTGAGCAGCCAGATTTCCACTAGGCTGCTCAAAATGAGAAAATGCAGTTTTCAGCCCTGCTCCTGACCTTACTTTCTGTTGCTCTGCAGCGATGGAAGTGGCTGCTCTGGGAGGGGAGGGTGGGAGCAGGGAGGGCAGCAGGCACTGACCGTGGAGATGTGATCACTCCAACCTTGGCTGTCCTTGTTCCACATTTCCTCATCTGCAGGATATTCTGTCCTGAAGAGTCAACAGTGAGTTCCTGTATTAAAAAAGCCCTGTGCCCCAAGGAGTTTGGGAATGATAAGGCTCCAGGACTGTACTCCTGTTTCTCCAGAGAGCTGGATTGCTTAAGTGCAATTTGCAGTCTGGTGTTTGGGGCTAATTTTTACATGAATAAATGGAGTCTGGTGAGGGATAATCAGGGATCTCTTATGGGTGAAATTGAGCAATGAAACCATCATTCCCTAGAAGGGAAAAGAAGAGATTGTTTTTATCCTGCACCTTCCCAATATATGAGGGAAAGCTTTGAAGTACAAAAATAGTTGCTGTATTATACACATATTGTAGGATGTTTACCACTGGAGACTAATGCCTAAACAATGAATTTCCAAGCCACTCCAAATGTGATCCAACTTTATTCTAAACAGTCATGAAAAAAATCCTGATTATAACAAATGAAACTCTGCTATTTGTTTTCTTTTCACAGTTGGAGATTCTGTACACACAGAGAAGTTGCTTAGAGTCTGAAAGTGTTTATCCTGCCAAAAATAAATGTTCTAAAAATGATCACTTAGCATTTTCTGCATCTCTGCATATTTGTTTACCATGAAGAATCTGCTTACAGAGCTTATATTGTATTTTTTTTTACATTTCAACTTCAGTGGAAAAAAATTGAGCATGCTTCTTACAAACACCCATTTCCACTTAAAGTCATGAAACTGTTTTGTAACTATTTTCGTGCGGGCTGTGGTTACTCCAGAGAAGTTTATTTAGCAACCAAAGGTGATTGTAAGAGCCAGATTTTCAAAGCAGCCTTCTAAATACAGCATGGTGTTTGAAATGGCTTCTGTTTGTGTGTGTGTGAGAGCTTGTAAACTTGCAGGTTTTCATGAATACAGATGGTTTTGTATCCAGTATTAGTAAATTTAGAAATAATAATACTAGACCATTGAACAAAATTCACATTACAAGAATGATGCATGTATCAGAACAGCCTTTTTCCAGGAAACTGCAGGAGGACATTGCTGGGGGAGACATTCTGGATGTTCTCAGCCCCACCCATGGTTTTCCTCCCCTACAAATACTGGCTTGTTTGTGGGTTTGCATATTTACAGAGAATCTTTACTGTTGTATTTGAATGTTTTCAGAATTAATTAATTGATTCTCCTGTGAAGTTTTATCACCACTTTACAGAGAGGGAGACTGGGAAAGAGAAGTAACTTTCCTGAAGTCTAATAAGATATCTGGGGAGCTTTGGAAGATGTACAGCTCTTCATCCTCAGGAGGTGGCAGCATTTTTTACCCTGTCACTACCATGGCTGTGCTGTCTTTGGAGGGTGCAGCAGTTTAGTGACCCTGTTGCTCTGGGCTTAATGCTGGTCTCTTGGCAGGGCTTCTGCATTTCTTCCACTCCATATGTTAAAAGTTTGTCTTGTTCCCTTTCAGACCTGCAGAAACCACTCAATGAATTGCTAATGTGCAGTGGGAGAAAAAAGCCTCCAGAAGCTTTGCAAGTGCAAGATCACAGAGCACTTGGAAAAGCAGAAGCATGGTCGCCCCTTTAGCAAGGGGCTTGGAAACCTGGCTGTCTGCCTGAGGCTTATTTGGTGTTGGGAATCCTTTCCCACCTCGCTCAGCTGAGCAGGAAGAGTGGAGGACAGGAGATTCCTCACCAGGGGCAGGAGCACCTTGTGTGTGCTGCACTCTGGAAGTGAGGGGTGTGAGCAGGTCATGGTCTCTCCAGCACACTGCCAAGGGCAGCATCTGCTCTCCCATGAGCAGGTTGCTCAGGAGTGCTCCACTCAGTCAGTGGGGGTGGTTTTGCCATGAAGTGTAATACTCTTGCCTAATCTTTGGAAAGAGCTGTTGTGAGTCCTATGTGGAGCAGATTACAGACATGAATCAGCTCTCACAGGGTCACTCATGGCTGCAGCTGCTCCTCTCTGTTTCCATGTGCAGGCTCTAAGCCCTCTCTTTGGGCCATTTTGAATCACATGTAAAGTACCATGGGGTCACACCTGCATTTAGGACTTGTTTTGGTGCTGGTAAACCTGCCCAGGAAGCTGAGGAAAATCACCCTGCCCACATGTGAGTGGGGCTGTGCACCAAGGGGTGCCTGTGGCTCGCAGCACAAACATCCCCCAGGCAGTGGGAGCTCTCTCCCAATGCAGAGGCTCATCACTGAAACTCTGGGGTTTTATTAAAGTAATTTTTAAATAGTTGGATAGTTTTCAATCTACTTTGCATGAAGCTTAAAGAACTCTTCTTTCTTCTCTCTCCTGATTGCAGATGAATACAGAATGCATCTCTTAGCAGAGAGAGAGAGTGATGAGGCTATTTCTTCTCTTGCCAGCTTGGTGCTAGGCAGTGGGATTTCAGAAATCACACAAACTGCTGCTGCCAAAGCCAGGTTACATGGAGAAGAACCTGTTTTCCCCTCTGCCCAGTCTGTACAGATGCTGCCATTCAGAGAGATGTGAATCAGGGTACTTATGCTGCTGGCTTAGTGTCTTGTTCTTAGTTACCATATTTAGCTGTTGGTTAAAATGGTGTTTAAATAGGCATGAGAAATGAACATCAACACAGAAATAAAAAAGCAGGTAGGAACACCTGAAAATCAGAGCTGTACTGTTCTGCTTGTCTGCCTCATGGTGCAGTGGAGCCTCTTGACCCCTTTTCAGGTTAAGGCACTGTTGGTGTCAGTGACAAGCTGTGGGTGGAGGTGGGTGGGTGAGGATGTCCCATAGTCTGTGTGACAATACCCATCGTTACTTCTACAAACATGTGCCCTTGTGTTGTGGACACAAGTGCTCAGCAGTGTTGCCATTTCCCTTTCTGAGTGCTCCAGGACATTCATTCACTCTGAGGATACTGTTACTCCTGCCATAATGAGTTTTAAGGACATTCTGACTCTGAATTACTTAGAAAGGGCTTGGTGTCTTCCCAGCTGAGCAAGTTGATCTCTCTTGCCATGACTCTCTAGCATGAAGACAAAGCTCTCCCTTTTCAAACAGAACATGTGCTCAGTGTGCTGGTTGATGGCAGATACATAATTTTATTTCTTAGCTTGTCTATCTCAGTAGGTTTTATTATTAAGCCAGTGCCATGCCACCCACTGTTCAATATAGAGGACATGATGATCAGCCATAAAGGTGAGGAGAAGCTCTCTGTGTTTGCAGTGAGCAGCAGCCTAACAGCTGAAACCCTGCTGTGCCACTGTCAGATGTTCCTGTCTCCATGGAAGGGCATAGTGAGGTGAAGTGTTTTTGTTATCATGGCACTGACTGAGTGGAGCTCATCTCAAGAGATGTCACTTGCCCCTTACCATGACTGACAGTTGCTGTGTCATAGCTCACACAGGCACCTGGAGTTGGAGCATTGAGCATTTCTTCTGACCCACTTGTTTCCCAGCCTTTCTCTACACCACTGGTCCATGTTGCCAACCTGTGGCTTGGCATGAGGGGTGACTCAATTCAGGGTGTTATTGTCTGCTGTCACTGGAACTCCTGACAGCATGAGTTTGAATCCAGTGGAAATGGCCTCACATGCAGCAGCCATTTCCCCTCCTGAAGCAGGGATGTGCATTGCACTGTGGATTCCATTACAGTTCCATGACCTCAGGAGCCAGCTCTGCATTTGCACTGCCAGCCTGGGAATAGTTGGCATTGAGCAAAAATTGCTATTGTGTCAAGGATTTGGCCTGGCTCCCTACATGATGAGAAATAGGCTCAGAGCCCAGGCAGCATAATGCACTTGGTTTCTTGCTGATTTTTACCTGCCAAATCTGGAGCAGAATAAGCAGTTATGGCTGATGTCACTCTTTTTAGGTTCTTATTTATTTTTACAGGCATCTGACTAGCTAGATTAGTGAGATCTAAACTCATCCTACATAACTCAATACAGATATGCCACATGACTGTTTTAGCATTTCAGGTTCAGGGCATAAAATACACTCTGACCTGCTTGCCTTATAAAATGCCTGTGGTCTAATTGAAGAGCTCATAACTTTTTTCAATAATTAGTTGAGATTTTTCTGTTTCCACTGCAAAGCTTTTCCCAGGTTTTTTCACCATTCAGCTAAAATGAACAACACAAACATACTCAAATCTTGCTTTTAATGCAGTCCTGGCACCACTAAGTACTAGGTTCAATACTTGTCATGGGATCCCACATCCCATTTTGTAATAAAAGAAGGATTTCCCATTGCTGGAAATACAATAAATGCCCACAGATTGATAAATTTTTGACCTCACATGCATCCTGTGTGACACCTTGCCATTTCTTAGGGTAAGAAATAGTCCATGCTCCAGCCACAGAAGTCAAATCCCACAGCAGTTGCTGTTCCTCAAAACCCAGCTCTCTTCCCTTCGACCGCAGAAGCAGAGCTCAGCTGTGCCCTCCTCCAGCACAGCTCAATTGTGCTTGAACTCCAACAAGCAAAAAGTTATTTTGGCCCAGAGAGCTCTGTGTTCAAGGCAAGGCTGCCTGTGCAGGACTGTTTCCCTGCTGGCCCCCTCCCTGCCTTCCAAGGAAAACAGCAGTGCTGGGCTTGCAAGCTCCTTGGGGCTGCAGTGGCACCGGGGTGGCAGAGCTGGACCACATCACTTTGGGTCCCCTGGGTGCTCAGTTTTGCAGCCCTACAGCCCAGATTCTGAAAACAGATCCTTGAAGAGAAAGCTCTGAGCTCATGCAGATCAGTTTGCAGGACTGTGCCTCGAGAACCACAGTAATTAATAACAACTTGGCAAGGCCATCCTGGATTTCAATAGGAGTTTTGCACTAGAGCAGGATGAGAATACAGCATTAAAATAAGGCAGACAGCTCACAGCAGGCTGAGGAGAGAGGCCAAAATCAACAGGATAAAACTCTCCTCTTACAAAAACTGCCCTAAACCTTTTTGTCTACACACAGGGCCTTAATTCAAGGCTTGTTGAAGTCAATGGGGAAAAAAACTCATTAATTTCAATGGGTTTGAATTAGCTTGAACCCCAGTTCTGGCCAGAGGACAAGTATTTATAAGCTGGCCATGGATGAATTTAAGTTGGAAACTAGAGGACAGTCTCCAAGTACAGAGCAGAGGGGTTCTGGAGCCTCCTTCAGCAAAAGGGGAGGTGGCAGAAATGTCTTAATATCATTAAGATGGGGCTTGACTGATCTAAAAAGGAAAATGTGTAATGTGGTGGGGATGTGATTGTAGTGCAGAGATCTCTGGTCCATTCCCACACCAGCCAGGCAGTGGGGTACTGGCCTGTCACATTCCTTCTTTTCCTATAACTGCAGTTCACAAACCCCTGTTTTAGACAACTTCTGTTTTATACTTAGCTTCATTTCAAGGAGATGATCTATCTCCATATTATTGAGTATTGGGATTATTTAGCATCAAATGCTCCTGACAGCTTCACACGAACACCACACTGTCTGGTGTCCCAGCTAACATGGCTTTCTTGTTATCCTACTGACAACATGATTTCCAGTCATGCTACTTTTTCTATTAGAGAACTCATGCTTGAAATATCTTTTTCTGAAACCCCTTGTGTTTCAGCTCAGCTCTCATTCCCTCCCCAACACGTGCTCCTATAAATTCCCAAAAGCCGCAAGGACACGAACTTCTAATGCTTGAACCTCGATGTTTGGTGTTTCTCAGATTTTGTGACTGTGCCTCATAAACAGCTTTGATGTGGGTTGGCATCTTCCCTGCTTTCCCAGATTGTCATCTTCTTCCTCAGAGTTTCTCCTTCTTTGCTGTGTTTCACTTTGCTTTGTAGTGCCATGAAATTGGATGGGAATTCACGGGATCAGCAAGCCCCCAGCCCCCAGCCCTGCAAAGAAGGATGCTCAGTTCTGGCATCTGAAGTGGGCACAGTTTACAGCCATAGTGTTTGTAAGCATCTAGAGTACAGAAAATCCATTTCCTAGAGGTTGGTGTGGTTAGTAGGAACCACATCATTAGGTATTTTAAGGAGCTGTGTGTTGTTGGATGTTATCGTGAGGCTGTAACTCTGCTCTGCTCTGAGTTCCTGTCACTGCCTGGCTCATGTACAAAGTGTAGTATCAGGTCTTTAATTAACATGATGTTATATAAAATATATGTGGATCAAATAGCATGCAGTCCTCACTAGTGAAATTAATCAGATTCTAAATAAAATTAAACCGATTTTTTGGCTATCAAAGTTAACCCACTTTCATGGAGGAATGATAAATTCCTTGCTGTAAATATGCTGTAGTACTGAACATAACTTTGATCCAATTTTGATTTCCCTTAAAATCCCTTACAATACAGTACTGTCAGATATTTAACTTACTTTCATTGAAAAATTTAACTAGTACATTTCCAATGTCTCTTTCCTTATTAAAAAAAAAAAGCAACAAACCCAAATTTAAGACACTGATAGCTTTTCACAGATAGATAGTAATATTTTTAAAAACATCAAATCACAAGTCAAAAAATAACACGTCTCAGTGGATGTGAAGTAGAAAATTATTTCAAAGTTAAAACAAAATTATGTTTTTTCTTACTTATTTATTCTTAGTGCAGAGGGGAGTATTGCCAAGAGTTAATTAACTATTTTTAAACAAGATTGTTAAAATAAAGGTTCTGACAGAGAATTTAGCAAAATCAGTAACTCAGTTAGAAATGGTGTTAAGTTTCATAGGTTATATTTTGATGCTAATGACATGGTAAAAACCCCCTTATCTCACCTAATTTAATCATCCCTTGTGTCAGATTGAGAACCACATTGTGACTGAATACAGAGCAGTTTAACCTGCAGGATTAAAGCCTGTAAAATTACTCAGGCTTTGCACCAAAGTCAATCAGAGCAGAATCTGGCCTGTTTTTTTTATTCTTCCAGAACCAAAACGCAAACATGAGTGCTCTGAAGAACTTTCATGTTACAGATTTGTTTTCCTGAGCAACTGTGAAATGAGCTGACTTAGAGCTTGTGCCAAATTTGGCTAAACTCCTGCCAAGTCTGGTGTGCTGATTTGTGTGGCAACATTGGCAAGCAAAGCGAAGGTTTCCGTTGCCTGGGAGGTTACACATGGATCCAGGGAAGTGCTTCCAATCCCCTCCCGTTCTGCTCTGTGACCACAGCCTGGCTTGTCTTTTAATGAGCTCGTGGTGAAAGGCTTGGGCTGAGATTTAAAAGCCATTTTCAGGGCATACGGTGCGTCCTGGCCTTTTCTCAGCTGGGCTGTGACATGTCAGGGTGGCTGTGGCGGTGGGAATGGAGCTGTTTGCTCTCTGGGTAAGTTCAGTCGCAGCTATTTCCTGCGCATTCCAGGCATGGAGGAGTCGCCAATTTGCTCTTGACATATTTACAGACACAGAAGCCACCTTTGGACCAGTTTTTGCAAACATCGTGTTCCATTATGAAAACGTTCCCAAGGCTGAGGGTGAGGAGACTGGCTCAGAATATCTCCTGCCCCAGACAGTGTGGGCCAGTGTCTGATCTCAGCCATGCTGGGGAACGTCTGAAGGAATTCCATTAACTTTTCGGCATGTGTTCTGGAGCTGAGATTAGAGCCTCATCTTCAGTCCTCGAGAGGTTCAAAGTGGACTAAATTGCTGAATTTTTATTTTCTCTGTTTTCTAAGCAGGAAATAGCCCCAAAGCACCCTTTTATAGGCCCTGCTTTCTCAGAGGAAAGAGTCTGGAAACTGTAAGGACATCCACTGGTATCCAAATTCCACAATTAATAATGCATTCCCAGAGCGGAGGGGAATTGCTGTGGTTGCCAACAAGGGCTGGTGATTCTGCATGTCAAAAGCAGTATTGAAGAGCTCTGTGAAGGCAGCTCCAGCACCATCAGGGCCATGAATAATGAATAAAATGGGTGTGCAGTTCTGATACCAGCCAAGCTTTAAGTCCATTCTTAAATCCTGGGACCTAAAGCTTATGTTCACAGTGCTTTACTAAACAGAGCTGGCTCTCTGAGCTTAGGCTTGACTTAGGTGAAATCATGCTGTACAAAAAAGCAAACAAATGCAAATGGAGCAGTGAGTGATGTTTTTATGGGGCTCTGAAGGTGATGGGAAAATTCCCACTGCCCTTCAGTGACCCTTAAACAAGGCAGCATTTCTGCTGGGTCTAGAGGAGGAGATGAGATGGCAAAAACCACTTTGGGATATGGTGACACTGGTGCCACAGTCTGGCTGCTTCAGTGCTGAAATGGAGATTTTTCACTTTGCTACCAAATTTTATTTGCACTTGAGCTAGGGGGGATGTCTCTGCAAAATGCCAATCCAGAGTAAAATTTTTATGACCAAATTCTAATCTCTTGGGAAAATGCAGTGTAACAGGGTTGCTAAACTTCTCACATGGGCCTAAATACAGGCCATGTTGCTGTGCTGAAAAAGGCCAGCGTGTATTAAACCTAGCTGGGATTAGGCAGTGCAGATGTTAGAATGATGTGGTGTTTAGGTTGCATTTTGCAACAGGTAGATTTCCTGGCACTGGAGCTTGACAGCCTAGTTTGCAAAACTACTGAGCTGGATTCTGCTTGCTCTTACACGTCCTTGGCCACTGTTGAAAAATAAGAGGTAACACCTCAGAGGCAGCTGGCCTGTTCTCCTCTGTTTCATCAGGTATAAGTGCCTGTTCTCTAGTGACAAACCTTGATGATAAACCTTGTTAATAACAGGTAAGGTACAGTAAAATGATGAAAATCTTTAATAATAGGAAATATATCTGAAAGAGAGTCCAGTGGGTCAGCTAGTCCATGTATCTGCCTGGGGTGCAGGGCAGGGAAGAGCTGCTGCTGAACCCCTCAGCCTGCTGCCTCCTGAGCAGCAGCAGCAGCACCACAGCCAGAGGGTTATTTGTGTGCTGGACAGGTAGGGATGTCTCAAGCCTTCCAGTTACCCCTGTTTGTGATAAATTTTGCCAAAACACACCTACTACTGAAATCACTGACTTTGTGATGAACCAAAATGGGTCCAGACAGGGGTTGTCCTGGAAAGGGAAGGGTTTTAAAGCAGACCTCAGCCAAAGCCCATGGAAATGGTGGACTTTGTTGGGGTTTGGCTGAAGCCTTCTCACAGGATAGCACTGGCAGGACTGTCCTTGCTGTGAGAGGGTCAGGTGCCTTCTGTGGATTTTGTCAGTTGTGGTCAAGGCTGGGATTCAGGAGCATCTTTCATCCTCAGAAATGCACAACCAATGCAGGCACTGCTGGGAGGAGAGGGGCTGCTGCTGGACAGAGCCTGCCTGGCTCCCTGGCAGGGGGCACGGGCAGCCCAGCCTGCCCTGTCACACTGCATCTTGTCCACAGCCACTCCTTTGAAGCCAGGAAGAAATGGGACATTGCCAGCCATGGGAATGGTTTGTGGGGTACGTGGCCAGAACTGGCTTCCTTCTAACACTGAGTGTCAGGCAGGAGCTTTGTGTTCCTGGGGGTCAGGGGAGAGGAACAAATCTGGAACAGATGGAGACTTCAAGGGGAAAATGTGCCAGCCCAATGTGAGAAGAGTTTTAGTTATGGACATATGGAGCCAAATGGGTCTGTGCTGTCACCTGACAGAGCAAAATATGTCCTCACTGATTAGGGAATATGGGAGTGGATTCATGGCATCTTGTGATTCCAGTAAGTGGCAATCTGCCTGTCATTATCACATGAGAGTATTGCACAGGGATTCCTCAGACTTTGTGAGCCTCTTGTTGCTACAGCTTATGGATGATTTCTTCAGACACTGGGCTATCATCTTGCTAACTTCTTGGAGTTTATAAGTGTTCATTGTATTTCAGTGCTAAAGATAAAATGTATAATGTAAAATGTGTATAAAGAATAATGTAAATTATTAGATACATGTAAAAGATATATGTATTCCAGTGCTAAAGATATAAAAAGTGGCAAGGCTGAAGATGTGACTCAGGAATTGAGTCAAAGAAACGGTGGGATTCTTAATTAACTTTGCTCATTTTCTTTAAGGCTGACAGTACATCTGAGAATTTGACATTTATTTGTGAATGCATTCCAGATTTGCACGGTGCATATCAAACCCGAGGACAAGCCTAGAGAAGGGTGGGGCAGTGTGCTTAGATACTGTATCTGACTTGCCCTCCTGCCCGCAAGTGAAATTCTTTCCATCTGAGTCCTCCTGAGGTGGTGCTGCGTGAAACAGCCTTTGGCAGGAGATTGTCTTGTCCCTGCTGCTGCCCTGAGTCAATTGAGAAGGTTTGCTTTGTTTTCATCCCCTTCTGCCTCTCCTCTGGCGTCCTGTCTGCCCCTGAGGGTGGTGCATCCCCTCTGCTGTGCTCCCCAGGGTGGGACACCTGTCACCTTTCCTGCCTGCTCTCTGTTGGAATAGGCCCTTGGCATTAAACAGGATCCCTGTCCTTTCCCAGCTGTCTTTCTTTGCCACCTTGACCCAAGTGTGCCCTGACACCCCTCCTTTACTTCCCAAATGTGTCCCTGTGACATTCTTGGGGAGCAGAGGGGTGGGGAGGTGGTCCCTCCCTGGATCCCTGTACATTGTGCAGGTCCAGCAGCTGCATCTCAGGGCAGAGCTCCAGCCTGAGGTGCTGCTGCTGCACAGGCAGAGAGCACAAAGCAGGGATGACTCCTCTCCTCAAGGCTGTGCTGACTCTGCCAGCTGACAGCAGTGGTCAGCAGCAAACACAGTAAATGAGCTCCCAGTGCTCCTGAAGGCAGGCTGCAGTGTGAGCTCAGGTGGTGCTCAGGTCTGCGGGGTGAGTAGGCAGTGTTTAGAGCTGACAATTGCTTTGATGGCCTTATCTGCTCTTTGAAGCCAAGCAGCCTCTCCCTGCCCATACACACCTGATAAGCTCCATCAGATCCTGCATATCTTCCCTGCAAAAATAAGGGGCTGAGTTGACTCAGCCAGGACAGCAGGAGCCTGTGACTCTGAGCGTGGGTGTGCTGTGGTTTTCCCACATCCATCCCCAGTGACTGGTGTTGGCACAGGGTGGCAGAGCTGGCATCTGTGTAGGGGCTGCCCAGCACAAACAGGCTGAGCCTTGTGATTTAAATGCCAGAGGAGGCACCATTCCCACCTCCCAGGCCCTCTCTGGCACTGCACAAGCCAATGCCAGGTCCTCCATTTCTCCATTCAAACCCAAAAGTGGTCACAAACTCAAGAGGATGTTTCTTTAGGATGGTTCAGGTGTCATATGAGACTTTCAGGAGCCCACAGCTGTGGCAGGGCTTTGCCCTCTACATGTGAGGCTGCCAGAACTGGCTTGGGGTAACTCAGCATTGAGCCATTGCTCATGGGGCTCCTGTGGGTGGAACATAGGGAAGTGATACGAGCTGGAATGCAGCCAGGCAGCCAAAAATATCAGGAGAAGGGCAAAATTATTTACAAAGCAGCTGAATGTTTTTCCTCCCTTCCCCTCACTTTTTTTAACAAGCTTCTTTTACCACTAAGAATTTTATCCTAAAGAAAACTGGCAAATGTCTGAGAGGCAGAGGTACATCTCCATCACATTGTTTAATAACAATGAACTGAAAGTCCTGATGGCAGTAGATAGTGCTTTCTGACCCAAAGAATGCACATTCTACCTTGAGAGGAAAAAAAAAAAAAAAGAGATACAAGAGAAGATAAAGAGAAAAAAATGGTTTGTGTTTGTAAATGCTTCTTTGAAGCAAAAGATTTCATGTCAAAAGTCTCTTAGATCCCTACAGTCACTGCAAGCAACATATAGAAGATTTGAGCTCAAATAATTGCAAGTGTTGAAATTCAGGCCATTTTGGGTGAAGAAGCCAGTGGGGAAATGCTGTCTTTGTGAAAATTCAGTTGAAGCTAGTTTAGAGCAGACACAGAAAATTACTTGAAGCTGCAAAGTCAAGTTGTCAGAAGCCTGTTTCCCTTACCAGGCTAAAATGTGGCCTAATTCAGATCTTACAAAAAGTTCCGGAGGTGCTTCTATTGATTTCCATGAGTGCTGAGTCACCAGTGGCTGCTGAGTCACCAGCCCTGAGCTCTGTCAGGACTGTCAGAGCCCTGGTGAGAAGGCAGCTCTGATTCAGATGGGAATATATCCTTATTTTTATGTACAATATAATACCAGTTTGTATTATTACCTTGCCTGCAGCAGCACTGTGCAGAACAGAATTGCCTGACAACTGATGAAGTGAATGTTTGTTAAAAATACCTTCCAGAATGACAACTGCTTTTTGTCCCTAAAATATGTAGGAATTTTACAATGTTTCCTCCTTGGCTTCCTCTCCCACCTTCTCTCAAAGGGAAAAGAAAGCAAAAAAAAAAAAACCCAGCTTCTTAAAAGAACTAGAATTGAACTTACTGCCAGTTGCTTTTTAACAGTATATAATCAGGAAATTTCAGAAACTGGTTATCTTTTTGTGAATGTCTCCTCAGTGCTGTCAAATTCAATACAAAGGTGGATGTGCTAAGCACTTATTTTGGAGTCACCAGGGATGCACCAGGGGCATCTGCTTTCCTTTCCTTCTGCTTGTGCCACTCCAGACAAAGTTGCTCGACAGTCTAATGCAATTAAAGAGTTCTAGTAATGAAAACGATGGGCCAGGTACCAGAGTAGCCTCTGACAGCCTATTACTGGATGTTGGTGCTGGATGGATGGGTGGAAGCACGTGCTGTGACTCACCTTGGGGCAGGCATGGGGAGAGGCTCTGCTCAGAGACCTCTGCCTACAGTGAGAGACAGTGCGAGGTACACAGGCAGGAGAAAGGTAACACTGCCAATCACAAGATCAAGCAATTACCTGGGCTGACAATAATCTCAGTTTGAGTTGCAAAAATGTGTCTGATCCTCACTTCCAAAGGCATGGACTGCACGTGGCAGGGCTGGCCAGCAAGGGGCTGGGCTGAGCTGTAAATTTGGTCTCACTTGAAGAGATAAGAGGGGGCAGAAAAACATGTTTACACTCTCTGTTCTGGTACTTATGGGTAAGTGATGGTAATTTCAGATGCTTTGGTACTTGTAGGTGTAAATAATGGGTTTTACATGAAATGCATGAAATTTGGGGCCTTTTCCAAATGATGTCATCAGCCCAGGTGCAAACTGCCAGTGCCATGCACAGCTGGGAGCAGGGAGCAGTTGGTAATAGCAGATTTTGATCTGTAAGTCCTCAGTTTGCCCGTTTCCACCTGTAGCACTCCTGTAGCTCATCCCTGGCGTGCCCTGGGTCTGGTACACACTGATCTCACCTGGAAATCACACCTCAGTGTCTGATGTGTTTTATCTCCATTCAGATGATGCCTATCTTGTAATAAAATTTCCCATGGCTTATCAACGCTTGACAATTAGATGCTTAACATCCCACTTAATGCAAAACAGATTACATCCTGGGAATTAACAAAACAATCGAATGCCTTAAGGGATAATGGAAGATTTTTTTTTTTTTTAATAGACATATATGTGTTTTTATATATATATGTTTATACATACACACACATCTATAGTTGTGAAATCTAGAGATGCTGATCAGCTTTTGCTGCTTGATTGATTTTCATAGCTCATTCTTGTGCATGTTCAATTTTGTTGTTTTGTGGTCGGGGTTTTTTTCTTTTTTGGTTTTTTTTTTGTTTTGTTTTGTTTTTTTTTTTTTTTTTTTTTTTTGTTGGGGTTTGTTTGTTTTCTGGTGTTTTTGTTTGTTTGGTTTTGTTTTGTTTTTTGGTTTGGTTTGGTTTTGGGGTTGTTTGGGGTTTTTTTTTTGGTAGAAATTGTGTTCTGTGATGGCAGTGTGGTGTGCTGCCCTTGCAGAGGTGTCAGGAGAGGCAGGGGGCTGAGCCCAGCCAGGGTCCCCGGGCGGGTCCGGGCGCTCCCTGCGTGCCCAGCCCGCAGCTTTGCTCCCTCTGGCGGCATCCCGAGCTCCCTGGGAATCCCTCCCTGCGCCAGGGATGTGGCTCCGGTCCTGCTGCTGATCCCAGCACAGACACAGCAGGGCCCCTGCCTGCTGAATTTAAATATATCTGGTCCAGCTTTATCGCAGAGCTCATCATCTTAACCCCAGCTCTTGCACAGGCTGGGGCTGGAGCTGTGGGGAATAGTTGCATTGCTGGAAAAAGCCAGGCTGGTTTCCTTCCTGCAGCCACATCCCCACGGAGCAGAGCATTCTGCCTGGGATTTCCAGTGCTGCTGTCAGCACTGGAGCACCCTGACTTGCAGAGGTTCAGCTTCATGGACCTGGACCCTGGCACTAGAGGAGGGAGTGAAGAGACTAAAGGTTCATAGCAGCTGGTGAAAATTTATAAAAATTACTCAGAAATAAGTTTTTAATATTATCAAGAGAGGAAAAATTTACTCAGTTCACTTACAGTACCTGCACATGATGGGCCCTGCAGCCACTGACAGTGAGAGCTGGGGTTCTGCTTGGTGCTTTCACCCACTTGTGGATGCCCTGGACACCCTCATGGGGATGGGGGCCAAATCCTGGGCTCAGCCCAGCTCAGTCAGGTCTGACCTCTGTGGCTCTGTCTCTGGGTGACCTGCCCTGTCTGTGCCCACCCCATGCACACAGGCTGGAGCAGAGCCCCAGGCTCCCTATGAGGAATGTTTGGGATGCCTGGTATCTGTGTGTTATTTGGTAAATGATGCTCTTTTGGCTGCCTGCCCTCAAAGAAGAAGAAATTCCTGTTGCTGTCTGATCATCCTTCCAATAACTGACAAAATGCAATAGTTCAGATCCTGGCACACATGGTGTTGATTCATTTAACTGGTGATATCTGGAGGCAGCAGCACTGTGATACAGTGCACCACACACACTCAGAGAAAAGGCCAGTTGTGCTTTAAAGCATGCAAATAAATGCCAGGCATAGCACTGCTACCTCTCTTCTAAATACACACAAATGTCTATCTGATGGACCTTTACACGGGCCAATATGCTTAATCTCAGTTTACAGGGTTGGAAATTGAGGTTTTTGTCCATAATCATCCAGCAGACCAGAATTAAAAACCTGGTCCTGTGAGTCCTGCCCCCACTTATCCTGTCCCAGTGACACTCTCAGCTCAGTAACTTCTCCTGTCCTCTGTCCTCCAGCATGGATGAAGCTGTGTGGAGTCACTGAGCCTTCATGGATGTTCCCCAGGCTGCTGCAGGATGCAGGCTGGGCCATGGCTTGGGAGGAGCTGAGGAGCCCAGACCCAGCCTGGCCTCACCTCTGCCAGCCACAGGCACTGCTGGCACCAGCCAGCTCCCACATCTCTGTGCTGCTGGAAAAAGCTCAAGTCCTGGTGTGCTCCAACTTCATTCTGGGTTTCATTTGCAGTTTTAAAGCAGCAAGTGACTCCTGGAGCCAAACAAATGCTAGGCATTTGGCTGTGCCTGTGTTTTCCTGTGGCCAGGCTGACCTTTATGAACACTAGAGTCACAGCTATGACAGGCAGCTCACTTGAACCCTCCAATCTGGGAACTGGGGAGGTTTTGTAATTGCTGGCCCAAAAAGTCTTTCTTCAGACCCTGATTTTTCCTTAGCAACCAACTTTCCTCCTTGATTTCTCTTCTCTTCACCTTTCCCTTCCATGTTACTCACAGCTGATCCTTGTTCTCATAACTGCCCTTTATTGATGCAGATGCAATCAGCAAGAACGATGAGCAGTTGCAGAGTTCAGCCCAGTTCTATGAAATCACTCATAAATATGCTTAACTTCAGTAAAACTGTCTTGTGCTCAGTCTTAAACATGTGCTTTAGTCTTTTGCAAGTCCTTGGCCCTCTCACAGTCTCAGCTGAGTCACTGATAACCTGAGGAATGGCAGGATGAGGAAAAGGCTCTTGTTGGGATCTCTGTGTTCTTCTGATCCCACAGTCAGTGCCTGCTCTGGTGGCAGATGAGTGTAATTTTGTTGTCCAGTGAAGGAATAGAGAATGAAATCCCCTACTGAAGTCCTCTTAGATATGCCTGTAAAATGCTGAGTATGAGGGAAGTGCCTGTGGCCTGGCTGCTGCGTGTTGTGCTGTCCTCATCACTCCCAGCTGTTCACCTGTGTCCTGTTGGCTGTTTCTCTACTTGTTCTGGGCCTTACCAAGTGTTCATCTTACTCAAATGTAAAAAAAAAAAAAATAATACTATCAACCAAAACCCAAAGACAGCATCATAAAGTTATGAAACAGGCTTTTAAATTTAAATCTTCAATTGGGATTTGCTGTCTTTGCTCCAGTGTCCTTGACATATTTACACTCTGTCTTGAAACCAAGAGCACTAAGTATTGTGTTCTTTTTAGTGGATACAGGATGCTCACCTAAGAGCTGGCCTGAGGAATGAAAAGAAATTATGTGCTCCCTTACTGCAATGCAGTGGTGTCTTATAGAAACTGTGGTGAAGGTCTGATTTGCTAAATTACTCAGAGACACATAATTTAAGACGTTTTGTAACTGAATGCCATTGCTCTCATCAGTTGTATATCCTTTGTATCCTGCCTGTTCTTTGCTGTGTTCTGTACTCCACCAGCACTCTGAGTAAGTTCTCAGCACTCTCAGTGAAGTTCTCGGCACCTGCTGAAGGCAAATAATGATAATTAGTTCTAATAGCTGTTCTGTTTCACACCTCTTCTAGCTTGCCAAGGGGGATCACTAGGAGATGTCACCAAAGCAAATAATCACCACAGTGCCAAATGGCTTAGCATGATTTCAGTGCATAGCAGGAGGGTTTGCCTGCATGATCCATGACAGAGGTGCTGAGGCTCTGCAGCTCTGCCTGCCCAGTATTATCTGTTCCCAGCCTGTGATTTGCACTGGTTCTGAGTCTTGCTCGTGCTCCGGGCTCTGACATACAGGTGAGTTACCACAATGTAACAGGTACCTGCATGTCAGGTTCTTCACCACAATTGCCTTGTTCATGCTCTTGCCCAGCAGTGCAGCTATCCCCTTTTTTTCATGGCAGGGGAAAACTACTCTGGCTTACTTTGTATTTGCCAAGGAGGCAGAGAAAGCAAAAAGACAATTATTACAGAACAGCTGATACCTGTTACCTTGTGATATTATTTCTCTTCCTAAGGTTACTTTGTGTGTTGGGGTCATGCTTATGGTTTAGGGTATGAACTTGGTACCAAACAGGCAAATGCTTTCATGGATCTCCTCATTACCTTCAAACCATAAGGAACTGTCTCCATTGGATGTGTGTAATAGATGTGCCTGGGGCTGTTCAAGCTAGGGCAAGATACCACAGGCAGAAAAGAATCAACATAGGAATATTAACAATATGTTTTTTGCTGGTGCAGTTTTCCCATATGATTACAAGTGATGAGTGCTCCGTGGGAGTGAGGGAAAGGAAGATCAGCCCTGTACCAATAGGCTGAGCTCAGCTGTTCACAGCCATGCACTCTCTTTACTGTTAGTTCATTTGTTTGCTCTTATGCCTCTCCATTCTGTCCTGAAGGCTAACCACATATCATATATATTTAAAAGAAAAGTAGCATAGAACTGGTATAGATCTTAGGGTTCCTTTCCCGAAACATGATATTCCTGCTGAGAATATGAAGATAAAGGCTTTAATCCTTGGGAACAAAAGGGTGTGAGTAATTCCATTTCACTGCATGACCTGGAATCTCCACCCATATAATACATCAAAGAGTAGGTATGATTCCACTCTCTGACACCCATGCATTGAGGTTCTCATCCTGGGAAGCAAAGAGCTGCTGTGGCTGGGCTGGACAGTGCCCATGAGGGTAACAGGGATATTTGCAGCGTTCTTTGATCTTCCTACTGGACCCAAATTATTCACATCTCCCCAGTGTTGCTGAAAACTTATCCAAGCACTCAAGGCAATTATTTTTAAATGTATGTGTGTTTTGGGCCAAGTCCATGGATCCTGACTCATGACTGACTCAGCCCTTACTTAAGCAAAACTCCACTTGATTTCAATACAACTGGGGGCAGGACTCTGTGATTCCTGCCCCTGCTAACCAGAGCTGCAAGAGCCCAGCCTCAGCTCTCGGAGCCTTCCACAGCTCCCAGCACATGCCAGTGCTCTGGAGCCTCCTGCACCTCTCTGACTCTTGCAGACAGCAGTGCTGTCTGCCTAAAAAGACCCATCTTGCTTGGCTGCCCTGCACAAGCCACCACTTGGGTGATGGAGAACCACGCTGGTAGTGTGTTGGCTAATAAAGCTTGAAACTAAACCTGCCAATGGGCTGCAGGAAATTCTGTGACCCACATTAATCAGGAGCTCAGACTAGATGGTTGTGATAGTCCGACCATCTGGCTGAAAACTGTTGCTCTGCAGATTGGCTGTAACTCACTGGAGTATTTTAATTTTGTTATAAATTAATTTCTAACATGCTCAGCTCACCATTGCATGCTAGAAGCCAAAATCGGGTAAAGAGAGCAATCAGGTGATATGAGCACTGGGAGGAGCAATCTAAAATACCCAGGCAGGTCTGCATGGCAGAAGGGGAGCTGGTGCTAATACACTGGGCAGGATCTGAGCTGCTCTTTGTGCCCTGTTTCCCAGCACTCCTGGCTGCAGGGAGGGTACAGTGCTGCTCCTGACCTGGCTCCCTGCACTCATGACTGCAGGAGTCAGCTCAGGTCTCGCCAGCCTTATTAGCTCTGGCTCGGTGCCGGCAACTCCTATTCAAGCTGGCTCTGTGCAACGTGCCTGGATGTCTGTGCCGTGCACATCCCGGCATGGGAGTGGTGTCCCAGTGTCAGGAATGTGGGACAGAGACGCTCTGGCTGCCTGCTGAGAGCAGCATGGTCACATTCACACAAAGGAAGAGGTTCTGCTGAAGCGAGCTGTCCTGCCTGGAGGCAGCCCAAGTGTCTCTGTCCTGGCATGGATAATCCAGAAGTCACCCAAGGGAGACTGAGAGTGAGAAAATAGTAATAAACTGTCTTGAAGTGTCCCTGCTGTCCAGCAATCCCAGGAGAGCTTATTAAAACCTGACTGTTTTCTGCTTAGCAAGGGTGACTCCCAGTTTGTGGCTAAAGCAACCAAAAAACTTCAATGGGAATGTTACTTATCTGTGTCATTTAAGATAAAGCCCCTGTGTTTTGCATGGCTGCACCTTGACAAATGGCCTGATTGGTTTTATTCCCAACTACAGCCAGAAATAACAGAGCTGCTGTGCATATTCCCATCATTTGTGTTATTTAGATTTTTGGCCTCAGAAGAGGAAGCGTTTGCAGGATTGGACTCAGTGTTTGGCCTGTCAGCTGTTGCTGCACCCTTTGGTGCCTTAGACTATTTCTTTCATCAAAGTAAACAGGTTTGATCTCCAGTTTGAGTAACCTACTGTTGTCTTTTGTAATGCTGAACTAGTAGGCTTTGAAGACGTATTTTCTGCCAACATAAACACTTCCTTGACTAACAGAAATGAGTCCTTGCTTGCATTGGTTTGCTGCAAACGTTACAAAGGCTATGAAATAATTGTAAGGAGATGTCCTCGTCTGAATCTCCTTTAGACTACTGCAAGCTCCCACAATAATGACTAAATGAGGGTCTCCTCTTAGCAGGCAAAGATTTGTTCTTCCCCTCCTGCCCCTTTTGTTCTTTTTTTCCCTCTGTCTTTTTTTTGAAAAGAGAAGAACTGGAAACTGCCTGACCCAATGATATTCTTTATTTCTCTGTCTCCCCATCGCACCCCAGACTTCCTGGGAGGACACATAAGAAGTGACTTGCCCTGTTCTGCACAGCACTTCACCTGTGCGATATTTGCAAAGGAATTTTGTCTCAGATATTCTTGAGAGATCAGTGAGTTGCACAACAGGATTTAGTCATTTGTCCCTGGCCATTTCTGACTGAAGTGTAACTCTCACTGCCACTGTTCCTGCTTTGCTGTACAGACTTGAGATCAAAACCCCACCGCAGTCAGAAATTATTCCTATTGACTCCACAGGTGTTAGATCAGTCTTTTATTTTATTCAAGGCTATCTAAGGCCCAAAAGCAACTGTATTCAAATAGACACAACTCTTTGAAGAAATGTAAATTTCAGGACATTCACATCAAATATTATTTTGGCTCTGTAGTTGTGAAAAAATACAGAAATTACCAGTAGAGTCACCAAGATCTAAGTCAAGACTAAGGAAAGCTGGCGAGTAAGGAAATTCTTCAACATTTGTTCTTTTGTGTTCACATTCTTATGACTTGAATTCAAATATCTGCCTCACACTGAAGAACCTGGAAACAAGATCTTCAGGTCTTTCCTAGTTGTAATGAGAACACACCCAGACAGAGTACATGAGGAGAATTAAAGGAAGGAGATTTACAAAACCTCTTAAAACAGCAAGCTTCTTAATTTTCTTTTAGAATTCAAAGGAGCCATCAGACAAAATATTTCAGGACTGAAGCAGCTAAGCCCTAGCAGAGTGCATGGCTGGCTTGGTTTGCTCAGGCTTATCTAAATTCGGTCCTGTAAAAGCGTGAATTATTGACTCTTCTTTTTTCACTGCTTTACAGTCCTCAGGTACCTGGAGGGCATCCCAGAAAAACAGGAGGGTGAGCCAGCCTGCTCAGACATTGATGCTTTCTGAATCTCACTGGCTAAGCCCAAGACTGAATATTTAAGGGTCTTCAAAATTCCCATGTAACACCCCCTACCCCAAAAGCAAAACCAGCTAAGCAGCAGCTTCCCATGGCCGGGGAGCAGCAGTGGAGCCAGGAGCTGCTGCAAAGACACACCTTATTCCAGAAGCTGGGCTTAGATTGCTGTGGGTGAAATTTGTACTGTGTGTGGGGAGAATCAACAAGGCTGACAGTGTAGTGGGAGTGAATAATGCAGCGGCCTTTGCTCGTCCTGTTGCACAGGAATGATTCCCACGTCCTCCAGGCAGCACAGAGTGAATCAGTTTGGAGCAGCTCCTGCAGCACTACTGCAGCAAAGCAGGGAAAATATTGCAAAGGAGAAAAGACTTTTGGTCAGATGCTTTTTCTCTGGTTGGTCATCTGGCTGCTTCATGCCTGAAATTGTGTTTTGTTCATGCAGCTGTTGGAGTTACCATGCAGCACCTTTCTGTGGGTTCCCTGGGCAGCCACCTCCCTCCCTGAGCCACAGCACCTCCACTGATTCTGCAGGACCCAGCCAGGCTGTGCTGTGCTGCCAATCCTCCCTCCTGCCCATCCACAGGCCTGGGATTGGCACAAAGCTCAGTTTGACCTCACACTGGACTTGCTGTGCTTTTCTCAGGGTCCTCACACCATTTGCTTCTTTGTGCAGGACAGGGCTTAACACCCTCCCTTGTCAAACCTTGAATTAAAAAGCAGTGTCTTAGCAGGTTTAGAGGGGATTAAGCAGCACAAACCTCTTACACACAGAGCTTACACTAAGTAAGCTTTTCTAAGTTACCAATGCATGATGTATCTGTAGCTCTCCTATCACTTTCCCTCTCAGCTGGGTTGTTTCAGAGAGGATAATGGAAGCTGAGTTTATTGACTTCCCCTAGGACTTGGGTGTTAGGTGCCTTTCTGCTCTTCTGATGCTCCAGCCATAATTTCTGAAAACAGTTGCCAAAGCCAGACCTGGTGTGGGCAGATGTAGTTTCAATTGCCTCAGCAGATCTGTGCCAAACTACAGCAACTGCAAATCTGCAGGCAGCCTGTGCTGGGAAAATCAGGGGACTGTGGCTAATCCCAGCTCTGCTATCCCCTCAAACCTATATTTACATATTTGGAAGACATGACCTCTGGATAAGAGTTCCTTTATTATTCTTTTATGCAGAAGTTAATATAAGGGGTTACAGTCATGCAACACTTAAATAATTGACCCATAATACCCCTTGTGTTGCACAATTCAATGTGTGAAAAGCTTTCCTGTCCCATGAAGAGGCAACCTGGAAAAAGAGATGAAAGCACCTCTGTCTTTTGTTTTCTTGCCCTCTCTCACAGACTCAATTTGGAAGATATTTATTAGGTGGGGAAAAGTAGAGTAAGATGCTGCATTGCTCAGCAAAGCACCTTCTTTCCCTACACACAGGGCTCTCATTACATCTTTAAAGAATCACAACAAAGAAAAGGAGCTGACACAATGAATTTTGATCTGGAAAATGAAATCTGACATAACCAGTAGTTACATTTTTCTTATTCCCTGGTAGTTTGCCTAAAGGCAGCTTTTAAATAATTCCTGCTTTTCACCTCCTGAGAAATAATCTATTTGCTTCTGAATTAATTAGGCAGCACCATAAAAACCCTTTAGAGACTTTGCAAGCTGCTGATCTAACTTTTTAAAATATATAATGGTCCTGATCCTTAGGCCAGACTGTGGGAATTCTGCTTTTAATTTTGATGAGAACAGGAGCAGACATTTTATGTGTGATGCTACTGAAAAAACAGGGTTTTCAGTAAATAGTACTGGGTGTTGTTTTTTATGACAGCTTTACTGGTATCTGTCTCTATGTCTGGTATCTTCAGTCTCACAGTGATGAGAGTGAGTAGATCCATTCTTATTTCATCTTCCCTTGGACAAGCAGTGCCAGAATTTCTGTTGTGTGCTGCCCTGATGAGCAGACACGTGCAGGGTAGTTAAGTGCTGTCTCTCCACTTGTAATATCCAGAGTGTGATTGATCTGCCCAGGCTGGGCCATTGTGCAAGGCCAGGGAAATCAGTGGAGCTCTCATGTGCAGAATTGATCATCTCAAGCTTGGCTTTAAGATGTCAGCTACTCCAATAGTCACCAGCTTAAATCAGCATCAACATAGTCAACTAATTCTGTAGCAATAACATAATTTCCTGTTAATCTAAAAGGTGAAAATAAGCAAAATATTTATGATCTCATTGATACAATTTTTTTTTTTTTTTTTTTTTTTTTTTGCATAAAATACCACCCAAATGGAGCTTCACTAATTGAAAATATCTGTACCAGCTTCTTTACAGGGTGATGTAAAAATTTTTATTTGACAAAGTAAGAGATTCAGGTAAGTTTCAGGCTCATGGGGTTTTCATGATGTTGGGCTTTATGGCCTAGATGGTCTCTCTCTGTTCTGCTTTCCTTTGTTCTCACATTCCTGACTTTGCCTGTTGCCAGTGGCAATATCACCAACACAAGTCAAGACAAGGATTAGATCAGCAGATGCACGAGGAACCAAAGATGGCTCTGAGTGAGATTTGGAGCTCAGATTAGGAGATCTAAACACCTGTATGGTTTTCAGGTGTAGGTTGTGTACTGCTGGCATTCCACTGAGGGGTTTGCTCACAAAGCTTCAGGAACTTTCATGGTCAGCAGGACATCTGGTGACTTGTCCCATGGCACTGCACTGCTCTGCTGAGTGGCACAGGCTAGAGAAGCATGGATTGCAGTATAAAGCAGAGAAAAATGACTTATTTCAGGAATCACCATTTCAAACTCCATTATTCTACAGGGGTTTCTGCTAGCTTTTAGAAATGCCAAAATTGTGTCCATACTAATGTTGTTGTTTAAAACTCAAAAGCAAATTCTCTCCTAAACTCAGGACCTGTTCCTCTCCTCTTTCTGTTACCTGACTTCTGAGTGCAGCTGTGACTTTCCCTGTCCTTTCCCAGATAAGTCCCCAGGCTTGGCTTTGCTCCAGGTCTGAATCCAGATAACATAGGGAGGAGAAAGAGGAAAGGATGTTTTTGGACTTCCCATGGCTCCCACAAGGATCAGGAGCTGAATTCATAGGTTGGGCACATCAGTGAGAGTTCCCCAGACTGACAATTCATCCAGGTCATAGAAAAAATTGATGCATCCTTTTGTTCCCTGCCCACAGCCTTCTCTGCCCTCCACCCAGTTAACTTAAATTTAAATTCTGGGCAGATTTTATGTATATACACCTACTCTGTTATGTATATACAGCCTGCTCTCTAAAGATACACACATAGGCACACATGAACACCCTGCACAAGCATGCACTGCACATGGTGTACAGGTTTGGTAATATTATCCCTAGCATTTAATCTGCCTGTTTCTGAGTTTGTATGGATTCCTGTCTACTCTCCAGAAAGATAATTTTTCACTGTATCCTGAGTGCCAGTGACATGCAAAGGCCAAACTGCATTGCACAGTGCCCTTTAGGAAGAGACTCTTGCTTAAAAGCCTTCCAGATCTTGCCTGCCACAGAAGACTATATTTGGAAGGATGGGAAAGCAACACGAGAGGCACATGGAGCAAAAGCTGTGAGCATCAGCAGTTTACTACACGTAAACAGTTTCACTTCTCGAGCTGTTGTGTTTGTCAGTCTAGTAAACAGGATCTGACTGCAGTGAGATAACAAAGCTGTAGGCCTAAACCTGTCCTCCTCCTCTGCAGTTTGAATTATATACTGCCCACACTCCTGTCAGTCACCCTGCTTCTTCCCTCTGTCATCCACCACTGCAATATTTAAGTCCACCATTGCAGGATTTAATTCCATTATTGCAATGCCCCTGCAGAGTCCTTGGTTTTGCTGGAAGCAAAAAATCAGCAACCTGGCTTCCTACTCTTACAGGGATTTACAAAAGAAGGACTTACTTAACTGTCTGGGACAGGCAGCATTCCAAAGCACTCCCAGCTCTCCTCTTCTGCTTGGAAAATAGGATATTGCTGTCCATTTTTGTCCAGGTCACCAAGAGGCAATGCTGGGAGCTGTCTCTGCTGCCCTGCTCAGAGGAGCCAGTGGTACAGCCTTGTCTGATAGCATCTGCTTTCCCTGAATAATTGTGGGCATTCCCCTCTCCACTCATCCCTCCAAGCACCTTGGAGTCATTTGCTAGAGCAAATGGAGTCATGCTCAGGGAATGATCTTCCCATTCAAGGTGAATCTTGATACCTGATGTATGAGAAGACCAGGCACATGCTAAAAATTCCTTGCTAATTTGGGTTGCCAGTTCATCAAAAACATCCTCCCAAACATGCACAGGATGTATTAAGTTATGGTATAGTAAGTGATCAGCTTGTCACACTGACATTTCTGCTCCTTGCCAGAAAGTCCTGGACTTCATTATCCCTCTTAAGAAACCAGATCTCTGGGTGTCACCCTGCAATAAATTTGTGTGACTGGAAACCTCACCCGAGGCATACAAAGATATGAGGACAAGTGGGCATTGCTGTCCTCTGAAGACTGATGTATAAATATATACTGCACCAACATCTCTCCTCTGGGACACATCCAGTGCAGCCTTAGCATCCTCTGAGCCTTCATCCAGTGGCACTGGTGTGAGGTGGGGCTTATCTTCTGGGGCTACCAAACCAGGGGTTCAGTTGTGTCTAAGTTACTCCATGGTGTTACATTCCCACTTCCTGTTCTACTTAGAAAAGCCTGGAAGTGCTGCCTGTCCTGCTGCAGGGGAGGTTGGCAGGGTGGCCCTGGCGGTGGCAGGACATGCTGTCACCTTGGTGACTTAAAGACCAGTAGGAACAGCACTTGTAAATGAAATTTCCTCTGTGTGGTGATCCTGTTGGTGAGGTTGTAGATGGCCAGAAAACCTGAATTTCCAAGCTGCTGTCCCTGTACATGATCTCTGACCTCTTTTGTGAATTGATCTCTGCCTCAGTTTCCCTGTCTGAGAGCTGGGGGTGCCTGCTGTGTGTGACAGAGGAGCTCAGGGCAGCACAGCAGCTCAGTCCTCCCCTGTGGCTCCTCAGTGTGAGGACTGAAGAGTGATCTGGGAGCCACTTCTGCAGAGCTCCAAAGGAGCATCCAGGCTGATCTCTGGCTGATATTATCATGAGGCAATGGTTTCTTGCAGATGATAAAACTCGTAGTGAGGACTCTTGTGGTGTAATAATTTTCCAGATTAGCTTGTAAATGCAATGCAGCAAGTTTTAGTTTGCCAGGTGCTCCTTGACTTTCTTGTGCAGTTGATTTTTGGGATACTTTCTCAATTTCAACATGACTTACAGGTGTTCTTAAGGAATATCAATATAAATAGTCCACTGTGTTTTGCAGAGTTCATGCCAGTCCATATTCTATTTTACCTCATTCTGTACCATTAGCCCACATGATTGTCCATTATGTGGAATCCTGACTCATTGAGGTGATCACTTGATGAAGCAGGTTGTTGTCCTTACCTTGTGGCTCTGTCCTGGGCTGGTGCACTGATATGTGGGCAGCCCTGTCCGTGTCTCCCCTGCTCTCAGTGGCTGCCATGGCACGTCCCACGCTGGGGCTGTGTGATTTACTGCCAGCCCAGCACACTGCCTGCTCCTGGCACAGCACCCAGGGAGTGTCCTGGGAAAAACCTGGGGATGGAGCGTGGGGCAAGAACTGGGGGAGGTTTCTGAGGAGCCCTTCCATGGCTGTGTCTCTCTCTGACTCCTCTTAGGTGCAGACAGGACCTCAAGGAGGAGTTTGTTCACCTCCTCAGAGGAACAGTCTGGGTTCTTCAGTAACTCAGGTACCAACCTGACACCAACCTGCTGCTTTGAGGCTCAGTTTGTCACCCAGGGGCCTTGGAGGGAGCCAAGGGTAAAACAACTTCATCCAGCAAGGTGTCAGAGACATCCCAAAGGGAGCAGATGGCACTGGTAAAGCTGAGTCCTGTGCACATGATGGTGACACAAAGTGGGGTTCAGTTGGGAGCACCTGCAGGGCTGATATCTGCAGGGGAGCTCCTGTCCCATCATCTTCTGCCTCTTTGAGAAACCTACACATAGTCCTGCTTAGCACCAAGAACAAATCATTTCCATGCAGGGACAGCTTGGAGATTAATTAGTGACATGCAGTGGATATTATATATTGCTGGGAAAATGATTTTTGGAGACAGAGTGCTGATAAAGAAGTGTTTCTAGGCAGAGGAGCAGACACTGGGCATTATTGCAGTGGACTGGAGCAGGCATGGAGCCTGGCCAGCTGTGGGAGAAGGTAGAAATACCAAAGCAGCCCTTTCCCTTTCACTGTCCAGAAACTTGGTGCCAAAATGTTGCCTCTTCCTCCCCGGTGATAAAAGGACAAGTTAAATAATTAATAGTAATCTGAGTCTCAATGCGACTACTAAATAATTTTCTGCTAGACATTATGTAAATTTGAAGTATTTTTTTTACTGGTCATGCATAATAAAATAACTGTGGTGATTAATTTTTCACCCTCAGAGTTTAATTAAGATCATTCAGGAGGTTTGGACTGATACACTGGGCTATAAATCATAGTCCAAGCCACTGAAATATCTGCCTAGCTTTCAGATTAGATAACAATATTTTGAGGAGGAAGTGTTGCTGACAGATAGTCACTTGAGTTGTCCAAATCAGGCCATTTGGTCCTCTGAGCACTGAAATATGCAATTCAATGTGTGCTTTTCCAGGTTTAATTTTAGGGATGGACTAATTCCATCATCTGTATTCCTGCACAACTCATTGTGGAATAAACAGAGCATTGTTCTGTGTTACCCTAAAAAGCTTTTAAAGCCAGTGCAACTGAACTCTCCAAGGGAGTAAAGTGGGCAGTATCAAGTCACATTTTATTCTAGGATAAATGTGTCCAGGTGTGGTGTTTTGTGGGAACAGCCACGTGCTCTGTATGCACAACCTCAGTTGGAATCATTCCTCAGGCTTAGACAAGCCTGAGTTTCCCACTTTCAGCAGAAGTATGAGATGCACAGGGGTATTTATTTAACTGCAGCCTCTCAGAGCTCCTCCAAACATCCTGAGCCCATCACTGCTTTCTAGCACCTGCACAGTTTTAATAGTGCAGAGCAGAGAGAGCAGCCAGCACACTGATATCCTGGGAGAAAATGCCTGGGGAGCTGGGTCTCCTCTGGCAGCTCCTGGGATGCAGTTTTCCCTCTGTTTTCTCTGGGTGTCTCCCTGTGCTGTGCACACCCATGGCTTTGCCCCACAAGTTGGAGCAAGTCTGCAGGATGTGTCAGTGCACAGGATGGACCCTGACTCATGGGGAAAGCATGTATGGAAAACGTTGCCATACTCCTACAAATGCTTGATTTTCTCTGCTGTGTGATATTTTTTTCCACTTTAAATAAAAGCAATAAAAGCTAATGTTGAAAGGAAGTGGTGCAGGTGAGACCTGTAGAATTGCCCACTGCATTTATAAAAAGAAATTCTTTTCAGGAGAGAGAATCAATTTGGTTTGAAAAAAAATAAGGTGGAAAGGAAAATGGACACTTGTAGATGGGTCTCTTCTGGTAAAATGTATTCTGCTGTGCCACATTCTTCATGACTAATTCATACTGCAGGTTTGGGTATCAAAGCACAAAGGAACACTGGGAATTTCCCTGCTGAGTGTCCATCTTCAGTGCTCCTGTGACCAGCCATTGCCTCAAGGTGACAACAAGGTCTCACAAGGGATTCAGGATTTGACATTCCCACCCTGTAGGTCTGCAGCCTCCCAGCTGATTCAGAGACTCGAACCACAGGAGGAATAAAGTCTTCATCCTTCTCTTTGGAAAAGGCCTGGGATGAAGCTGTGTAATCTTTGCAGCTGGCCAAGGGAGGGACAGGGAGAGCTCCCTGCCGTGCTCACGGTGCTTTGGCAGCCATCTCCTGTCCCAGGTCACCTCCTGTCCCAGGTCACCTCCTGTCCCAGGCCATCTCCTGTCCCAGGCCACCTCCTGTCCCAGGCCACCTCCTGTCCCAGGTGCCTCTCCTGTCCCAGGCCACCTCCTGTCCCAGGTGCATCTCCTGTCCCAGGTGCATCTCCTGTCCCAGGCCACCTCCTGTCCCAGGCCACCTCCTGTCCCAGGTGCCTCTCCTCCCGGCAGCTCCGTCTTTCCCTGGCGTTTGGCTCCTCCCCAAGGAGACTGCACGGCTTCAGCACTTCTCTCTCTCTCTTTTTATTTTTTTTTTTTTTTTTTTTTTTTTTTTTTTTTTAATATGCTAGATACAGATGCTGGCTTTGGTAATTTAGTGCTGTGTGAAACATCTTTTGGATTTCTGGAGCCTCGTGCTGCACCTCCCCTCTCCCCGGCAGGGCAGCGAGTGCTGGCTGGTGCACAGCCCCCATTGCCCACTAGCAGGCAGCTGCTACTGAGATTTTAACTTCTGTCACTGACTTTGCAGTCCCTTTGTTCAGCCTTTTAAATTTTCCTTTATTGTTTTAGCCTGTCTGCAAATGGATTTGTTTTCCTTCCAGAAAAGCCCTGGCTTGCTCAATTAGTGAGACAGCTCTTGGTGGAGAGTGCCTGGCTCACTTTCTGCTATGGGTAAGTGCTCCTGGGGCATTTGGCTCCTCCCCAGGGAGGGTCACTCCTGCCATCCTCACCCCCGGTGCCACTGGACAACCTGCTGCCCAGATTGCTGGGTGCTGCCTTGAGAAAAGGAGATTTTGTGACACAGGAGTCTAAATATGTTGCTATGGTTCAGAACAGCCCATGCCGTCCCAAGCTGTGATTCTTAGCTGCAATTTTTGCTCCCTGCCCTATTGGGTCAATACCGTGTTTTCCACACACATAGGCTCTTTCACCATCCAGATTTTTTATTTGCTTTTGTCTTACTTAATGGCTTTGCCCCTTTGTTTGGAGCAGAGGTTATGAGCATACAAGTCGAAGATCTCGTCTCACCCACTCCATTCAGATCTGAGCCCACCCTCAGCAAGGACCTGGGCATGGCTCAGGCAGCACAGGAGGAGTTTGTAGGAGCAAGTGTTGATCTGGAAGGCACCTTCCTGCCTGTCCCCGGGCAGATCTGGAGGCTGTCCCTGGCTGGCTCCCATGGAGAGAGAGCTGTGCTCCTGTGCTGGGACACCCAGGGGCAAACCTTGCAGAAGAGGCTGCAGAAACCTCTGCCATTACATCTGCACTGAGTGTTTGCCCGGACACTGGATGAAGAATTTCTCCTCTCAGGGGATTTGTGGCACTCTGTGCTGCTGTTTTCCCTGCTTTTGCAGCCTGTTTTAATTGTGGGTTTGCCCTTACAAGCTGAGGGCCAAAACCTAATAGAAAGCTATTTACAGTGCTGCTTGCAAAGTCTTCACAGAGTTCAGGGGTATTTCAGCAAGACATTCCTGAACAGTTCTTCACTTCATATTGACCCCAGTCTGTTCTCTTATCCACTCTCCTTCCTATATGAGAGCTCAGGCCATGCCAGCAGACCCACAACCTTCTCATGCTATTTAGTGACCACATACAAATTAATGTCATGACTTTGTGAGTGCCCTGTGAGCACAGGTAGATACTAGGACAGCTCCTGGAGCCTTACAGCTCATCGTGGACATGGGAATTGTTTTGGCCTAAAAGTTGGGCAGAATTTGGTTCATTTTTCAGGGCAGAAATCCTTCTTGCATAGGACCCTCACTGTTGGGGGACGTGGCATTAGGATGATGTTCACGAGGCCCTTTTCTCACAAGTCCTGTGGTCTCTGAGGACCCTGCCCTGTGTGGGTGTGAAGGTTTGTGGGCTTGCCACCAGCCCAGGAGTGACATTTGCCCTTGCTGGAGCTGGGTGGTTGTTGGAGAGGGTTATTTGCTCTGTGTGATTGATCACATCTGGGCACACACAACGCTGCCTTGCGAAACAGCTTGTATGTGTCAGACTGACTCACAGCGTGGCCTGAGGTAGATGTAAGGGGACATTTAAGGAACAATTGAACTTCACAGAGAACCATGCCACTTTTTTATTTCTTTTTTTTCCTCCTAGAGCAAAAGGCCTTTGTCAGCTGATGGGAAAAAGGCACAAGGTTCCATGGGACCAAGGGGGTCTCTTGTGCTGGCTGTGGACATGGGAGCTTGGCCATTAATGCTGCTACACTCCAGCCCAGCCTCTGTCTCAGCAGGGTGAAGCTGTCTGGCTCACACCTGGGTACTTTGATGGAGAGGGTGACAGAGCAGGCCTGATTTTCCCTGCTTTGGTGCACCCCCTGTGTGATCTCAGGGAGGTCAGTGTGAGCCACTGACCTCAGTGGCAGCACTGAGGCCCTGAGTTTGCAGTTCCATGTGTATCCTTCAAACTCCAGGGGATTTGTCAGTAGAAATTGGGTATCTAAAGTGGATCTGAGCCTGTATTTTTCCCAGCTGCTTTTTGTTGGTTAGCTTTCCCATAAGCTTTGCCTTTTACCCATGGACATGCCAAGCACAGAGTGAGGTTTTTGCAATCCCACAGGCATTTGCTCAGTGTTAATGCTGGGGCTGTGGAACAGAGCAAATCAGTGCCTGGCTGGCTCATGGCCTGCTGTGATTTCAGAGCTGGAGCTACTGGAAGGATGGGCTTTATCCCTTCAACACCTTCCTATCACTGCTGAAGCGATGCTCCCCTTACATGTCAACACTGAGAATAGATGTGCTGCTCACAGTCCTTCTACTGGCAACCAGTGCAGCAGTGAAAGATGCCCTCTAATTAATGTACTCCAGAGCAAATCATCTGTAAATGATCCATGCATGGAGCCAGGCACTCCTGCCTGGGCTGTGGAGCTGCTCATGTAGGGAAGGGCTCCTTGTGCCTTCAGCTGAGCCTTCAGCTTCTGGCCCTGCATGGTAAAATCAGTTCCCAGCTCCTCAGTCTGCAGCTGGGCTTTGGATGCTTTGGTGGAGGCTCACCAGGGCACTCCCGAGCAGATCCATGGGTGTCTCAGGAATCAGGACAGCCTGGGGCAGTGAGCAATGAGCCCTGCTCTGCCCAAGATTTGGTGCTGACTCCTGGCACAGGGCAGAGCCCAGGAGAGGTACTTGGCACCCAGGTTGTTACTGAGTCCTGCCTGAGGTTGGGCTACAGAAGACAGATAATTTGTTATTTAATGCTGGTTTGCCTGGCCCTGCTGACTACAATGAAGTGCTTTTGTTTTACAGGAAGTCTGAGCAGGCCCATCTTGTGAACTTTTAGGATCTGGGTGCAGGTGGAGGATGGGAATGCAGCCCAGCCCGTCCCAAGCCATGGTTCTGGTGTGGTGCTTCTTTTACCCTTCAACAAACACAGTAACTAAGAAGTGTCCTGTAGAGGAGTGGGGACTCTGTGTGACTCAGTGTGTAACACCAGGACAGCACCAGAGCCCCTTGCCCAGCTCTGATCCCTGGGTGAGCCCCAGCCACATGGTTTGGTCAAGCACTCAGTGACACCAGACTTGCCTGTCCTTAGGGAAGGGCGTGGATGTCTCTCCATGAAGTTGAACCAGCACAAGAGCAGTGAGAACAGCAGTTTGTGACTAAGAGTTATGCAGAACAACTGGGGGAAGCAGTGCCTGCTGTGGATTGATCAATAATGTTGTCTTTTCAGTGTTTTCTGGGGAAAAAAGTATTCAAAACTCTGCTAAAGGAAATTATATTTTAGGTTGAACTGATATTTTGAAATACTGTTTCCAGCCAGGAATCCTGTTTGGTTTGGTAGCAGAAAACCTGTCAAATTGTTAGCTGAAAATTTTCAAAGGGAAGCAGAGACAAGCAACTGCTGCATGTATTTAGGGCAGTCTTTGCTCCTGCTGAGCTCTCTGAGCATCCCAGAGAGGGTTAAAAGGGAAGAGGATGTGACAGTTCAATATGAGGTAGTGGATTTCAGCCTGCAGTGCACCAACTTTGCAGTTTTACTGTAGATTTTGTTACAGTTGTTTCTCAAAACTCTGGTTCCTTATATCCTGTAATTATGTGATAATTTCAGCATTCTTTAAAGCTGAAGGTAAATTGACAACTTTTGTGATTGTACATAATAGTTTAAAAACAACCAAAAAGTTTTAAAAGGAAGAAGGGCAAATAGAGGAAACCCAAAATTATGTTTCTTTGAAATATCAAGATTTGTAAGGCAAACTTGTGATTTTGTGGCCTAGGACAGGACTGCTAAGTGCTTGGTGTTGGCAATGCTCTGTTTATTTTCCATGCTTGAATTTCTGCATGGCTTTATACACATTATGAAAAATGCAGTATTTTATGTTATTTTTTAAAAGGAAGCAGATTGCTTGGTTGGATGATCTCCAAACCAGACTGTAGCATACTATAAAAATTCTATAGTGCACTGTAACAAGCTACAATAGGCTAAGATGTTACTTCACCAGCATAAAAACCAGGCACATTATGGAGGAAAAGAATTACAAGGTATATTTCTGTGTTCATGGCCAAAAAGAGGAAGAAAAAGTATATGCTGTGTCTGTAAACAGGGTATTGGAATTACAGAACAAAATTTAATTAGATCTTTATAAATAAAATCCATATATGCTGATTTGTGATAGATTTCTTTCTCAGCCTTTGAAATGATGGCTGCCTTTGCTTTGAAAACCAGTCATTTGCAGACAGCAGGTCTGTAATTCACAAACTGGCACAACCAGAAGTTTGTGGATTTGAGTTGGCAAGTGCCAGTCCCAGCATATCTCCTTTAGAGGCACAGGCTGGGATTCCCAGTGAAGGAGGCAGGGGAAACACTGCAAAAGGCATCTGTAGCATTTCTTTTTTTCAAATGTGTAATTATAAAGATTAAGTCATTTGTTTTGTTCATTTAAAAACAGCATTAATGTAATATATAATTATAACCAAAGAAAAAATTTATGGTCTTTGTAGACTCCATCTAAATGTCCTTTTCCCTAGAGGGAATGCTTCATGCTATATTTGCAAAAAATATGTGATTAGTACTTAAATCAAGAGTGAGAACTAAAAGCAGCTGGAACACAGGCCTTTCTCAGGGTTCAGGACTGGATCAAGCTCCAATAAACACACATACAAAAGGCTGGATGGAGCTGCCTTTGCTCACACTAATGAAACATCAGTTTTCCTCTATTGCATTGCTGTACCATGGACTTCCACTCCTTTGCCCCACACTGACAGCAAGTCTGACCTCCAGTGCTAAAGACAGGTTTGTTTCAAGACTTCTGGAGTTTTATTTGTGTCTTAACTATGGAGTCTTCATGTCACAGGGCTCAGCTTTCCTCTCTGGGTGAATAGGTAGAGGCTGAACGAGACAGCTCTCCCAAAGTGGGACTGTCACTGGCTGATGGCTCTGTCTCTGTGATATCAAAAACAGCCATCAAGGCACTTCTCACTAACACATTCCATCAATGCTAGAGGCTTGTCACACAGGGAGCAAACACCCAGTGAAGCAAAGGAAGCATTTACAATTTGCTGCCATGAAAGGAGACAAGATAAATCAATAGGAACTAAATTAGCACAGTCAGCGGCCCTCACACCTACTTTGGAAACTCTATTAAAATCCATGGCCTAGAATTTGCAGGAGGGATTATGTGCATGAAGGGTGAGTCAAGATTTTGGAGTGAGCTAATGTAAGTGACACCCACTTCTCAAACTGCCTGAAAACACTTACTGCCAGCATGTGCTGCCAAAGACAAGAGTTCTAGTAAGTATTTGCTGGCTGTCATTGGCCTCAGATAAATCCGTTGGGAGGGGAATCGTGGAGGAGTCAATCAAAAGATAACACTGAGTTAAGCTCAATTGCATAACACAACAAGAAGTCAAATTTAACCAAAGCTGAACATATGTCTGAGTACTGGGGACACAGGCAGAAGTGTGATAGCTCAGTCAGGATCTAAGGGAGTCAGAGTTGAGAAGAACACACAGGAACAAGATCTGACAAATACCCCGTGTGATTGAGTTGGTTGTGTTATTGTGCTACTCTTGGGTGACCTTTTTGATTCAACTGAAATTATATCAGTCCTGGATGTTTGCAGGGTTTGTGGATTGATGACAGCATCTCACTGACAGGCTGGGGTACAGGAAGACTTGCTAAAAGCCAAGTGAAGGTAAATATTTCCTTGCAGAAATCTGTCTGTTGGCACAATGAATGCAGCATTTGCAGGAAGCATCCTCTGTGTGTGTGTTCTGTGCAGTTGATCTGCACACACAGGGCAATCTCAGACACTGGGATTGCTGTAGAAGCACACAGCAGGCTCAGATCTTCAGGGCCACTTGTCTGTTGTGTAGCTGATCCTCATATATGTGACAAAACCTGGAATGCCAAAAGTCCAGCAATGGCTGCTCTCAAACTGGCTGCTGGATAGCCAGGAATCCTAGACAAGCAGTTGCTTATCTCTACTTCCCTTTAAAAATCCCACTTTTTCAACAAATATTTAAAGTCTTCTAATTCTTCTATACATGATTTGTATGAGGAAAAAAAGATCTAGGAAAACCTGAACACATGGCAGCTCTATGCAAAGAAAATAACTGTCAGCACACTTATTCCTGGCTCCCAAACACCTTCAGAAGAATTTCCTTTTTTCCTGGTACTGACAGTAGCATGCTAGTAAAGCCCTTGGGACTTGCAGGGGAGGAAGAGCTGGATCAGGGCTGACTGTAAAGCATTTTTCAGCTCTGCCCCTTTCCAGAGCTTCCCAAGGAAATGGGTACGTGCAGGCACTGGCTCTGCGCTGTGGAAAGGGCAGGGAGCTCAGAGTCACTTAGCCAGTGCCTGCCAGGGGAACTGCAGGGATAAACTAGTCTGGTCCTGCACCAGCTTGGCAGCAGTTTGCAGAGGAACACAGGCTTCTTGCAGGAGCAGAAAGGCACCACTCAGCACTTTACCAGACAACTTTAAATTTTCAAAATAGTCACAGAGTGGGGGATTCTGCCAGACTTGCTTGTGTTCTTCAGCTGCATTTACCTTTCTGCACTGTTGCATCCTTCACCTGGGAGATGCTCTAGAAACACAAGGCATTAATAGCATGGAGCACACAATAAAAGCTAAACAATGCAAACCACATGCAATATAAGCAGGAAGAGAATTCTGTGCGTGCTCTCTGCAATTGCCTGGGCCTTAACACACAGTAAATGGCAGCAAGTAAAGGCTGTGGAGTATGGATCATAAGCTTGAATTCCACTGCTGAACTGTCAGGGCAGAGATCTGACCAACATTATAAAACATGAGAAGTGACTTTAGGAGCCTCTGTTTTGATGAGAGGGATTTCAGAATTGCTTCCCAAAGGTCGGCTGCACAGCACTGTCAAACATCAGGATTGCTCTTCTCTGTTGTGAACCCCCTGATGGTTCTTGTGCATTGGCACTGCACCTCGCTGGGGGAGACTCTGCTTCACAATGGGATATTTGGGCACTGCAGTAATGGGAACTGGGGAGAGCTCAGAAGGACTTTCATGCTGAATCACAGCTTATCTACTGCACAGCAGAAGGGAGGATTCCAGATCTTTTCTTCTTCTTTTTACCTCTGGGAGATTTATGACAAACATCTTCTAAAATGATCCTGGGGAAAGAAATGTCTGTTCCCCCTTTATTTTCTGTCTTGACTACAACAAACAGCTGGGAGATAATTCACCTCTAGGTGGTCAGTCAGGATGATTGTGCTGACTTCACGTGCTGGAGGTGAACTAGGGCTGGCAATGCCAACTGGATCCTTGGATGCCATCCCAATGTGCTGTGTGGTGCCCATAGAGACTTGGATTTTGCAGAGCAGGAGCTAAAACCTAAAAGATTGGCTTGCAAAGTTTCTGTAGTGGGTTTTTGTGGGAAAGCTTGTCATTGTCCAGTGTTTATACACAGGGCAGCTGTTGCAACCAGACTGTTCTGATATGCATTTTGGGGGACCTTGGGACTGCATGGGAGGTAAATATGAGAAGGGCTGCTCAGGCAAAGCCTTTGTGGTTGTGCTTAAAAATGATTGTTAGATATGTTTAATGTGGAACAGATTTTCTCTTCTCCCTGTGTGGTTTGATGGGGTTGGGAGAGCCTGTGGTGCTGGAATTCTGCCTTGGATGAGCAGAAAAGGTCTTGCAGGGCTTCACTTGAGGCTCAGGGTCCTTTAGGCCTGGACCTTCTTCCTACTGCAGCCCATTTCCACCTCACCTCTGTTCTGTGACAGTGCCTGCAAGCCAGCCAGGGACCACACTGTGAGAGTGGCTGATCTCCCACCCAGCAGAAAGGTGCTCCTGGGGGGAGAGCAGGGTGGCTGGAGCACTGTGGAGCCCTGCAGAGCAGTGCTCTGGAGGGAGGGAGGACAGAAGGTGCAGGGATGGCCAGGTGAGGTGCTGGCAGGTGGCAGCTGCTGTGAGAAGTGCCCAGGTGCCTGGCCCTGAGCCTGGCCTTGGTGCCAGGTGCCTGTGGGCTCCAGAGAGGAGGGTGGCAGGAGCTCCACTGGCCAACAGAGGTGGTGCTCAGCCTCTGCCTCTGGAGTGCTGTACATCCCAGAGATGTACAAGGACATTAACATGCATTTCAACACATGGCCATGGTGCCCTTGCCAAGTCTCATGCCTTGTTTCATCCAAGATGCAAACCAACAAAAAGTGAGGGGACTTCATTAGGGCTGAAACCACTGATTTAGGCAATTTTGGATTGCCAGGGATAGTTGTTGAATTTTCAAGTGGATCCAGCACAGGCTTAGAGGACTTGAGGCCCAGCTGGTGTGAGAAGGGAGCTCTCAGGAGCTCCTGTCCCTGCTCTGGAGCTGCTGTTCCTGGCCATGTCTGTGCTCTGGGCATGGCACAGCTCCAGCCCCTCCTTGGCGCTCAGGCTGGGTCATCCTGCAGCTCCCCTGCATCCCAGCTGTAATTAATGGCACACCTGGTGCCAAGTAGGATCTTTTCCATTCTTAATCTTTGATTAATAAGGTTGTTAAAGTCATTCTCGGCTCTGCTGAAACCAAACAGAGTTTTATATGACATACTGGATAAAAGCTCTGTTTGAAGTAGTCTTTAATCTTAGTTCTAGGATTAAATCATATGTAAACAGTCACATTTTATCAGCTTGGCTGCAAAGTAATTTATTTGTTAGTCTAATTTTAGTAACTTGTAGGTAATTCAATACTGTTTGAAAGAGGTTATATAGGAGTGAGCAGATCTAATTTTCCACCAGCAGAACAAGTAAAGCAGTCCCCTGGTCCTGCAAAAGGCCTTGCCTGTTATGGCTAGCTGCATGGATTTTAGAAAAGCTATTCCAAATGTGTGAAAAAGCAGCGTGACTGCATGTGGGGCTTTGCAGGACCAAGGCCTGCCATTGTATTTTTTTGGCAGAGCTGTTTGACATTGCAGTACATTTTTGTAAGTGCTTGTGTTGCATCTATTTTTACTGTGTTGTGCAATTAGACTTTTAGGACAGAGCTATAACTATTGAACACTGTGCTGGAAGTCACTGTATCTCAGTGGATAAGATTTTCCTCAGAACTAGAGGAGGATATAGCTGTGGGATCTCTATAACAATTTCATTGACATTCAAAGTGGGGAGTGATTCTTGTGAATATAATTATTAGAACAGCCTATAGGACAAGTTACCATAGGACTTGATTTTTCCTATTGGAAAAATCATTCTATGCTGGAAGTCTGAAAGGTGTTCCCACGTGAAATGTGATGTGTAGGATGTGAAACTTCTCCCTTTGCATGAAAGCATTTCAATGTGATTCCTGAGTGAACATGGATATGGTTTTATTGCTGCTTGGTGCTAACAGCTGAAGTAGGTTACAGGAGAAAAGGGGCTGAAAACTGATTGGCCACAAATATTTTACAAATGGAGGCTCTCTTCTCCTTACAGCACCTGGGATTTCCAGGTGATTTTGATGGGAGTAGGGGACTCTCAAAGGCACTATTTCCTATTCCTGCTTCTAGCTAGACTTTGTAGAGTCTAATTCAGAATAGCCTGACTGTGCCTGCCTTAACTCCTCTTTGAAAGACAAACCTTACACTGTCATGGGGGAATTTCACCCGTAAGTGCCGAGCTTTTGTTTTTCTATTGGGAAATTCAGGTTGAATAAATGCCAAAGAAAGCTTAAATTTTCCCCCTGCTTTTCTGCCCAGCCTCTTGCATGCTGGAGTAATGGTTGTACCCAGATCAGGATGAACTCATGCTGGTAACTGAAATTCCTCCTTAAAGGATCAAAGCTGTGCAATGTAGAGCAGGAATGCCTTTATTTGGGTAAAATTGATCTAGAAATTATAGCAGCTGGCTTGAGTTCTTGGCCATACACATCCCAGTGCTTTAGAGGCAGTGTTTACAGGAAACATTCTCTCTTTTTTTTTGCAGTTCAGCTGGTTGAAGACATCTCATTATCTGCCTGGCTTGCACGTCTGCATTTGGTGAGGATTTGAGTTTAAAACACTTTAAAGAATGCTCTGAATTCATAACCTGCCAGGGCTCTCTCTTGATTTGTGTGATTGGGAAATCTGGATACCAGGGCAGGAAAGGCCAATATGAAAAGAATAATGTGACTCAATGGACTGTGAAATTCTTCTAGGAACAGGTGTAATAGTGATCGTAAACATTTGTGAGATATTTTACTACCAGCTTTAATCCCTGCAGAGGGGAATATTTAGGAGCAGGAGAATGAATGTGAAAGTAACTTCAAAGGCTGAGTTAAAAGATCAGGAACTCGAACCTTGGGTCCAGCCAAGGAGCAGCTGAGCACTGAGGGGGCTGTGGCTTCCTTTGATCCATCATTCTGGTCCAGATCAGTTCACCTGGGACCCCAGGAGGCCCTAATGGGGATCCTTGGGGTAGTGGTCACCCCAGCCACTGTCCTTTCCAGCACAACCTTGCATTTTCCCATTAGTCATGTTTTATTTTTTTTAACGGGTTAACACAAACCATGTAATGAATAAATCACAAAACCCAGGAGGGGGAAAAAAAATGAAGAGTAAAATTTTGCAGCTGTGGAGCAGTCTGTGCTAGAGAAAGAGATGCTGGGCTGGAGTGGCTCTTTGAGAGGGGGCACTGAGAAAGCAGGTGAAGAAGGTCATATTTCCTCATGCCTTGTGGAAGGCACAAAGCTTTTCTTCAGAGAATGCACAGGAAATGTAAAGGCAGGCAAGGGGCTGAGAACTGCCCAAGGAAGTTTGATATGGGTTGAAAGTTCTTCCTGTGCTTAGGGCAGTGTGAGGAGCAAAATGCCATTGCCTTCCTGGGGAGCTCGGGTTTGCACATGCACAGCTCCTTGCAAAGGCCTCTCTGATGGGTGGATTTTTCCCACTGCCATTAAGGAAACACAACTTGGGGGTGATTTCAAAGAGGGAAAACGAGAAGCCATAAAGACAAACATGTGAGAAGTGCTATAGAGTGATAAGGAAGCCACAATGGTAAATCAAAGCCTGAGGAGGAAGGATATGAAGGGGCACACAAGTATAAATCTCTCTAAACTGATGGAGGAGCTGGTGGGGCCTTCAGAGGGATGTGAATGGAGTCAGTGGTTGGAGCTGCTGAGGAGCTGAATGAATTCCTTGACTTGATAAGCAAGGGAGAGCAGCTAAAGGTCACATACTCTATGGAGGACAGGGAAACACAGTGGTTTTCTATGTGGGGAGAGAGACAAGGCATATTATTTAAAAGTTTTATGTGTGTGTAACCCAAGCAGACAGTTGGGAAATTAAAAGTACTAAAATTGACAAGTCACCAATTTTAGATTAACTTCAACCTACAATAAGTGAACTTGGTTTCTGGCCTTGGTGTTTGAGAGGTCCCTGGGAAAGCAGTGGTGTCTGAGGAAGGAGACACAGAAAGCATTGTCTTCTTATTAAATAATTTTTAAAAAGCAAAAAAGCATATAAGAGCAATTAATAGAAATCAGGCAAGTTGTAAAAAAACTTGCTTAAAGTAGCTATTACTAAAAGGCAGCAGCAAGCAATATTTGAGAGCCATTTGGTCCATACTGAAGTAACCCTCAGTATTTCTGAAATCTACTTTAAAAGGGCTGAATGTACATTAAAAGCAGCACCAGCTGCCACAAAGGACTGGTTTTGGAGAGAGCTCTGAAGTGCTGCTGCAGTACTGTCCCACAGAGCAACCTGCACACCAGCACCTCCCTGACTCCCCATTCCAGCCATTCCAGCCTTAATATTGTGGGGTTTTGGCCTGCCCTGTGAGTCAAACCTAAAGTGTTTTGTGTCCACTCTGTGCTACTTGTGACCAGCTGGAGCAGTGGCAGATGAGCAGCTTGGTCACACTGGTGCTTCCAGCTGCCCTGATCTCTTGGGACTGATGGTTCCAGCACACTGAGACACAGGATGCAGCTCTGTGCTCAGATGTCTTCATTGGGTCAGAATTACTGCACCAGGGATTTGACTGAATGACAGTCTGAATTTCTGACAGACCTCCTTTCTTCCACATCCAGTGCAAGCGTGAGATTTCATCCTGTAGATGCTGTGCTGACAACAGAGGACCTTTGTCAGGTTATTTCAGCTAAGCCATGGCTTTTCAACTTTATTTTTAATTTGTGGAGCTCTAAACATTTGACACTGCAGATTTGAACCCTTTTACAGCAAACCTAAGCCTATTTACTATCTCCTTCCTCATGTAAATTCTTAGGAGCTTTTCCCAGACCTACAGAAAGAGTCTGTGTGCCCAAAGGGACCATGGTTTAATGAAGTTACTGCTGCTCAGAGCCTTTTTCATTAGCTCTGTGAAGATGGAGAGAAGCAAAGGGAGAAGGTTGCAGTACCCCAAGCACTTCTCACCTTCCAGAAACTAGGAATACTCTTTATTTAGAGGAGAATTTCAACAGAGCTCCTAAGACTCATGTCCCACTAAAGAGCAGAGGCACAAGGCTCCTCTTGTGAGGTGTCAAGTTACCCGGGAGACAGACTGAGCAACTGAGAAATGTTGCAAGTTTTTGGAAAAGAGATTTATATATAAATGTGTTACGAGAAAAAATACCTCTGGTCATACACATGGTAATTCTTCTGTCTTACTTTGTTTGCTATCTTTCTCTCTTTATTGTTTTCAAAGACTTAAAGGAATTTAATTAAAAAGGCAGTTTAACTACCCTCTTCTTTCCAGATAACAAACACTAAAATAAAATGAAGTGAAATACTGGAGAGCCTGCTTTATACCCCTTTTAAAACTGCACACAAAAGCCAAATGAGATCATAGGGTTTATCGGGCAAGCTGTTTCCAGAAAAGATGAGGAACCGCTCCTGCCACTGTACAAGGAACAGCTGAACTTTCATCTGAAAAGCCATGGACACTTCTCATCATCCATCTTTGGGAAGGAGAAGTCCCAAGTGGAATTTAGAAGGTGAAGACTGGGACAATGAGTGGTGCTTGCAAGGAAAAGCCAAAGGAGTGTGGGTCGTTCAGCACAGGAGAGCTGGAGTGAGGGCACTGCTTTCTGTAGCTGCTGTAGGGGGAGGATATTATATAAAAGAAAGGAAATCTTTGGCTGACAGAACAATTATAAACTGTCATGCAATACACTTAAGATGGAAACAAGGAGGGCTCTGGCTCTTGGAACAATGGGTTCTGAAAGACCTTGGATTGGGGCAGCAGTGCCAGGTCCCATTCTGTAACCTCTACACAAAAGGGATTGAACGTGGAGCTGTGAAAGTGGAGTCTGGCTGCAGTGATCATCTCCAGTCCCACAGGCTCCCAGAACATCATTAATTTCTTCTGTCAGCCTGGTACTCCATAGGCAACTGCAGCTGTGGTCTTCCAGAGAGCCCAAAGCAGTATCCAGAGAGCATCCTCTGATGGAATTGTCTCTTAGAGCTGGCTTGGTGATGATCTGGGAGCTGTGACAGAAGTGCCAGCAGTGACAGGTTACAGATCAACAGGGCATCCACTGCTCCACTGGAGGTGGCAGCCTGGCTTTTCTCTGGTGGCTGTTGGGACAGTGGCCGGCTCTGCATCTCTCTCCAGGCAGTGCTGCCATGCCTTCTGCTGGCACTGGCTGCCTCTGGAACTCTCCCAGCACTGTGGGGACACTTCCAGCTGCTGGTGGCCGCAGAGCATCCCTCTGAGTACCGGCAGCTGCAGCTGCAAGTGGGGATGCAGGCAGAGCAGAGCTGTGCAGGGCTGCCTGCATCGTGCCCCAGCACTGACTGTCAGCGTGGGAGCAGCCCGGGGGTCTCTGCTGTCCCCCCGGGGCAGGAGCAGAGCCCGGGGCTCAGGGGGCTCCGATGTCTGTCAGCCTCTGACCAGCAACAAAGTCTCCATCTAAATCAACAAGAGCTCTCCAGACTTCAAACCATGGCTGGTGGGTATTTTTAGAAGCCAATCAATCAGTGGTGACTGTTCAAGTTCAGACAAGTCAAACACAGCCTGCAAAGTTACACAGAAGTGCTGTATGTGGTGGAAGGTTGGTGAGCCTGCTCGTTCGACGAGCTGTGCCAAATCCATGAGCTACCAGAGCCCAGCTCTTTTTAGAGACACAGCTCTAAGAAGTGCAAACAGATTGTGGATTGTAAAACACACACTTTAATTCAAGCAACAAATTGCAGAACTGGGCTTCTAGGGCAGCCTTCTTTCAAGGTGCTAGATTTGTTTTCCAAACCTGAACACACCCCTAGGTTGAGGGGTTTTTGTCTTGGCCTTATTTGCAGGTGAGGAAGTTGAGGCACAGTTGCATGAGCTGGAGTTCACTAAAACTGAGCACAAGGAAGGATCCTCCAAGGAGCCTGCAGGGTCCTCTGGATGCTATTCTAGTGTGTCGGGATGATATAAAAAATAATAATAATAATAACAACAACAACAATAATAATAATAATAACAACAATAATAATAATAATAATAGTGGATCACCTCCATGAAAAATGCTGGTGCAGCCTGGACTCAGACTGAACCTCTAAAACCAGATACCAACAAGTCAGCACCCAGATTAAAAATTGCTGTTATGATTTCCAAACCATCAGTTTATCCAGTTTGAAAATGGTCCTGGTGTTTTCTGTTGTCATTGACCAGAGAGGAAAGAACCTGTGGCTCTTCTGTCTGCTGCTGTGCTGCTTCTTGTCCTTCTCTCCATCACTGCAAGGCAGAGGCTCCAGAGCTCCACACCAAGTTCTAGCACAGCTGCACAAAATGTAGTGCATGATCTGATTCTCAAGCTGGGCTCAACTCATGTTCACTGCCAGCTGAATTTTGCTGATGCATTGGAAATGCATTTTTAGGAAGGTTTCTCTATAATTATTACATTATAGCTACTGTTGAGTTGCTCAGAGTACAGTAAACAATTGCTGTGCTTGTTAGAGGCCATGAATACAGAAAACCATTCCTCCCTGTGAGGTCTGCTGTTAAATAATAACTTGTCATTTCATGCAAGGGGAGTGAATGCCCTCAGAGGGACGAGCTGGCATTGCTCAGGCCACTGATCCAGTTCCTGTCACTTCCAGCCCGTTCTCAGAGCTGCCCTGCACAGGAACAATGGATGTGCAATGGAGGGGCAGCTGCAGGTCCAGCACTTGGATCCTGTCACTGCTGCCTCCACTGCCCATTTTGCAGTGACACTGAGGGACCCCCTTCCCCTGGAATTTGGGCCTCAGGATGAAAGGCAGGTGAGTGGGGAAAGCTGTGAGTGGAACAACTGTGCCGGGTCCAGCTCCCATAGGAGGGGCAAAAGAAGGTGTCCAGGCACACTGAGATGAATAAGGAGTAATTTCCTGATCAGCAGGTCGAATGTGGTGTCTCCACTGTCTGCTGTGGAGGGAGCACTCACTGCTGCCTTTTCCTCAGGGAATACTAATGGTGTCTGTATCCTCCAGCTGTCATCTCCTGTCACTTCTGGGAGCTTCAGAGCTTTGAGAGATCCTCCCCTCTGTTGTGCTGAAATTTCTGATACTGTTCTAGAACAACTCACACACACACACACACACACACACTGAGTGAATATATGTAAAGCTTTGTTTCCTTAGGAATCCCAGGCTTAACAGTAATCACCTCACCATTGTCCCAGATGTAACATGCAGTTGTGGTTTTCATGGTGCAGAAAAAATGTGAGGACACAGCTATGGCTCAGATCAGTTAATAAAATGGGCAAATTAAAGATGTCAAGGCCAGAGCATAAACCAAGAAATCTGACAGAGCTGCAAAAGATGGGCTCAAGCAGTGAGCACCAGGCAGGGCAGGTGATGTGTGTCACTCTGACATCTCTCAGTCCCTCTCTGTGCTGCAGGGACCTGCCCCTTTTAATATGGTCACAAGAAAACAATGGAAAACATGGCCAGTGTAAGAACTCAGTCTGGAAGCAGCACAGCAGCAATGTGTGGAGAGGAAGAACACTTTAGGTGCACTTTAATGCTGGTTTATGTAGATTGGAGGGAGATAGGGCTGAGAGTGGACACCAGTTGCCTCTGGGGAGATTGCACTGAAGCAAAATCCTGGCAGAAGCTACAGTTTTGGGAGCTCAGTGCTTTTGCATTGTCATCTTGCATGGGAGTGAAATATCTGCCCCCAGTTGTGACCTCAGCACCACCCTGGCACTGGGGGAAGGAGCCAGACTTGGACACTGATCTGACACTTCACAGATGAATGGTGACCATGGGCCCTCCACCCCTCCAGTGAAACACTCTCCATCTTTAGGGAGAAGGGGGTGATTGAAGGAGGGAATGGCTGTCTCCATACTCAGCCCTCCTGCTTTTTTTGGTTTGCATTGCAAACTCCGTGTTGTTTTAATGTAGTTCCTTGTATTTAGTGCGTTTTTATTGCTTTCTCTAATAACACTGACTGAGCACTAACAGCCAAATTAAACAAGCTGTGCCAATAAGCCAAACATTTCACTTTGAGCAGCAAAGAGGATGCCTCTTACCCCTGCTCCAGCTTGGAGATGTGAATGAAGGACCCCACTGCTCATGGCTGCTGTGGTGCAGGGCAGGGCTGGGCAGTGTCCCTGCCCTGGGGTCCCTGCCTGCATGTGCTGGTCCTTATCACACCTTGAGGTGGGAGTTGGACAAGGTAAAGTTGGCTAAAGTTCTCAAGGTTGTAACACAGCTTCCCATCTCATGGGCTTTATCAAGCTGAGTCTTGTGTTCCTGTGGCTGAAAGCTCCTCTGAACCACTCTGACTTCAGTGGGAGCTGAAGTTCATGTTCTGCATTGCTGAGAGCCTTTCCATGCAATTAAAATTCAACCCCCAACCTCCTCCCCTGGTGCTGATCTGTGGTGTGATGTTGATGGAAGTGTACAGGAGTTTCAGCAGCTGGGTTGCTGGCACTTTATTGATCTTTCTCTAATTCTGTCTTTTGCATCATATTCCTGAAGATTTTTTTCACTGTGTTCTTTTCCCCAACATGTCCCAGCCTTCATCTCTGTCCTCTTAGTGCTGCTTCCTGTTGTTCTCTGTGATCTCTCTTCTTCCATCTTTCTTCTCTTCTCTTCTCTGGTTTCCTCCCTTCCATTTCAGCCCTGATTTGTTCACACTGGCTCAGCCCACCCTCCCAAAGGGGAAGTGTATCTGTTTCATTCCCTGTCTCCATTTCCCTCCCAGCCCCACAGCTGTTCCTTCTCTTTCCCATTCCTTCAGGCCTCTCTTCTGCTCTTAGCACCATCCACTGCCTTCTCTTTTTCCTCTCCCTGCCCAACCCCTTTCTTCCATCACTGGAGGTCAACAACAGAGAAAACAGAACATGAACCAGGAGGGGGATGCTACAGCCAAGAATGATGTGCCTGTGAGATGCCAAGTATTGTCTCACCAGTGTTAGTCCAGACTGCTTTCATCTGGCTCGGCGAGCTGAACCACCAGCTCAAGCACTGACACAGTTTTTGATGTTTCGTGCCACACAATCTGTCATGACACCTGAGGAATTCCAGCCTTTTGCTCTGCACAAGTTGAAGCTCTGCAGTGGGGATGAGGTGGAATGTACACATCATTTCCAGCTTTCTTTTCCTCACCATGTGCTGCACTTTCCCAGCTCAGCACCAGCATCTGTAGCTGCCGATGGCTGTGCCTTGGCCCATGTAATTATGTGGTTTTTAGCTCTGCTCAATCACAAGCAATCATGGAGCTGCAATTTCAGCTGGGACAGAAAATGATCTAACAAGTTGGCTCGTGTGCGATTACAGAAGATACATTCTGCCACAGATTTGTTCTGCCACTGCTTTGTGCTCCTCAGGGGAAGGTCCCAGGGAACAGATGAACACAAGGGTGCCTGGTCTGTGGCTCAGGTCTGTCTGTGGGCTGGGATGAATTAAACCTACAGCTTAGATGTGCAAAGAGCTTTTCACTCTGGAGGGAACTGGGCTTCACTGTGTGTATCTGCCTCAGAAACAATCTGACCTGCCTCAGGCATCTCTTTATGGATTTAGGGAATGATGAAATCTGGAAGGGGAGCCTGATCTATCAGCAGGTCAGCCAAAGCCCACAGCAAGGCCCCGTGCAGCCCACAGAGGGCATGGAGAGCCCAGAGCTGCTGTTTCACTCCCTCCACGCTGTGGTTGCATCTCCTGCCCCTTCCCCCTCGCCTTTCCCTGCAATCCCTGACTCAGGCTTCCCCTTCTGCAGCAACAAAGGAAATGTCATCCAGCCCTCCTTGCAGGGTGCAGCGGGAGGCTGCGATAGCTGCAGTCACGGCTGGGGACAGGCAGAGCTCTCTGTGCCATCATTGTTCTCTGCTCCAGGCTGGGAGCAGAGAGAGACACTCACAGCCTGGCCCTCTGCAGCGATCCCCCAGACCAGAGAGAACCCTCTGTGCTGTGGGGTGTGCACCAAAGTCAGGAAGGGCAATTTCTTTTTTGTGGGAAAATAGTGACAGAATCTTCTACCTGAATTTAAAGTCAATATCCAGTTCTTTCACAGTGATTGCTCAGAAGTTATTGACATTTCAACTGTGTTTAAAAGAACAAGTAAAGAAATACAACTGGGGGTGATGAGAATTTCCAGGGCCAGTGCAGGGTGTACTGAAGGAGAAAACAATGCAGCGACTGCCCCCTGGTCAGACCCTCATGGGGAAAATTAAACAACTTCTTAGAGGGCTCTCCTAGTCAGGGTTTGGGAGAGAGGATGTTTCCTCTGGGAGCAGGGATCTGCTCTCACAGATTCCTCTCTGAACCTGATTCAGAGCAGTCTGGTACCCCAGTGTGTAGCAAATGCCACAGGTGATGACTTTGAAATGCCCGTCAGCAATTTTAGGGGTGAGTACATATGGAAGTGAGATGAAGGAAAAGTGAGAAAACACTCTTATCTTGTCTATCCTCTTGCTAATGGAGAGGATAGAATTAACAAGTTATGCTATGCAAATTGTCCATTTCTGATCATACCATAATGTCCCCCTGCCCACCTCCATGGCCCATGAAAATGCCCACTCTGCTCATAGTATTTAATTGTTTTAGCTTTTGGTAAATCATCTATTACAACCTGTTGAACATTTTAAAGCATTTCTTGCTAATGGATTTTCACAATGTGGTTTAAGAGATGTTGTTATTAATAAATGTAACTGCACTGAATAGTAATTTGATAAAGATGAGAGAAGCATTTATAGATTCCACTTCCCTTTCAGCTGTTGCTAGGAATTTTCACTCCTTCAGAATATATTGAATTTAATCTTGATTTCTTTTTGTTAAAACCAGGCTATTATATTCTGATTCTATAAAGAGAATATGAGTAGGGTTGAACCAGTTGTGAAGTTCCCTGTGAAGTCCCCAGTTCTTCTCAGCACATAAGAGAGGTTTCCTTGCTGTGAGAGAAAACAAAACTGGCACAAGTATTCCATCCAGCATTGGTGGAAAAGTGTAAAGGCAGTTTGGTATTGGGGGAGGGTTCTTTTGCAAGATGATTAATCAATCTTAATATTGATGGAAACATGAAAAGGAAATAATTTCTTCATGCTTGATAGCCAATTTTTGCTAATGGTCTGCTCTCCATTACACTTTCATTGCAATGACAGAAGTGCTTTGTTGTGTATAAATTAATTAGGGACTTGCATCTCAGTACTGAACAGTGAGTGATTGGCTCCAGTGAAACAGGAAATGTGGAATGTCTAAAGGCTGGTATCTGCCACAAAAATGGCTCTGTAAACACTTGTGGCACACAATAATGAGAAGTACCATGAGTTATGTTGGGAGTGCATCATAAAATTATCATAGGGCTAAAAAAGGGCAATTGTGAGGAGAAATGCTTGCAGAAAAAAAAAAAAAAAAAAAAGGAAATGTTCTTTGCTGAGAAGAGAGCTTTGCTTCATTAAGATTTGATCTGTGCAGAGACTGATGTCTTCAGCACAAGAGACAGGTATTAATCACGGGGAAGAATTTGTTTGCACAACCAGCAGAAAGCCAGTTCTCTTAGCAAATAAGAAAAAAATTACTTTCTTTTTCTGAATTGAACTTCCAGTTAAAGATGCATCATATCCAGATGCAGAACCAAAAACGAGCAAAGGCAGCATGAAGCTGAAGGGGGCTGAGGCAGGGACTTTGCTCCTGCCTCTCTCAGTTGTTGAAGATGTGACATTGTACAGCTCCTTCTCTTCTCTATGGCTCTTCCATACCTCCCACCCTCTGTGTATTTTCTTTGTTAGCCCTTTTTGAGAGCAGAGAATTTCTCATACCCTGTGTTAGTGCTGCATGTAACTGCTCCAGATGCTATGGTGATATCATCGAGACTAATAGCTCATCTGCCACCCAGCTCATTCCCTCAGCTCATTCTTTTGCCAGGCTGCACATCCTTGTGAATAGGCAGCTAAGAGATTGCTCTATAAAGCAGTAATATGGATCTGCCTCTTACAAATCAGGAGTAAGTTCAATGAAATTCAGCAGGAATAAAATGGGTACTTGTTATAGAGGAACCGAGACATTCTCTGCAAAATACACAAACAGTACTTACAATAAAGTTTAAAATTCAAGACAAGAAAAATGGTGTGAGATGTCAGCTGCAACTTGCACCAGACTCCTCCCTGGGGATGAGTGCATTACATTATAATCATTCCGTTTTTCTGGATTGCTTTCCTTGCAGAGCAGGCTATAAATAATCATTATTGGTACTGCAAGGAGGCAGTGGGTTTCTGAACAACCATGACTGAATTCTTAATTTGTCAGTTACTGATACAATGCATCTGTTTTCTAATTACTTTAATGATGTTTTATATGCAAAGGAAAGAATACAAAGTTACTGAGGGGTTTGGGTTGTTTCGTTTTTTTTAGATTCCCAGACTCATTGGAGGACAGCATACCTGTGACTGTGTATTTGTAAATCCTAGGTCTGGACTGGTGACATTCAGTGGTGGTTCATGTGTATGGTTTAACAATGTCAGCCCTGAGCCCCCAGCTACTCTGCAGACAATACCAATATGTTACCAGCATCCCATGGGGCACATCTTATTACTGGAGGAGGATTCTCAGGAATGAAAATACAGTTTTATCCTTCCCAAAGTGCCCCTTGCCAAAGTCAGCCAGGCGTCCAGGAGCACTTACTCCGAGTGATGAGTTGTTAATATTCCCCTAACTCACTAAGCGTGAGGCAGACACAGATTGCAGCTTCTGTCCCCCAGGAGTTGCTGCCTCCTTTTCCTTGGGCCCAGCCATGTCCTCATGGACATCCAGCTCCCAATCACTGAAGTCAGACTGGGTACCTAAAAGAGAAGGTGTTGATGTAGGAGGGAGATGAATCAGGACTGTGGCCAGAGTCCCACTGATCCCAGGGCTGCAGTCGCTGTCCCAGAGCTCGAGAGCAGGGTGCTTTAGTGACTGCTCTAGGGTCAGCTCAGTCACTGACCTGGGATGCTGAATGCTGATGGGTGGCCCAAAATGTTTGTGGCCAAAATGAGCTTATTTCCTCTTGCAGATCCTGTCAGGAGAGCTCCTGAGGCTGTCCCGCTCTCCTTGCTGCCTCTCCCCCAAGGAATGCAGGTCGTGACCAAACACACTGTCCAGACAGAACCTCTGCCTGGAACTTTGTGCCTCAGGCTTCAGCTTTGTGAGCCTTTAGATGGCTCTTCTGCAGCTCAGGCCACACACAGTCATGGGCCTCTGCTGAAGGTGACAAAGCTGGCACTGGGTCTGGGAATACCTCTCCTGTATGGAGTTAACCAGGTGAGCATAACCCACTGGAAGCCTGAGCACTTTGGCTCAGCACTCACCTGGAGCAGGGTGGATGTGCCTGCAGCTGGCTCAGGAGGCAGTGCTGACCTGCAGCCCCTCCCCAGCTCCCTCACACAGCATGAGCAGCTGGAGGAGCTGTGGGCACTGAGGGCCAGCACAAAAGGGTGTGTTTCTGATTTGGTATCATTTTTAGATGATGTGCTGATGTCTGGCATTTGCCAGAGTTAGATGCACCACAAACTCAAGACAACAATGTGGAACTTTGGTGTCTCCCTGCTCTGAGCTATCAGGTGGAAAGGCTTTTGGAAATGAAGACAAATGGAAGTGTAGCCTCTGGAGTTGTTATTACTGTTACTCAAAAGCCTCAGGCATCCAGGCTCTGGCCTGTTTGGCCAGTTGCTCTGTGCTGCTGAGGATGCTCTGCCCGTTTTCTCTAGAAAGCAAGAGCAGTTGTGTGCTCAACAGGAGACAGACTTTTCTCTTGTTTTTTGTTGGTCTCCTCCACTGCCTTCCCCTGCAAGGGGGGAGCAAAGGGTGGTGCAGCCTGTGGGTTTAACTGGACACCATCCCTTTAATGTGGAGTTGTGTTTTTCTCTCAAGGCCAAAAATAAATGCTACTGAAGGACTAAACAGACATGAAAAGAAGGCTTGGACACTTGGAAGACAAGACTGCTTTGTGTTTCCCAAAGCAAAGAGCCTGTTCACAAGGAGGTTACTTTTTTAGACAAACACTAGTCCTGTGACACTGCCAAGGTCAGTAGGTGCCCAGCAGAGCACTGTGAATTCAAGGCAGACATGCTCTGGGAGTGGGGCACAGTTTTTCTTTCCCTCCAGGCTATTTACAAGTATATTAGTGGAGAGGAGAGAAATTTGCTTTGCCCTGCCATTTCATCTCTTCTACGGGGATGGAACATGCATCAGTTTGCCAGTGGAAGAGCTTCCATCCATCTGCTGTCTTTTTAGGACAGCAGCATGGCCTTAGTGCTGCAGTAGGTCTCTCATGCTGTTTTGGGAAGTTAGGGCTGTGCTGCTGCCATTCTGCAGCTCAGAAAACAGGGAAAGCAAAGACATGTCATAGGCAGGATCCTGGAGCAATTCTCATGGCAGTGGGGAAAGTCAGTGAGTGGTGGGTGACCCCCTGATGAGCTTCAAATCCCACTTTGAGTAAAGATACCTGACTTGGCAGTGATTTTTAAAGGGGTTTGGGTGACCAGTACATTTTTATGATGTGTTTTGAGTGTTTGTTTTCCCTTTTCTAGAATTGGCCCTGTATAGCCAGTTTAAGCTAAGCCTCTGCTGCATGTTTGGGACAGGTCAATCCATGATCCGGGTGAGCTTTGCCTTCTTCAAGAACCAGACAGAATTCAAAGCACCTCATTTTCAGGTGAGCAAGGTCTGACTGCTGCAGTGATCTCTGTGGGGTTAGTAGGCTTTTTATTTCACCTCAGGCACTTAACTGATTCCTCATAGAGTGCAGTGGGTTCTGAAGTGTGATCTTCTCAGCTGTCTATAAAATTAAAATGCTAGTTCATTCTGAAAGGGGTTACAGTGTCTCACACATACAAGAAAGGCAAGTGGAGTTCTTTCACTGTCTCTAAAGCTGAGCTCTGAGTCATCCAGAGCCTCTGAAGACTCTGGTTAAGAGTTTCTAAGGGTACCTCATTAGGGTTGAATCTCCAGCACTGTCTGTAGTCACACACCAAAGTATTCATCTCACAAAGGACAAATGTTGAGAAATTAAGGGAACAAGGGAGTGGAATCAACTGCACTGAAGGCCTGAAGAGTTAAATGTGATGGGAACTGGATTTCAAAACTAGCTGGAACATGCAGGAGGACAAACCCTGAAGGGAAACACTCCAAAACCAGGGCAATAAACAACCAGCCCCCAAACACATGCAGGAGTTTACTGAGAGCAGGGAAGGGATGGGCAGAAGGTCTGAGCAGCAATGGGATGTTCAGTTCAGTGCAGTTCAGTTCAGGTGCAGCCAGGGACTGAAATCAGAGGTCAGGAGGGGAACCAGTGCAGGAAATGAACCCCTGCCTTTGGACTCCATCATCCCTGTGCCAAGGGATGTTCTGGACCTGCTTTATGAGCTACTCTGTCATCTTTGCATCAGAGAAGAGTATTGGGGCAAGACTGAAGGCACTCTTTGCCTCAGTGCTCTCATTTTAAATTGCTGAGTTCAGAAAATACAAGGAGAAAATGAGAAATGTCAAAAGTAAAGTTGTGAATCAGATTTTGAAAAGGAAATGAAACAGATGGTAGGAGGTTTCAGTTAGATAAATACAGAAGAGGAAAAGGGAAAAAACATGGTCATTATGTAGTGAGAATGGGATTGAGATTAGACCAGTCTACATATGGTCCAAAATGAATGAAAACCACTTTAGCTATGTTTTCAGTAGGGATGATCATATTGGACAATAGGGCAAAGATGGGATTTCTAGTAGGAACATACTTAAGGGAATGAAAATTATCACATTAAGACGGAAGGAAAAGCTTAAAGAATTCCATGTGCTCAGATCAAGGTGCCCTGGCAGATTTCCACCTCAGGATTTGGAAAGAACTGGCACATTAAGGAGCTCAGCGTAACCTCGTATTTCTCTTTGATGACTGTTTTTTTTTTCCAAGACAAATGAAATACAGGTGATATTCTCTATCCAGACATGAGTCAAGAATCTGATATTACACCACATGGGAAATTAGTAGTTGAAGTTGAGAAGATGGGGATTAGTGTGGATGGCAAATGCAGAACTGCTAAAGCCAAGGACAGGGAGCTCTGTGGGAAGGAGAAATGCCAGACAGAGTGGAACTCCTCAAGGGTCAGTCTTGAGCCAATCTTACTTGTTTTGTTATTGACTGGCACAGCTGTAGGAATGTCATGAAGAAATTTGCTGAAGACACAGGCTTTGCTAATACAGAGAAGGATGAGAACATCAATCAGCAATAAGTTAATGACAGAATTTGAGATAGAATAGACAAAGTATAAACACAGGCAGTTAAAAATTAATCACTAGAATATCACATTACTCACTTGAGAATGACAAAAGCAGGGTGGTAAAAAAACCCACATAGAGAGAATTACTTGCTCTGAGGGATAACTGTGAGCCACCAATCTGATAAGGAAAGGCAAACACAGTCCTAGAAGATACAGGTTCACTCATGTTCAAGGAAGATTAGCAGGTACAGAGAAAGGCATTAAGGATGATTAGAGGGTTTAGAACAAGAGGAGACTAGAAGAGCTTCATTTGTTTAGCTTCTCAAAACAAAGACTAGAGCAGATAGGATTGTTTTTTGGTAAATATATCTGATAGGTAAAGATCCGATCAAAAAAGAGAATTGTTTAAACTAAATTACGATGTTGGCACAAGAACAAATGATATTAGGGATGGAAATTTAAAATGAAGTGTTGGAATAGCCTGCCAAAAAGCATGATATGATGTAATTGATTGTGATAGTGGGAGACTGGCTCAGTAATGCTGAGCCCTGTGTTCCTAGAAACGTGCAGCAGACAGGATTTTGGCAAAGTGGGCACTGGCCTGTAACAAGGAGGAGGAGCCCTGCACTGCCTGTGTGAGCATGAGAAAGTGTAACTGGCCAGTCACCAGCTTTGGAAATGGGGGAAAAAAAGGAAGCTTTGATTTCAGCAGCTAAAGTGAGGTCCTTCCGTCCTCCTCCCATATGGGAACTGGCAAACTCAGCTCTTTAATGGTTCAAGCTCATCTCAGCCTTGCCTATAAATAGATAAATGAGATTCCTCCTGTCCCAGTGAGTAATTCTGACATCCTCCTGCTGCCTCAGAGAGCTGAGTCACAGGCACTCTGCACTCCAGTCCCTGCATTACTTACATGGTCTCAAAGGAAATTTTAACACATCCAATGAATCATCAGGGATTGGATCATGTTTAAAGTTGTTCCATTGGCATTTCCCTTCCATTGTAACAAGTCTGCCAATACCTAAAACCTTGGCTAATCTGGACTCAAAACACATTGAGGAAATAGCATGTTGACATATTCAGCTGCTAATAAAAATAATAATAAAAAGTCCTTTTAAATTTGCACCAAAAACCAAGTGACCCTTAATGGATTGCTCTAGTGCTTTTGGACCTGCTAATTTTTTAAGACTCTTCCTTTTTTTGTAGCTGTTTATTTAAAGGAACCCAAAATTTGAAATGTTTAATATTCTGTTGTTAGGCCTCTAATTTAATCTCCTGCAGATTTCCTGCCAAAATACTATTTGCACTGAGATGAAGCTTTCAGCCCCATGCTCATTCTCTCTGAGAGACACACATTCCTGGTCTTACCCATAACAGAAATAAAATGCCTGCAAAGCAAAGACAAAACCAGAGCAGTGTTAATGAACACAGGGCAGTGATACATCACTATATGAACCTCATGGGGCATTGTCACTTGTCACCTTGCCTTCTCCCAGGTGGGACAGTGTGGTCTCATTGGCTTAGAAGCAACACAGCATTTAAAATCAGAACATCTCTCTCTCTCTCCCTCAGCAAACATCTGGAAGAGTGGAAAATTCTCCAGCAGAATTTGGGGGCTGTGAAACAAATACAGAAATATTTCTCTCTGTTGGTTTTCTGGCTTGACTTCCATATCTTAGAACAGGCTGGGACATTTCACTCATTATTACCAGACTTGGTTTCAGTCAGTGAGAAATGCTAACATTTGCTGGTTTGCTGCTGTGGTTTGGTATTCTTAGACCTAAAACCTGGTTTGTTCTTTTGATAACCCTAGGAAATCTGTGTCTTATTTAAATACCATTTTGCTGGTACTTTTTCACTGGGCAGTTCTCTGCCTGTGCACAGATTGTTAACAAGTGTTTGCTCCACACATTCCAGTGTGAGCTGAGTTGTTCCATGAGATGCTTCTGTTAGAGGCTTGTTGGGTTATTTATCAGCCCAGCACAGCCTTCACTGCCACTTTGCTGCCAGCTGTTAACTATACAATGGCATTGGGAATAAAATCAGTTTTGGCTCTGCCAGCAGAGTTGGACATAATTCAGCTACCTGTTGACAAATGATGATTTGTTTAACAGCATAAACGATAATAGTTTTGTAGCAGACAGTTTTCACCCTCCTCTGCAGCTGGTAAAAAAACTTGAGGAATTCCCAGAAGTTCCTCACTTGTGTTATTTTCAAGTTTTCTTACAGCAATGGCTTGTATTGTTGTCTCTGTGCAGGAAAAGACACCCTTACTGGGCAGAGCAGTGGTGTGTGCATGCTGCTGGAACAGGGCAGCTGCATCCCTTGGTGCCACTTGGCTCTTGCTTGGGCTCTGAAGCAGCAGTGCCCCTGGACACTTGGGCTGCAGGGATGCTCCAGGGCAAGCCAGAGACCTGAAAACAAGCCAGGGTTTGTGTAAAGCATCACCCCATGCAGGGCTGGGCGCTGGGAATGGTGAGGGTGCTCCCTCGCAGCACACACATGGTTTCTATCAAAGCTTTGTTTCAGCTGGATCTTTCCCACTAACACATCCTTCTTTAACACCTTGGACTCATTTACTGCAGGGCTGTTGAGCAGCACAAATCAATTAAGTGCTGCAGAAACCCACTGAGCCAGGGAGAGTTCCCTGTCTCTGGCTCAGCCGGGGTGGGAGGCACGCAGAGGTTAAGCCTCTGCTTTTTGCCACACAGGGAGTGAGGGTGGAGCTCGTCTCCTGTGTGGGTTTCAGCCCTCCCCAGCACCCTCAGACACACTCACAGCTGCTCTGAGGGCCTTGGGGAGCTTCTCATCAAATAATCAGAGAACTGGAGAGTGCCAGCCCTGCTGCCATATCCTGCTGAGACTGGCCAGGGAGCCCCACTGAAGAGGGCTGAGCAGTCCTGAGGTACCCAGCTGTGTCATGGAACAGGGACAGCGTGCACTGAGAGCCTCCAAGCTCACCTTCACGTGTCTCACAGGTTTGTCCACCATGCAATTGCCTTTACCTGCTGGGGAAGTCACTGCTCAGTGCTTTAGCTGCCTCTGGCCAGAAAGACATTCAGGGGCTTAGGATGTGGCAAAGTCACAAAATGTGAATAAGAACAGAGTCAGAAAAAATGAATGGCTTTAAAATAATCATTTGGTTGGTCTTGTTGCAAGTGTAGCACCAGCTCAGTGTAGCAGGCAGAGCTCAGGAAGTGCCTTGCTGCTGCTGGCCCCGTGGGAACGGGATGCAGGGATGTGCCTCTGCTTCAGGCTGGCCTGGAGCTGCTCACACACAGCACAGGCTTCAGGAACAGGAGAGAGTAATTCAAGCCACATGATAAACCTGATGCACATAATGAAGGAAGATGAAGCTGAACCAAGCAGTTCTGCTCCTCACGGGTGTCTCTCAGGATGGCCTGAGGCGCAGGACATGCCCTCAGCTCACACTCATTAATCATCAGTGTGCCTTGGTCCCTGGCTATTTTAATCACTGTTGAAATACACACTCCTAAAACTGGTATTTGATTCCAATGCACATGATTTCCTTTGGCTTCCTTCCCCCCAATTATGTGCAAGCTGTAATTACTTGGAAGTCCACACACTGAGATCCATTGATTTGCTTCTCACCTGCATGGAGCAAAAACCGCTTGGTACTACAGGTAGCATAAGATCCATGACACCAGACATAAATACCAGAATGTACTGTAATGGGGCTGTGGTCTGAGTGTGGTACCAACCTGTCCTGTGCAATGGCACACTGGAAATGTCACTGGGTCCTACTGGATCATCAGTCCTTCCCTGTTCCACTTCATTATGTAATGATTTAGAATGCCTCTTGTATAGGCTGGCACTAATCAGGATGTCAGTCTGCTGTCGGAGAAGTGAATGAATCATCAGAAGTGGATGAACTGGGAGTGTATTTGTAAAGGGTAGGCTGTAGAAACCAGTAAGACTTTAACTTTTTCCTTCAAAACTCTGAGCAAAAGTCACAGAAGTTTAGGGAGAAAACAAATTGCTCTTCCACAGGTTCAGAAGTGCAGCAGAGAGTTCTTGCACTGCTCAGCTTCTCTCATGAGGCAGATGAGCAGCCTGAGGAGTCTGGGGGTGCCTTCCTTTAAGTGCAGACTAAATGCATTGTGGCCAGCTCCATGGGCTTACTGGTAACCCTAATCTACAAACTGGGTTGCTACAACTCTGAATCTCTCTGTGTTTTTTTCTATGAGGGTGTTGCTATTGAGCTTAAAGAACCAGTCTGAGTTTACAGACAGAAAGAAAAAGTGCAGTTTACAGGAATATCACATTAAAAATATAAGGAACATTTTGCAGGTACACTAATCATCAAAGACTCCTTCAGTGTTTGTCACTCTGAGCCAGGACATAGACAAGAGGACTCCTCACAATTACAATGTGAGATTTAAATCATTACACCCAACAACATTATTTACCTGGGACACCACAACTGTTTTTCTTGTATCCTTAGTATTCAGGAAACAGCACATACTTTTTTAAAGCTGTGTATAAAGCAGCATCAGCCTCAGTAATAAGAGGACTTTCTGTCTGTTGGGTTTCTAGGTTAAGAAGACAAATCCTGCTCCAATGACATAACAAACTTTTCAAACTTGATGTTGCAGAGAAAGGCATTTAAACTACGACAAAAGTTTGCCTAAATAACTGTATTTCCTCTGTGAAGCAGCTATTTATTCATCAGAAACTACAGCAAAGTACCACAGGGCTTCAATAAAAGACATCAATAAATTTGCCTGCAAAATGTATTTCCTACTCTGATTTTATTCCACACACGTGTCTGACATACAATTTCTGTTTGAATGTACCACATAGAACTGTTCTGGACAGGAGCTGTGCACTGAAAGCACCTGATAACAGTGCAAGGTGTTTCAGCAAGCATCCCCTGCAGTGAGAGACTCCTTGCAGGCATTAACAGAATTACTTGTACTTGAAGAGAAATCTCTTTTTTTTTTTCCCTTTTGGGATCTCACCCTGCCCCCTTTGCTCTGTGCTGCCTCAGGTCAGTTCTCTGTGGGCAGTGGTCACACTGTCACCAGTCCAGATGCTCTGCATCTTCCAAGGATGGGCAAAGCAGCATCAGTGGTAGCTCAGGTTAAGTACATTGGCTGTTACCTGTTTTTCAAAGAAAAAATGGTGTGCATGTGAGGACCAGGGTGTTTTATTTCAGCAGGATCTATTTTCATATTCATGATGCTAGCACAGACTAGGGATGGCAACTGGAAGGAAGTCTGGGGCAGTGTTTAACTGCAGTAGAAGCTGAGGGCACCACCTGAGACTGAGTCTGAAAAAAAAACCAACATGATTGCCCGCATATGCTTTCCAAAACACCTTTATTTTAGGTATTTCTGCTTTTTTTTTCAAGCTAAATTGGAGGTGCTAAGTGACGCTGAACTTCAAAGAAAGAAAATTCAATTTAGTCAGATTTGTTCTTCAAGTCTTAGTGGCTTAGTGTGAGCACTAAGAAATGGACTTGGTCTGCTGACAATGTCCTCAAGTGTCATTGCCAATGACCTCAAGTGACAATGTCCTAAAGAGGGACCAGCAGGGCTGGATCCCAGTGCAGGATGTGCACAAGGGATCCTGCATGTGAGCTCCTGGCCATGTACCAGGTGACCCTACAGACCTCAGCTGCACCAGCCCTCCTCTCTGGCAGGCAGTGTGGCAGCTGGGGGAGCTGCTGGAGGAACAGATCTGACAAAACCACCCCAAACCACGGTGCTCTCCTATGCTCCACATGCAGTCACACACATGAAGGGTTTTGTCCACAGAGGCCAGGATAAACAGGCAACTTGCAGCTTCCCACAAGGAACCAGGCACAAGGCTATAAAGCCCTGGAACAGCTTCTCAGACATTTCTATAGGCAGAGTTCCCATAATACATAAAAAAAAAGATCCATTAATCAGGGTCTGGGCTGCAGGATGAACTGCAGGAGCTGCTCTGTGTGCATCCTCTGTTAGAAGTTCTGACTTGTCCTTCTGACCTTAAAATCCATGGGTGAATTCTCTTCACAGTGGCAAAGCTGAGGTAGGAAGAGGCTGAGGAGTATTCCAGTATTTCAGGGGAAAAAATGTGTTTATTTTAACATATAAATGTTCTCATTTAAAGTGTTGATACTAAAGATAAAAAATGTAACAGAAACTCATCCAAAAAAGTTACAAACCCCCATTCCCGATCCTCCTGTTTTCATCACAAAGAGTATTCCACAGTAGTAGTGTTGCTTTGCAGCCTCTTAGCAGAAGAGGTGATTGGGTCAGTTGACTTGTAGGTGTCAGAATCAGAACAGATTAAACAAATTCCATCCACCTATCTTGCCAAGGAAACATTCAAGCCTTTTCATCTCGTTTCAATATCCAAAGAAGACAGGAGAGTTGCTGGATACAAAAATCCTTGTGGAGAGCAGCAGCGGATCTGAGGTTTCCTATGATGAGGCAGTCTCAGAAATCAAAGGTGTCAAAGCAGGAAGTCCTGACACAAACAGTTCCAGAAGTGTCACATTCCTGGAATCAGCTGGCACGAAGGACATTCCTGGACAGTTCTGTGGGAACAGTATCCATCCTTCCCTGATAGTGGTGCCTTCCTTGTGCCCATTGTGTGTCTTATCTGCCACAGTCACTGGGACAAGGACTGTCCTTTAGGACTTGCTTGCACAGCAGCTGCAATAGCTGTGGCTGGCTTTTGACTCCATGTCAGGATGGCTCCATGTGAACACTCATTCCACAGCCTCGGGATCAGCTCCTGGTTCATACCATACCTTAAGTGGAGCAGCCTGAGTGTGTCAGTGTCCCTTACAAAGTTAAGCCAGACCTGGGACTCAGCTCAGGGTTTCTAGTCACTTCTCCTTTATAAAGAATTCAGCTTTAAGAAAAGCAGTTGAAATGCTCCTGAGAATGACAAATAACAAATGAGTAAATCTTGCTCCAGAGCCATAAAACCCAATTAAAAAAAAAAAAAAAAACAACATACAAACAAACAACAAAAAAAAAAGAACAAAAAAAACCCCATGCACTCCTAATCTATTGGCATAGGCATATAAAGCAGAATCAATTTATAATCATATCAATTAATTGATAAAAATGCTAAAAGCCATAAACAAAGCCTTTTCAGAAAGGTAATGAATAAGTAATCCACACAGGCAATGTGGAAGGACTGCTGCTGCTGTGGGGCAAGGAAGCCATTAATTTGTCTATCTGTACCCCTAGAGTTATTAAAGGATAAAAGCTGTGAGCATTGCTGCAGAGTTCAATGAAAATAAAAACTTTTACTCAGCATAGAGAAGCTGTCAGAAATGCAAATAAAGTATTAGAATGCATAAAGATGGCAAATAATTGAGTATTATGGTTCTGTTTAACAAATTGCTTCTTTGCACACAATGACTTCATCACGGCCTGATAGGAGAGCAGGAGTAAAGCTCAGTGAAAGATGCTGTGGATGGCCAGAGACCTGCAGTGAGTTTGCTGAAAGAGGAGTAAAACAGAATTGGGAGGGGAGGAATGGTTTGGGTAAAGGTTCTTTCTGTGGGCTTGGGGTGCATCTCTCTAGTTGCATTTCTTTCTGGTGGGGGAAAATGTCAAACAGACACGACAGGGAGGGAAAGCACCTGGCTTGTTTAATTTCCCCATCTTTGTGCTCCAGTTCTCATGCCCTGAGCATCATAAGAAGCACATGCCCCACACCACAGGTCACAACACCCACCCCTTTAGTTCCACTCCAGCAGAAACACTGTCCCAGCCTGACACTGAGCCTGGCCTGCCAGCCTCCTTCCTTCCAGGCCTCCCCATGCCACGGTTGACTATTGCAAGAACAATAAGGATTTTTAGGGGCATTATGACTGGGTTAGTAAAACACAGCTGCCCCTGAAAGTCCCTCATTTTTCTTGCTGCGGCTCAGTCGTTCCCCAGGAGGGCAGGGTGTGGCAGGGTCTGTTCTCTCCAGCGCGGCACAGGCGGCTCTGCTGATGTGCCCAGCAGTGCCCCAGCCCCAGCCCACAGGGCAGGGGAAGGTGGGCAGCTGCTTTGCCATCCCTGTGGGCTCCCCTGGCTGAGGCTGTGCTGAGTAGTGTAATGGCAGATGGCCCGTCTGTCACTCACAGGGATGCCACCAACCAGAGCTGGCACAGCTCGCTGCAGGCAGCCCTGCAACAGCCCAGCCACGGGGGCAGAAGGCAGGATTACCTTGTCCTGCAGGTGCTCCATGTTCTGGCACCCAGGTGAGCAGTGGGCTTTGGCCAGGGGAAGTGGAGACCCCAGGGCTGACTGGCCCCACACATCCCACACTGGGTCATAACTTGCAATCCCAGCAGGAAAGCTCACACCCAATCTGCAGCAGCAGTTGCCTTTATTAATAAAGCTGAGAATTTTAAGGAATTACTTCTGATTTCATAACAACTTTCAGCTAAAGTAATATCTGAAGAACATCTATAAATTTCCAACTAAAAAGGGGCTAAGTATTTGGCTGGGAATTTTCAACCCTCATGCACAAGTCCTCATGGAAATCCCAGCACAGCCCTGCATGTTCTCAGAGCAAGGAGTAACACTTTCATTTTAACTGATCAGCATTTTGATGGCAATGGACTCAACAGCAACTACAGGCAGATTCTTACAATTCTGCTCTGTTTCCCCATGAATTCTGCCTGTAAAGAGCTGGGGTGGGCCCCATCCCATAATGGGCTAGGAGTGTCCCTGCAAACTGTTGCCCTCGAGAAGGTCTTTGTGACATGCTCAAGGACTTCCAGGAGAGTTTGTGTCAAAGCAAGGAACCCCTAAGCACTCTCAGGGCTTTTCTTTTCTTTCCTCTTGCATCACATTGGTGCCTCAGCAAAGGACCCTTTGCCAGCATCACGTTTTCACATGCTGCCATTCACACAAGCCATCTCCAGGGTCATGCACACAGCTGGTGTGACCAGGGATGCTTGGGGAGTCACAAAGGTCCCAGCCCTGTGCAACACAAGACAAATATCCTCACCCATCCCACATGTGAAGACACTCCATGGTAACAGACAACCTGGCATCCAAAACCCCCGGAGACCCTCTCAGAACTGCACAGAGCCACACCTTATTTGCATTTACAATTTCTTCTGTAAGTCAACTGAAAGCAAACCCTGTGCCCTGATTTGGTAGTAGAACATGAGCTGTGATTCGGGTCCAAATATTATTTGCATCTTTGAGAAAGTTTCAACAGCAGTGTAACAATAATAACAATAAAAAAAAGCAGCAGCCCTCTAGATGCTAATGACATTGGTGTTCTAAATGAAGCATAAAACAGAGCCCGGGAGAAGCAGAGCGTGAGTCAGAGCATCAGCAGTCCCACACTGAAAGCAGCACTCCTGGCTGCTTCATTCATTTAAGGAATGAATTCTTTTGGAATAAGTATCAAGTAGTTTTTAGGACTAAAATGAAAATGAGATGTTATTATTATTTTCAGAAGTTTAGGTTTTTTCCTTCTCCTTGGATTGACAATAAACAACTCTTTGTAGTTGAGGGGAGCCCCAGGCAGGACCAGGTCCCTGGCTGCTGTACCACCATGGAAGAAAATCTGATGAGCCCCTGCCCCAGGGAGAGCAAAACCTCCCTGACAGCCAGGACCCCAGCACGAGCAGGCAGAGCAGAGCCAGGGCACAGAAAAGCAGGTAACTGGAGTTGCTGCAGCCTGGACAGGTTGTCTCACCCCCAATTTTATTTTACTGGCATTGGGTGATTGGCAGAATTGAGTGAGGATGAATATTTGCTGAAGGGGAACACCCTCCAGAGAGGCTTTGCAAGTTCCCTCTTGGATTGAAAGCCAGCATGAGGCTGTGCACTACAAGAAGAGTGAATATTGCCTAAGCTGCTCTTGGCTCCCTGCTGCCCCTGTCTCGCTTCTAGATAAAGCACAATCAGATTCTGATGATCAAAGCACACATCTCCAGGTTACACTGATGTTAACTCAAATTATTTTTGTTGTGCCGTATCTGAAACTTAGAAAATGCAAGAGCAGAACAAAACCAAAGTGAAGGTAGAAAATTATTGCAGTTGCTAGAATTCTTCCAGCTTTAGTCATGGAAGGGGATTGTTAGAAACGGACAAAAGGCTGTTTCCCTTAATTTTTTTGAGTGTGAATTTTGTCTTGACAGTTTCCTTTCAGAAACAAAAATTGAAAACAAATTGTCCCATACACAAAACAAAGGGACAGATCCTCAGCTGGAATGGACTGGTATTACCAAGTGAGTAACACCCACTCACAGGAGAGATTCTGAGCCTTTTGAACAGCAGCTGCCGATCCTGCTGTGCCCGGACAAGAGCTTCAGCCTCTGGGTTTAGATGGCAGCAGTGCTGGCTCTGCATAGCTTGGAAAAGACCAAGGGCTGCCTTCAGACAGCTGAAAGCACACCAAGGCTCTGAGGACTCTGGGACTGTACACTTCCCAAACCTGGAGCTGACTCCAGGTGCATGTGCCAGTGGACACCACCAAGAGAGCAGCCATAGCAGCATGGCCCTGAAAGTCATGAGCTGCTTTGGAGAAACGCTGGCAAAAATTCCAGAAACCATTACATGTGGGGTTTGCTTTCTGGAATGAGGCATGGCTCTGATTTTTCTCTCAAAACCATAATCAGGCTGATCACCATCTTGAAAATCACAGGAGCAGTCCCCAAAGAAGTATTAACTGTACAGCACAAAACGAATGCACAGTGAGAACTGTGAGCCATCCTGGCCAGTCCTGCCCCTGTCCCTCACCCACAAAAAATTAAAATTACACACATTAGGAGAATTCAGGAAGTGTCTCACTTTTCCAAGGAACAGACCATGTCCTCATTGTCATTGTCTCCAGCAGAGCTGCCCAGCTGAGCTCCTGTCCTGGTGAGCCAGTGCCTGGGGGGAGCTGCCTGGGACCCCAAAGTGCAGGAACACTTGAGCACTAGTGGAAGAGCACCCACCCTCTGGGGCTGACAAGAGGTGGGTTTGAACACCTCCTCACTTTTTGCAGTCTTCATTTTGAAGGATCACTTTTTTTCTTCCACTCCCAGCATCAGCAGAGGAGCTGGAAAGCCAGAGTTATTTTTAGGAGATGGTACATTTAGGTTCTGTTCATCTTGACTGGGTCCCTTTGAAAATGGATAATCAAACACATTACACAGACTTTCCATAGAGGCTGCTTTGCAAACGAGCCTCCCACCATTCAGATACCCAGGCACCAATATTTCAAAGAGGAACTTTTGATGCTGCCCTGGTTTGCCTCAGCATGGTGACCTCACTAGCATTTATAAACAGAGCCTTGGAGAACAAGCAGATTAAAGCAGCTGACTTTAAGTATATAAAATAAAACAATTAGTCATCAACAAGCTACTAGAGGCTGCCACATTACACTCATCTTGAGTGGCAAGAGACCATGAGCTGGCTGGGGCTGGCAAAGGTGGCAAAGCACACCCAGAGCAGCTCAGGTGGGAGCTCACTGGGGCCATGACTGACACATCAAACTGGGTGGCACCAGGACAGGGAGAGCAAGGGACAACAGTACAGCTGTAGAAGAAAAATGCCAGGGAGGAGCTGTGGCTGGAAGAGGCTCCATGATTCCCAGCAAATTAACCAGGGCATGGCCAACAGCCCAGTCTGGCCACTGCTGTCCTGTTAAAGTCTCCAATATAAGAGGGGAAAGGGGACACATCCAAACAGCCTCTTGATAATGCTCATGCTGAGTTTCAGACAAAGTCCAGGACTGGCTGGAGGAGTCCCTGGCCACAGTTCTGCCCAGGTACCACACTCAGTACCACTGGCTGGTGGGTTCAGTAGGGCAGCTGTAAGCCAAGGCTCTGGCCCCAGCAGTGCTGGAGAGGGCTGGGGGATGGTTTAGTGACCAGCAGTGCCCAAATGCTGCTGGCTCCAGAGGAGTGTGCTCCCACAGAGCCCTACCCAGACTGATCACTGACAGGAACTGCAGCCACACCACTGGCCTTGACCTGCCAGTGCTGCCCCCAGTGCCCAAGCCACCAAGCCCTGACCAGTGAGTTAAGAGAGAAGCTGCCAGCAAGAGGCTGCCCAGCCTGGGCTCTGCTGGTCTGCTCAGGGAAGCAAAGAGTTACAGGAGAGCAGCAGGAAATTACCAAGAAAAAGGGTTTTTAAAATCATTTCACTTTAAACAAAACTGAGGCATTACCATAAAGTAAATGGCCACACCTTGCTACTTACTCGCTTTGCTGACAAGACCAGCTTGTCTGTAGCTATTCAAATCTAACAAGTTCTGGGTGCCTAACTCACTCTTTTAAGCTCATTTTCAAACTCCAGCCAAAAATCACTTTCTGATTCACCACTTTCTCACAGGCACAGTGTTATTCAGAGAACGCCTGCAGGCAGGTACTGTGCTGTACAAAGTACATAAGCACAAGTTTAATTACTCTGTGGACAAGGGATGTGATTAATTGTATGCTTTAAGTTAAGCATGTGCTTAAGCATGCTACTGACCTGGAGCTTTAAGTAGATCTATCAGGTGTTCTGGTGCTCTCCATTTACCAGTTCTTTGAGGTAAACAAGTGGAAAGAATATAAGAATACTCCTGTGCTCATACACTCCAAAGATTTCACACAAAGTCCAGTTTCTGACTTTCCAAAAAATTACAAATTAGGACTTACTCTCCCCATTTTTGCACCAATTCTGATTATGAGCATTACAATACTATATATATGGTCAGAATGTATTGGAATTGAAACATGAGCTAATTATTGTAATTTACAAGCTTTTAAAAAGCATTTGGCTTAGTTTTTCACTTTGCCTGGATACTGCTGCAGGTAAGAACTTAGATTATTCCATTAGCACACTTTGTGAATTAGTTCCCTTATGTCTGGGCAGTGTACAAAGTCCTAAAAAAAAATATGGAGCATGTAATTAAAACTATTGCCCCTGCTAGCAGTGGACTCATCGCATGGAAGAAGTCAAGCATAAAATGTGCATCAGCTATGGGTGGTCACGTAAATCCACATTTCATTAGCCACAGTTTACATGATCCTGGGGATTTTTTTCACTGTGCTTTTCCACCTTTCCAGCAAAGGCTTATTCCTAGTTCATGATAATTTAGGAAGGTCAAATTGTGTCCATTCCCTGGGGAGGAGCAAGTAGAGAAGACTGGGACCTGAAAGCTCCATTATTTTTTTTTAAAGACACGAGTGCCCCTTTTGTGGTGCTGAGGGAGCCTGCATGGATGGACAGAGCCACTCCTGGAGGCAGGTGTGTGAGCCCTGTGCAGTGCCAGATCCCAGGGGCAGGGAGCACCCATGGCCAGCTCCACCCACCAGCACTGACATTCATAGGGACAAGCCAGGAGCCTTGCACTGGGGCAAAGCACGTGCTAATCCATTTTCAACAAGCGAGGGAGAGCACAGAGGGTTTGGTTACAAGCTAGGAGGCACGTGCCTCTGAAGGCAGCCTCCTTTGAGAAAGTAAACAGATACAATAATTGATAAATATTTTGGCTTTGCCTCATCACTAATCCCATCACATGCTGTTCCTTGCCAGCATATTCATGAAAAGTGTCTATTTTGGATACTGGGGCACAACAGAGAAGAGAAAAAACCCCACAGTTCCCAGAGAGACAGCCACTGAGCCCAGGTGTGCTCACTCCTCTTGAAGCACTACTACACTGACCTCAAGCTTTTAATCTGTATTGCTCTCTGCTTAAGATGTTGGTCTTTGTTGTAAGTTTAAGCTTTTAAAAATTTTTTTTGTACTAAATGCAGTAGAATCTTGCACAGAAAATGAAGTTTACATTACTAGGGATCCCAGACTTAGTGCTGCAGGTGTGGGAGAATTTAGATGACTTTTCCCTCTCATTTCAGCATTACTTCTTATGGGTAACTCTGAAATGTTTTTTTTTTTCAAAGGGAGCAGATTGCCCAGTACAGGTTCATAACCACTGGTTACTATGGAGAATGCCCACTGGTTTTGGGGTCTGACTCTATATATCCAGAAGCTCCTTACAGCAGCACGTCACGGGACAGCCCCGCTCATTTGCTGAATGTCATTAATTAAACTAGACAGGATTTGGCAACATGAAGCTGAGCTGGGTGTCCTAAAAATTGCCATTAGTTTAGAGCCATAAGAATAGGTTAAAAAAACCCAGTTCACTTGCCATAGAGATTGAAAGTGAGTCACAGCAACACTGAGAACAGCTGGATGCTGCAGGCACACCCCAGTGCTGGTGCCTGTGGGTATTCAGTGCCCAACCACCAGTCCCCTGCTACAGCAGGAGCTTCTCATCTATAAGTTTTAGACCTCTCCTACCAAAGCCATCAAGCAAATCTAAGAGTTAACTAAAATATGTGGTTAAAAACCTTTCCATTTGCATCAGTTGCTGGGGAGCCTTCACATCTGTGACTCAAAACTGATTGTACAAACTTCCTGATTAGTGGGGTAAGAGCTGTCCCCAGCCTCAAGTATTAACTCTCCCTGTGAGACACCCTGACCCTGGAGCCATCTCCCCTTCCCTCTGCCTTGAGGGGAGCTCCAGACCAAGAACCCACTGTTTAGACTGATGGAGTTAACTGAACTCCATGTTGGGTGAATTATGAATCATTTTGCCAGATACTTCTAATGAGATACTGCAGTGAGAATGAGATGTTACCAGTTAATTCCCCATGAGTGTCCAGGTTCATGACTGCCCTTCAGTACTGCATGGGGCATAAGAAATGCTTGGCAAAAGCAAAAAATATATCCCTTTAAAAATACTTTTAATGAACAAGAGGCTTCTGGCTATCAGGTAACAGCTCAGCAGCACTGCTTACATTCACAGCTGTGCCTGGAATAGTGAAGTAATAGCAAATTTCATTTAAAGTAAAATCTTTAGTTGCTGTGGAAATCATTCAGGTGGAGACTGTTTCTGGAGGCTGTATTGGGATGTACTACATTTCTATCACCTGGACTAAAGCATTTCCCTCTGGCTGTGAATTTGCTCAAGCAGGACAGGAGATGAGAGGAAGAGCTCAGCCTGGTGACTGGCTCTGCTCACCTGTGAGCTGCACTGGCCACAGGCAGGAGAGGCACAGGTGGCACAACATCCTGACCACAGGTTTTAAAGAAACCCTTATGTTTGCAGCCCACTGGGTCAGAGCTTCAGGGGTTACAATCCCATCCACACATCCTACAGCACAGCTCACCCTGTGCTTTGTTACAGCCTCTTCAGAGGGATTTTTAAGCACTGAAACCCTGCTTGCTGCCTGCAAACAACTGACTGTAATCTGGCATTAATGTCACACTGATAGCTGACCAGTTATAAAATATTTCTGTTTGGAAAACACACTTCAGAGTTATAGAAGGTTTGAAAGTATCAGAATTCCCCAACAGTTCTGAGCATAGTGCTATAAAATGATAGTGTGCTCGTGACTGTTAGTCTGAAAACATTACCCGTCACCAAAATTAGAGCACGGGACAAATCCTGGGCTGGTGCAGATCAGGAGATCTCTGCTGGCTTACAGGAGATGTTTTATTTAGCACTGGGCACACCTGCTGTTTCTTTGGAGAGCTGTAAATTCATTCTGTGATGCAGCCACATCTACAAGCCAAATTTATGTATTTTAAGACAAAACTACTATCAAATGTTTTGAAATTAAATTGCAGTTTATGTTCTTTTTGAAGGCAATAATACCTTAAAAGTATAAAGACATCAGAAACTTTATGTAACTAGTATTACATAACACCTTAAACTGGCTCATAAGCATTTTCCTTACTTTAGATTTATTGCATTTTTATTTGGGGCATGTGAAACAACTTGCTATACAAGTGCAGTTAACTCACATGGGGCTGGGCTGCAGGGGGGAGAAGAGCTCACTCTGATGGAAATTCTAAAGTGAGAAACTTATTGCTATGTTTGCAAAGAAATGCTGTTAGAAAAAAAAAAGTTTCACTGTTTCTCACTGCCCTTGATAGCCATTGCTACAGAAATTAAATGAAGCCCTGGAAGGGGGCTAGAGGTAGCACGAGTGCTAAAGGCTGACTGCACACAGACCCCTCCGACTGCACAGAGCATTAATGCCATAAATACGTGTGAATGTTCTCATTCAGACTGTAATTTATTCCCCAAGGAGATGCAAAACTAGCTCAAATATGCTCCAAGAGAACCAAACTCTTCCAATGAAGCGAGTGCAGTATGTGAATTCTGAAACTAAATTTAGGCTGGGACTTGGAGTAAAGTAATTCTAATCTCAGAGTAGCACTTTGAGTTGCAGTAACAAACACTGTGCAAAGATTCAGGGAAGTTCTGCTCCTTTGTTACAATCTATTGTGCATGACATTTTGGGAACTCTTTACTGACTCAGATTTAAGAAATTCAGCTTAAGTTACTCAGTTGAATTGTATTGTTCAGTGAAATTGCTTAAAACCCCCCTTCATTTAGGTTGTTTCTAAAATGTGGATGCAGGCTGGCTTTGGGGTGTGTACAGTAGCAGACATTCTAAATGTATTGAAAACTTGATGTAAAACACCATTAACTGTAGTGCTGAATAATCCTCAAGATGGAAAAACTGGATACTGTAAATATCTGAATAGGGTTTTTTTCCAAATGACATTATTTTTTTGGTGTTATGGTCCAAGGTAAATTAAAATGGGTGAGCTCACTTGTGATTAAGCACCTTTCTGTTTCTTGTTCTGTACAACTGTTATTTGCATGGGAATGTTTTCCTTCTCCAGAAATATTTCCTTCAAAATTAACAGATGAAGTCACAATTATTAAAAATATCTCTGTAGTCAAAGATTTTTTAATGCAACTGAGACTTCAAGTCTTCTATAGTATCCTTCAAGTGTAAAATACACCCATAATGCAAGAATTGAGGAAATCTTTATCTTTCTTTTAAAAATCAAAATAGCATTTACAATTTTAAATCATGCATATTTTAACTGAACTACATTCAAATTTTTTACGAAACAATCTCTCGTTTCATACAAGATTTTTCATGCATATTCTGGCTCCAAAGCTCCAAATCAGTTTGCCACAACTTGTTTCACTGGAATTCATCAAAAGACTAAAAAGCCAAGTGCCAAGGAGCTGAGTTCTGGCTGCAGCAGAAACTGTCCAACCAATCCCCACAGCCTGGAAAGCCCCAGTTCTCAGAATTAGCTGATGCTTTAAAGAAGAGATCATAATCAAAATCATGATTCCTGACAAAGTCTCAATATTTCACTCTATAAATACTTAATTCATTTTCCAGCCATTTGTAGGTTACTGCTGGCTCCACCCTCTCAAATATCAGCAATCGCGGCTGCTCTTAAAGCAAATTCCACTTTGGGGAAATGTGATATTATTCCAGATGTTTCAGTCCATGGCAGTTCTGCCTAACCCAACCTGATCGTCGCTCTGTAATGCAGCTGAGCCTTGAACAGCTTCTGGAATTTATTCCTTAAACTACTGCACTTGCATATTTGAATTTAACCCTACTGAAAGCCATATACTCAAAAGCCCTGCTCTTTGTAACAACAGAGGCACCCCTAAAGAGTTTTTTTCCAAAAGCATAAAACCATGACTAATTTTAGCAGGCCTTTGGGCCACTGTAGGTTAGTTCCTACAGCCTGCTGATTGAATTAAAGTGTTTTAAATTGAGTTCCTCACCATACTTTAAAAGTTATCATGCAGAGAGATTTTGTTGAATCAAATGTGCTTTCAAATTTTATAGTTTGAGGAAATTCCATACTTGGAACGAGAGAAGAAAAAAAAGAAAAGTGAAGTGCATTTATAGAGATTCAAACCAGTTGCAAGAACTGGAATGTCACTACTTTCTTTCATCAGAGTTCACCAGGAAAAGGATGGGAAGAGATCCTGCCCTGCCTCCAGTCATCCAGGACTGCCCCTTTCAGCAGACTGGACAGTTCAGGTGATGTGTGCTCCTCAGAATCCCACCTGGAGCAGTGGGCATTATTCCAGGGGCCAACATCTGCCCACCACCAGCCACACTATGCACAGTAACTGCCTGAGCAGGACTCCAAAGCCTTGGTCAGGTGGGATGCTTTGGAATTAATAATAATAATGATGATGATGATAATAATGATATAATGAATTACAACTACATCAGGCATGATCTAAGAGTCACAACTCCAGTCCCCGACCTATAAATGACATCACTAACAAATCTGTATTGGGAAAATACTGAAATCCTGCAAATGTGGGCACATCATTCACCCACAGGGACATCAGGGACACTGTGAAGGACTTTCTCCCAAATGACACAAAGAACAAAGGCCTATTGCCTGCTGCCATAGAAGGGAAAACCTAACAGCCTAAGCCTCATAAACTGTCAGGCCACCAAGATCCAAATAAAATTGAGGAAGTCTATCCAAAATCAAATCTACCAAGCAATGTCTTGGAAATACTTTGATTCTTCAGTGCTAAAGAAATATGCCATGAATCCAAAGCCCATGAGTTGGAAAGGGGAAGTTGTCCCTAGACCAGCATCACCCTGGCTCATTTTCTTCAATCTGCAGCCACATTATTTCTTTTCCACACTGCTGCTGGCTCACACCAAAGTCCAAACAGACACACAGGCTGGTGATGGGATCTGTAGGAGGTATTTTTCTCTCAGCAAGGAAGGGTTTCCCTACCCCAGCAATCAGACACTCCCCTCTTTGGGATCTGTAACCCTGCTGGTAGTACCATCACATAGACCCTCCTTTTTCTTACTTGCTCCCCCAGAGCAATCAAGCCCAAGAGAAACCCTTCTACCAAGCAAGGATCACACTGGCAAAAGGAGACAGCAAAGTGCTTTGGGAAAGTCATAGAGACACCACTGATTTCCCTTTGACAGGGCTGTCACTCAGACTGTGGCAGGGAGCCAAAGCCCCAGAGGTGTGTCCCTACCTGTGGGCCAGCACCAGCCATCCCACAGCCTCTTCCAGGCTCCCCTCCCCTCTGGGACCTGGCACTTTTGGGTCCTCAGGAAGGGAAGTGATGAAATCAGCAGGAGCTGGAAGGATTTTCTCAAGTAGGCCAGCAGTGGGAACAGAGAGGCACATTCCCTTCCCCGCCTGGTTTGCCTCTGTGTGCTGAAGAGCTGGCCTGGAGCGGGAGCTGGCACGGAGCACAGCCTGAGCTCGGCATTTGCCATCTGCAGATGGAGCCAAGAGCAGAGGGAAAAGTGCCTGCAAGCTGGGCACACACTCACTGCTCCACTGCTGAGAGCCCCAGTCCTCTCTAAGGGTGCAAGGCTCTGACACAAGCACGGCCTGGGTTCTGTGAAAGGTCTGCACTGAACAACACACAGATCCCAGGCACGAGCTGACTCCAGCCTGCCCCTGATTGCACCTATCTGTAACCCAGACACCACAGGCTTGCTCTGCTCTGTGCCCTCCTGCAACTCAAAATACAGCCCTGGCTCGAAGGTCCTATTTGCAAACATAGAGGAACAGTGGTTCTTAAATTGCAGGCAAACATTTGACTTCACTCAGGGCAATTCAAAGAATATCCTGCACAAGCCCCACCCTTCTGCCTGACAACTCAAACCCTAATGTCTAGATAGTTTTCTTTCAGGCCTTATCACAGATAAAATACAGCCTTTTTTTTCTTTCTTTTTTTTTTTTTTTTTTTTCTCTGAAGGAGTAAAACCTGCCAAATATTTACCAACTCTTTCAGAAGGCTGAAAATGTCACCCCTACAGTGTAATAAACTTCTCCGGAAAGGCCCTGATAAATAGAAAGCCTTGCTGTACTGCCCAGAACTAGTTTAGTGTGGCCTAAGTATTGCCAAGTCTGACTGACAAAGAAAGCATATTTGTACACACAGAAAGATTAGCAAGAGAGGCATAAAGTTTATAAGTGAAAATAAAACAAAGCCCCATTATTAACCGGGGAGGGGGGAATAATTGAATCAGCATCCCAGAGAGCACAGAACATTATGAAAGCCTCAGAGCTAAAACAATAATTTAAGAGCTTGTCCACAACTTGCAGCAGAAGCTTGAACCATCTTCTTTAGCATTTGGAAAGTGCTAAGCCATGGTCTACCCCCAACCCAGCTTCAGAGCAATATTATTTAAAAATAAAATATTTTTACTCGGTAATTTGACCCACAAAAAGTCATTTGGGGCATGAGGGAATGTTCCCTTCCAGCCTGAACTTTAATTCAGAGAGAATGTTTAAACTGCACAGTGTAAACCAGATGCTGGGAAGTACATCTGCATTGTACTGTATGTTCTTGGGGGCACAGACAGAAATTGGAAAGTGCCTGTCAATACAGTGTGTGTGGCTACAATCTAAATAATCCTAATAATCTAGATGAATGGAGAAAAACCCACATTCCTAGCAGCAGCCAGTCTGTCAACAGAGTTCTCGCAGCTATAGACAACTATATACACACAAGTGCAAACAGATGAATATTGCTTTAAAAATGTGTCCTTTCACCTTGGCAAATGCCATTAAGAAAAATCTAAAAGTGACTAGGGAGTTGGAAGCTCAAAGGTACACATTTAACAAGCCTTGGTGACCATAAAATACTGAGCACTCACTCTCTACAGAAACCAAGCTTCCACTGAATCTTGACTAGTGCACTCAAATGAAAAGGTAGTAACTCAAATTATGCTGTATAGTGCTCCAAAATAGGTTTCAGGGGGACAAAACTTGCCAGAGCTACTTAAAGGCAGGAAGAAACCAATTGTTGCTGGGAAAAAAAAGAATCCAGATTATGTTAAACCTGACAAAAGCTAAACTCAGCTGTTTACCCGGTTTAACAAAGAACAGCACAATTAAGAAACTCTCATATGAAAGGGAAAACTTCACTTAAGCCCATCAGTAAGTCCAGCAGCCCGACCAGCAACACAACCAAGCTCCACCGAGATCGCTGCTCGCCAGAGATGCCCAACAAGTGGCTCAGGTTGGAAGGAGCGGCTGAGGAGCTCAGGAATCTGCTCCCAGCCCCCTTTCACACCATCAGGTTTTAATGGTACTGATACGGCTCCGCGTGCCTAAAGTATTTTTACACTATGCTCGTCTTCTTGTAGCACTGACTTGTTCCAGGGCAGATGATTAGAATCAGATTTCTGTGATTTCACTGCAGATTCATTTCGTTAAGGGCTACAGATCCGCAGGGAGAAGAGGGCTGCAAATAGGCAGAGCGGGCTCCAAGGGAGCGTTCTCTCCTAAACGGGTAACAATATCTTTGCATTTACTCCTTACTTTCACCTAGTTTTCCTTTTTGTGGAACTCACTAGACCGAGTTCTTTGGAAAAACAGACATATAGGGAAAAGAAATGTGCAAAAAGTTTTCCTTGAAATTTTCAAAGAAAGCTCCCAACCAGAATAAGTTCATGAAGAGAACAGGCCCGAGTAAGACCTGACTGCATCCACTGTCCCCCAAGTCAAAAGAAGCACCTGAGGGACCACACACAGGAGATAATTCTGATCTCTCAAGATCTGTATGTTCTGACATGTGGCAGAGCAATAGCTATTAATACACGTTAGAGTGCTGCACACAAGTGTTTGGATATAAAGGGCTGAAGGAGAAAAAAATATGCAGAGGTCTGTAACAGCATTTGTAAATTTCTCCTAATTGCGAAAGAAATAAACATTGTTATTTTTCACGGGCAATGGCTACAGAAAATTGTGCTGAAAACTGAGTTCATAAAAATTTCATGGGAACAGAGCATAAAAGTTGTGTGAGTCTGTGTACACACATACAGAATGTAGACTCCTGCAATGCTACATCAGAGAGAAAATGAAATTCTAAGTGACTCAAAAAAACACATCGGAAGATTTTAATTTCCCATTTGCTTTTATAGACCTTAGCCACAAGAATACTGTTGCCACTTGGCCTTTTTTTTTTTACAGGAGGTCAATATCATTGACTTTTTACAAGAGAAAAGTAAAAACATCTCTACATAAATTTAAAAAAAAATCTAAGAACCCTCAAAATAATTCTAAGAACTTAAAATGTGATGTAACATAACGCAGAAGGGCACAGAAGTTATAAATATGACGCTATACAAGCCAAGAGTAATATATACACCCGGAGTTGTATATACACTGTGCCCAAAGAAGGAGCACAAACCAGCGTCTGCAGACGTGCAGTGTGCCGAATCGAAATCCGACAAATAATAAGAAACTCCGGAATGCTGGGTGATAAAAACGCTCAGGTGAGGAAGAAAAGAAATCCCGGGAATTCTCCCGGGAGGATGGATGTGACTGTACGGATGTGAGCAGAGTTATTTAAAATAAAAGAAAAAAAAAAAAAAGAAAAAAAAAAAAAAGGAAAAAAAAAGAAAAAGGATAAAGAAAACAGATGTGTTTTTTGAAAGTGAAAGCGGACGGAAGGATGCACATGGTCCTGCGGGAGCGAAACCGAGCGCTCGCCCCGCGCCAAGGCAGGACCGGGCACAGCCGGTCCGGGCCGCCGCGAAGCCGCGGGGATGGCCGCCAGCACCGGTAGGACGCGCACGCCCCAGGCCCTTTCCGAGGCAGAAGAATACAAAATACACTTACGGTTCGCGGAGAACCAGCCGGGGCACTCGCCGGCCCCAGCGCCGGGCAAGCCGCGGTCCCCGAGGGCCGCCCGAGCACCGCTCGCCGTGAACCGAGCCGAACCGAGCCGAACCGAGCCGAACCGAGCCGGGCCGGGCCGGGCCGGCCGGGCCCCGCGTCCCGCCCGAGCCGCCCCGCGCAGCGCCGGCGCTGCCGCCGCGCTCCGTCTTCGCCCGCTGCGCGCCCGGCAGGTCCCGGGAGCCGAGAACTGGGACTTTGTAGGCCAGTTGAAGACACGAACCTCTCATCTCGCCCGCAAAGACCCAGCCCTCAGCTCGCCCTTCAGGCGCAGGCGACCACTGCTCACCGCTATCTTTAATCGAACCCCTTTTTCTGGCCGGTGCCCACCGGCAGCGCAGAGCCCCCGCCCCGGGGCCGACGGGGACCCCGCCGGAGCGGGATCGTTCCCCCGGCCGGGGGAGGCAGCGATCCGGGCCGCCCCCTCCCCGAACTTGGGAGCTGTCCCGGTCCCGGCTCCCGGAGCCAGCCGCGCACCTCGGGCCGGGCCCCGACGCCCATCGTGACTCGGCACCGCCGATCCCGATCCCGCTCCTGCGGGAACTTCGTGCGCGGAGAGGCGGGAGCGGTAACACCGAACGGACAGAAAATCCCGAGCCCCTCCGTTACCTGCTCTGAGTAGGGGGGGCACGGGAAGGGGGCTCGCGGGCCCCCGCGGCCGCCTCCCCGCCCAGAGCCGCAGGTCCTCGGGAATCCGCACGGGAAGGGCTCGGGCTGAGCCAGAGCCGAGCGAGGAGCGGCGGCGGTGGGCGGCCGCGCTCCCCTCTCCTGCCTCCTGCAGCCCAGTGGCTCGCAGATGGGTATTTAAGCCGGTATTGATCACGGTGGGTTTTTTCCTACCTTTCCTCTTTGCCCTTGCAAAAGGCAAAAATAAAAATAAATAAATAAAACGCGTTGCCACAAGGGACGTTGCAACATTTCTCTCGGCTTTTCAAACCCGGCGTTTGCCCCAGCGAGATTGAAGTGTCCCGACACAAGAGCACCAGAGAAGTAGGGGAAAGACAGGAAAAATACCAAAACCACCCAAAAGCAGCAGGAAAGAAGCCATTAATTTAAAAAAAAGGCCAAAATCCAACACCCAAAGCCATCAAACCGGGGAGAGACGAGCTGCTCCGTGCAGCGTTGCGGTCGCGGGCGGCGGGGCTCCCGTCCGGCGCAGACACGCGTCCCTCAAAAGTTCGCTCCACGTGTTGCGGCCGCGGCCCGGGAGGGTCGGCGCGGCCCGGCGCACCGGGGCGGTGCGGGCTCGCTCCGCCGGTCCCGCGCCGTTTAAGGAAGCGGCCAGTCCCCACCCCTGCGCCGGGCAGCTCCCGCCGCAGCCCGGCCCGGCGGCTCCAGCAGCTCCGCCGGGCTGCCCTCCCCACCCGCTGCCCTCCGGGACGCCCTGCCGGCACGGGCGGCCCGCGCGGGGCAGGCGGAGGGCCCGCGGTGCGGAGCGGCCGCCGCGCCCCGCGCAGCCCCGGCCGCTCCCGCCCTCCCCGCGCTCCTCCCGCCGGGGCAGCCCCGGGCCCCGCGCACCGAGGGCGGCGCGCCCCCTGCCGGCCGCTCCCGGCGCTGCGCCGCGCCGCGCGGGGCGAGCCGGGCCCGGGGACGAACCCGAACCCTGCGGGCGAACCCGAACCCTGGGACAAACCCGAACCCTGGGACAAACCCGAACCCTGCGGGCGGGCAAACCCGAACCCTGCGGGCAAACCCGAACCCTGCGGACACCCCGGCGTCGCCCTTCGGCCACACCACTCCGCACGCTCTGCACCCGGCATCTCCCTACACTGCTCTCTGCATTTCTCCCCGTTCATCTCCCTGCATTGTTCCCTGCATGCTCCTCGCTCACCTGCCTGTACAGTTAGTTCCCTGTACTGCTCCCTACATGTCCAGCCTTCCCCTGCACCCCTTGAAGTGGGCATGGAGACTTTGTCTGTATCACAGAGGACATACTCTACCCTTCCATGTGTGCCAAGTCTCTTCATTTACATCTCCAGTAAAGCTGGACACCTCTATGACCCAGAAAACCTGGGCACAAAGCAGAGCTGTACCATAGATGGAGTAGTTTCATTACAATACACCCAGCTGTAAATGTGTTTTAAGAAAATGTCAAAGGACGTGAAAAGTTTTTGGCTTCTTTTGGGATGACTTCTGTGCTCATGCATTATGCAATTGTGTGCTTATATGTGACGTAATTGTGCGCTCATGTGTGATGTAATTACGTGCTCATGCATGAGATAATTGTGTGTTCATGCATTAAATAATTGTGTGCTCATGCATGACATTATTGTGCCTTCATGCATGTGGTAATTTTGTGTTCATGCATTATATAATTGTGTGCTCATGCGTGAAAAAAATCAAAGCTAACAGCCAGAGGCCTCGTCTTTTAAATCTTTGGGTTCAGCACCCAATGCACCTCTCTGTCATCTACACCACATTTTTTCCTAGATCTATACTGAAGACATGGCAGCCCTGTGTATGCATTGTTATGGATATGGCAAGTGCCTCTACCTGGCCTGTGGGTATCGAATGCCAGAGAGAGAACTTGAACTGCTTTGCCACGGAACTGCTCTTGATCAACACTGTGAAACCATCCTCTACACAGAAGAACGTGTTCCTTGGCTAGAAGCCTGATGAATGTGTAGAGCCAAGGAACATGTTGTTTAAAACTGATAGTAGAATGCAAAGTGAATCATGGGCCATGGGCAAAAAGGTTGGAAGAGGGACAGAGCTCTATGAGCCTTTTGAAAATAAGACATTCTGACAGAAGGCAGAGAAATGAAGGATTTCTTGACCATCTGGAAGGGTTCTGCGGAAATGATGACTCGAGAGTATGGTGGAAATTAAGACTTCCCAAAAAGGCATAAAAGACACTAACCTTTTCTCTGGTGAAGGGAATAGAATCACAGGTTGAACAAGAAAAGGCCTCATCAGCTTTTAGAAAATAAGAGACTGCTACTCTTACAGGATGCAAGTTACATCCACCAACCTCATACTCTCATTTTTTTCTTCTTTTTTTAAATGCTTTTTTTTGCTCAGTCCCAATCATGTATCTGCCGAAACACCATAGAACAATACTGAGAACAACAAATTTATAGCAAAAAATATACCTGTGTGTATGCAAGGAAGAGCATAAGCTAGGGAATGGAGTTCCTCCCTAATTGAGCTGATGGCACATTTCTTCTCTGGTGTCCTGACTAACTGCTTAATTTGCTATTTTCAGCAGCCACAAAACATGTTGCTTCTTGTCTTGACCTGGCCCCCACTAGTACTGATGTGAAGCGCCTCTTAATTTTCATGAGAGCAGAGCAAGACTTTCACAGGACATTTTTGCCCAGCAGGAGCTCTTCTGCAGGCAGCCTGATCCCACAGGACGTGCTCAGCTGCTGGCAACCCGTTCCCACTTCCACTGCCGACCCTGGCGGCCCCTGGCAGTAACAGGACAAGGCACATGTCAGGCAAGTCCTCACTTGGCAGGAGGCACTTCCATACCTGAGAAGGTCAGCTCTTAGGACTCCATCTCCTCTCACAAACACCTGCTGGCCGCCCTTCCTGGTGTGCAGAGTCCATCACAGGGAATGCATGAGTAAACTCCCTGCCTGGATGGGAGCTGGGAAGAGGATTAGTTCCACATAGAGTTCAGATGTAATCACAAGCATATCAAGTTGTAAAGCATCACAACTTACACAATTCTAAAAATAAACATAACAAGTTTGTTTCAAGTGGTTTGGCAGCCAATAGGTTAATATATGAATAACATTTGACCAGTAATAGCCCAGAAAAAATAACTATGCAACAACAGGTTCTGTCACTTCTGAAAATAGCCCTCTTTGGAGAAAAAGAAAACATTTTCACAAGACCTATGAATGAGATGGAGTAGCTTATTTAGAGCTGTTCACAAAGTGGAAGCCAGGTGTGAAACCTCCAAAGTCAGGAGGGATCTTCTGTGGGTGGGAGAGTGCCCTGTCGGCTGCTGAGTGGGATATGGACACTGTGGATACTGCTTGGTCCAGCTGAATGAATGCATGCATTAATCTGAGTCTGTCTTTCTCAATCCTGCCTGTGCTTATGCAGTACCTTTCCCTGCCAGTAGATCCATTGATTGGTTAACCCTTGTGTGTGGCACTAAGCAGCAGGTGGGCAAGAATGGCTTGTAGCCAACAGCTTGGTATTTCAGCATCTGACCTTGTGGAGAAAGAGACTGAATTGTCAGATGTTAAACTTGAACACAGTGTAATGATAGAAATAGTTGAAACCTACTGATGGCACAGGATGAAATTTTTCACCTGAGAATATGAATCCATGCCAGAGACAAGGGTCAGATCTCTCTCTCTCTCTTTTTTTTTTTTTTTTTTTTTTCCTCTTAAATCAGATCAGTAGGAATAGCAAGTTTATGATTAAAAGTTCAGTAATGTGCAAACGTACTGCAAGGAGCTGGCCTGACCCCATGTACCTGTGAAGGAACACCCAGCAGCCAGGTTCATTTAGGATGCACAGGAGACTGCAGTCCCTCCTCTGAGATCTTTACTAGAACCTGCTGGTTCACCTCAGAGCACCCATGTAAAACCAGTGAGCTGCAACCTCCAGTCACTGCTCAGACACGCTCTGCTTCTCTGCTCACTGGCCAAGGCTCTGCCTGTCCAAAGAACCTCTGCCAAATCATCCATACAAGAGGAATGCCCTACCAAAAACTGAGTCTTTGTATTTAAAGCATGTGTGCATATATTGGAGAAAGGAGAAAATCACAGTACTAATGAGCTATGATTAAGCTCAGAAATAATGGTTTCCTGTTCAAACACAGAGCTCTGTCTCTTCTTAGTACAGCTACCTCATCCCCAGTTGTGTCTATTAAAGACAATTACTAGGGGAGACAGATATGTGTAACCAGATGTGGAAATAACGGTCAGCACCATATGCAGTTTAAATTCTTTGGGCCTGAACAAGTTACATAAAAAAAAAATGTGTGTGTGTGTTTGTGCACTGTGGAGCAGCTGTCAAGGGGGAAATCCCCTTAGCCCACTTTAATCCTACGTTCCACAATCCCCAGGGATTAAACAAATGCACTAACATTATTTACTGTAATGCTGCCTCCCTGGGGGGCTTCAGTCCATGAAATCCACTCCAGCATTTGCAAGTTCCAGTTGTGAAATAGGCTGTGCACATTCTATATTTGGTAGCTCACAAGTACTCTTTCAGTTGGGCCCAGAGTGATGAAAGGACAGGAGTCAGGAATTCAGCCCAAGCAAGTCTCAAAGGGACCAGGCTCAGGCTTGGAGCTCATTTCTCACTGTGCAGGTCTTGCACAGGCACTGAGGCATTGCAGTGACTGCTGAGAGGGGACAGCGATCACAGGACTGTACAAAATGCTTTCCTAAAATTAAAGATGCTGCCACAGTATGTAGGAGTCCTCCTATCTATACTCTGGAAATATGAAATGAGGCTTTAAACCCAGCCACACCAGTGGAGCCTCACACACCTACTTTCCTTTTCCTACAATGAAATCCGTGTTCAAACTTGGGTATGATCCCTGTGAATTAGTGACAGGGATTCACTGATCCAGATGCACAATCCTCACAGTCCCAATAAGGCTGTGACAGTGCAAACTGCACAATGCCATCAAGGACCTCTGCCTCCCAAGGACCCTCTGACATACTTGCAAGGCCAGCTGATTGCTCCATCTCTTGCTTAAGCTTCCCATCCAAGTTTATTACAGCTTCTTCAAAGACAGTAAACATTACATTCTATATTAGGCTGTCCTTGCCTTGAATTGATATACAGTTTAAATTCTTTAACTTGGGTGATTGTACCAACTCAGCACTAGTTTGAAGCAGCACTGCCACAAATGAGCTGGCAAGGCAGAGCCCCAGGGAGGCAGCCACTGCTCTTAGTGCAGGGAATGGTTTGGCCCCATGGCCTTCAGGCACAGCAAACAGTAAAACTTCAGAGGCAAAGGAGTTTCACAGACCAGCTGAGGCTGCACCTCTGGAAGTCACCTGGTCCCACTCCCTGCTTAAGCAAGGTCACCTAAAGAAGGTTGCCCAGGGCTGTGTCTGGATGGCTTTTGAATTTCTCCGAGGATGGAGACTTCACAACCTGCTCCAGCATCAGTCCTGCTCACTTGGAAAACTGTTTCCTTATGTTTGAATGGAACCTCCTGTGCTTCAGTGTGTGCCCTTTGTCTCTTGTCCTGTTTGCTGCTGAAGCTTTTGCACTGACCTGGTATCTCAGGCTGGTCTCTGAGCCTGGCTTTGTCACTGTAAACACCAGGCCTGGGCAGCTCTACTATGCAGAATGCGAAAGCAATTCCTCTCCATGAGATTCAGAGAATTGCTTAGGCTAGAAAGGACCTTTCATAGTCCAACATTAACCCAGCACTGTTAAGTCCACCACTAAGCCATGTCCCTAAGCAACACATCTTTTAAATCCCTCCAGGGAGGGTGACTCAACCCCTTCCCTGGGCAGCTCTTTCCAAGCCTTGGCATCCTTCTGGTGAAGAAATTTTTCCTACTATCCAATCTAAGCCCTCCCTGGTGCAACTTGAGGCCATTTCCTCTTGTCCTATTGCTATATTAATCCAACACCTGACTCTGCTCCCATGGCACTGCATTTACAAACATATCATTCCATCAGCTCAAATAGAATTTTTTTCCAATTTACAGAAAGATCATCACAATAAAAGCTATACTCATGTTACTGCCCCTCATCCTGCAACAGCTTGCTCACTGAACTTCATTCAGTGGTAAAGGCAAGAGTGTACACAGATAAGGAGAGCCCTTCCAGGCACACAAACCTTCCAGGCTGAGGCTCTGACAGTCTTTTTCATATAGTTTACAGCCAGGAACAGGAGAAACTACCTGAGAGGGAGTCAGGGAGAAGTGCAGGGCTTCTGTGAGCAGCAGGCCCTGTGCTGCTGAGGTTAAACAGGCTGAGAAGAAGGGATCAATAATCTCCCATCCATCTTGCTCCTCCTTCCCTGCATAATTGCAGCTCATTTGAGACATGCTGCCTGGAGTGTCAGCTGGCATTTTCTGGCCTCCCCAGAAGCAGTAGCTGCCACTCAGCACTCCTTTTTTTAATCTAAAATCTGTTTCACAGGTTCTCTTGGGAAGCTGAGTGCTGCTCTGCACTACACAAGCACAGCAGGGAGGATTCCCACTCCCTCTCCTGTGTGCCCTAAGAGCTCATTCACAAAATCCTGCAGCTGTCATTGCCACTGGTACCCCTGGCTCCCAGGGGAGCAGCAGCATTGCTGTGCTGGGCCCTCCATCCATCCTGGTCAGGTAGGAACACCCTGACCTGTCCATTAACATCTAATTACAGATGACAGTAGCAACCTCGGGGACCTGTGTAAGAGTTGCTACTCCTGTAGCAAAGCAAAAACACAACTGTGTTCCTCACAGGGGAACTTCACAACTGCTCCCCTCACATTTCGGGAGAAGGGGATAGCAGTAACCCTGCCCCTTGAACACAGAATAAGGATTCTCACTCTGCCTTTCCTATAGTGCTATAAACAGAGTTTTCAAGGGGAAAAATAATTCTTATTTCCTATCTCACTGTCATTTTTAAAATTACTGAATTCTGCAGCATTCAATGGATTACTATTCACAAACACGTACCTGCTCCTCTGGCAGAACAAATCGAGTAATTTCTGTTTCTGCTGGAGCCTTCGGCATGCAGACAAAAACATTTTTTATTCATCAGTGGTAAAAGGCTACAGCCATTTGACTTTAAACACAGACATGCTTCTGGGCTCTCTTCCAGGAAGTCTGTGTCACCCAGGCTTTAGATCGATATGTTTGTCTGCAAAGTCACCCTTTTGATCTGTAATTTTTCATTTTGACACAAGAAATGCCTTTTGGTCAAACTTCAGCAGTCCATTAAATTCCAGGCATAATAGAAATAGGAATCACATTGCTGTAGCCATGTGAAGATTTCCACAGTTTGGGGTTTATTTACTCATGGGTTAATTTACCCTGCCTTATATTTAGGACAATGCTGCAAATACTGTAGTGCTGCCTCATCTGAGCTCACTGCCTCCTGCCCAGTTTGGGGTGGTCTCACTGGCACTGGCATCTTTATCAACACTTTGTATGTCTAACTGTCCAACCTGCAGGAAATGTTGTTGTGCTTTTGGACTGAGGACATGGAGCATCCTCCCACCCTGGTGCTGTTGTTCACATCACAAAGAGGGGTCTGGGCAGCCCCTCTCAATGGGAGGGGAGCTGTGCCCAGCTCATGGCCCAGCTGGCTCTGCCTGGTCACCCCTGGCACACCATGCTCTGTTTGCACAACTCAGCACAGCCCTTTTCTTTGCAAGGTCAAGGTTTCAGGGCTTGGGTGGCTGGTTTTTTCCTCTCCCTCCCCTCTTTTTTTTTTTTTTTTTTTTTAAGGTGCCAGTCATCCCATGGAAGGATAACCCAAAAAAGCAGGAGAGGTGGGAAACCCACCCAACACATGATTAATGGGAGAAGCAGGTCTGCCCAGCTTTTGGGACAATCCCCAGCCTGGCTCCACACAGCAAGGTCCAAGCAAGGCTTTCCAATGATCTCACTGCTATTTCTGACCCAGACACAGCTTCTGCCATGTTCCCAATACTGATTTTTGGTTGCTGAAGTTAGACCCAAGGGAGGATGCGACAGACACTCAGGAAAGTTGCAAAGCACTGAAAATGTTATTATAATCTGAACAAAACCCATTATTTTTAGTCCCCATTCACATCTTACCTTTCAAAAGCAAACATTTTCTGTCAGCCTCTCAAAAATACGTAACTCAGAAATACTGCTAAAATTGAAATTTTACAAGAAATACTGTTTAAATAGATGATTTTTTTACACTTATTTTAAAGCAGTCACGAAAGTGTCTGGATTCTGAATAACTGGTTTGTCAAGCCAGAGAGGTCAGGGAATTCTGTATTTAAATATGGCCAAGATTTTCAGCAGTAACACATCTTTTAAGTACATTAATTGCACTATGTTTTTATTAGGTAATTAAAAGGGGCCTCATTTTAATCCTCATTTAATAGCTCCTCATTTCATAGAGGTGTTACATTCAGAGGGAGGCAGCTCAGTATTTTCTGGAAAAAAAAAATCAAAGCTCTTAAAGCAACTCAAAAGAGCTACCTAAAAATTTTTATGTTTTCAGTCAGAACTTGTGTCCAAAATAAACAACTCTTTCCTCAACCCACCAAAAACCCCAAGCCAAACCCATGTCCAGCACAGCTATCATAAATGCCTTGATTAAAGTCCATTGGCTGGCACTTCAGGACTTTAGCTATTAATTAAAGCCAAAATCAAATTTATTGCCTGTGAATAAGAAGTGAATAAGAAGAGGGGATTTAGGAGGTGAGCAAACATGTCCTGCCCAGCACAACGCTGCCCTGAAGACAACAAGGGCAGGATGGCACACACAGATCTGCCTGCTCCTGAGCAGAAAGGATCCGGAGCAGGGGCTGTTCCAGAAGTGAACAACAGCAATCCTGGGACAAGGCTTGCCCGTGGGCCTCTCCTGGGAATTCAGCACAGAGCCTGTGAAGGACCTTCCTCACAGACACCCAGGAGCTAGAAGGGAATATTCTAGTTCTGCAGAGACTGAAGTTAAGCAGCTGGTGAGCTGCCTGGATGTGTTATGGCCACAGAGACCAGTGATGCCAGAGCTTTATTAAAATACCTGGTTCACAGTCCTGGGTTTGTGGCACACGTTTGGGCAGGACCTAACTGCTTGAGTTTACAGGATGGGAAACCTGCTTCAGGGAGAAACTCAGTTTCACAACTGGTTTCGACCAGAAAGAAACCCGCAGAATTCTGGAAATCTCTGCAAAAGCTGCAAGATGGCTTTTGAACCAGTAGAAACATTTTGGTTTGACGTTCCGCTGTGAAATGATGTAGCAAGGGGAAAAAAAAAATCAAAATAGGGCGTTTCAAAGCTGGAACTTTCATCCTCAAAAGCCTCCAACAAAGATGATGGGATTTTGACAGCACTCTATTTTGCAAGTAAAATAATGTCTGCATTTTTCTAAACAAGTCCTAAACTGCATTTCCTGTTTTTATATCAAAACGTACTATGGCTTGTCTTGTGGCTTGCTAATAACATCCTGCACAACCATTTTGTACAGACCTTCCCAAACACCTCATGTGCACACACTTCCAGCCCCTGCTGAGAAAGGCAAACAGCCTCCTGCCCAGTCAAGTCCAGGCCAAGTGTGGCACAGGAAACAGCAAACCCAGCTTTTTCTTAAGCATCAAAGGAAGCAGTGAGTTGTTTGGAAGAGGCTCCTCTGCTCTGCCCAGATATCTGGCTATTGTTGATTTTGTAATACAATGACTCTACATATTTCAAGCTGTCTGAAAGCAGCAATAACCAAAGTGACGTTATACAGAGGCAGCAGAAATGCCCTTTGCACGTGCGTCATGCTTTGCACAGTCTGATAGATCAAGAACCAAGCAATTAGAGTAAATTCTGGTGTAAATGGTGCAATGTCATGGAAAGAGTGGTCAGACATTGGAACAGGTTGCCCTGAGAAGTGGGGGAATTGTCATCTCTGAAAGGGTTAAAAGATGCAGATGTGGCAGTTGAGGAGCACACGGTTTAGGGGTGAACATGGCAGCGCTGGGTGAATAGTTGGACTTGATGATCTTAGAGGGCTTGTCCAGCCTTACCAACTGTCTGATTTTAACTGCACTAAGCACTTGCTTATGCCAGGATTCAGCCTGTCTATTTGTGAGAAGTACATCAAACCCAGCACCTACAGAGAAAGCACCGGCAAGAGCATTCCTCACACAACACTTCCTGCAGCATCACAGCACAAACACCTGCTCTGTCCAAGATGCGATTCACCCATTTCAGGACACGAGTCCTGAGGCAAAAAGCCGAGAAGTGGCCTCTGCAAGGGGGTTCTGGATGCGGGGTGCTGGGGGGTCACCGAGGGAATCTCACCCACGGGCTCTCAACCCGCTCTGCACAGACACCAGGGAGCCGGGGACACCCGGCCGGCCGCACGGCGGAACTTCCCCCGCGAATCGCAGCTCCTTCGCGGGGCTCCCTGGCCGGATCTGCGACGCTGCCAGCAAAAATGAGCCGCGTTCGAGGCGGCGTCCGCGGCCTCCCCGCGGCGGGGCTGCCAGCGCACCGCGCTGCCTCGGCAGGCACGGACGGGGTTCGAACCCGCGATCTTCGGTTTACGAGACCGACGCCTTACCACTTGGCCACCGCGCCCGATGGGCTGGCTGCACCCGCGCGCCGCCAGTGGAAGGCAGCGAGCGGGACGGGCGGGACGGGGCGGTGGCATCGGGGCGGGACAGGACAGGACGGGGCGGTGGGATCGGGGCGGGACGGGACAGGACAGGACGGGGCGGTGGCATCGGGGCGGGACGGGACAGGACAGGGGGCGGTGGGATCGGGGCGGGACGGGACAGGGCGGGCAGGGCGCCGCGCCGGGCGCTGGGCGGAGCGCCGGGAACGGGAGCGCGGGAGGAGCGTGCCCCGCCGGCAGAGCTCGGCATCCCCTGCCCCGCGTCCCTGCCCCGCGTCCCTGCCGCTCCTCGGAAAGCCCTTCCCGCTGCCGCCGCGTCCCCGAGCGCCGCTGCTCCGACACCGCGGAATCCCCGGAGAAGCTTCGCTTTCCTTCCTCGCGGCGTGAATCGCTGCGAAATCACAGGGCTGCCTCGGGAAGCGAACAGCAGCTGCTCGGAAGGAGGAAAGTCCTGCCAAGCTCACCCCTCCAGGCTGTGCCTCGGCAGTGCTAAGGCACCTGCTCCCGGTCTGGGCCCGGGAGATCCCGGCAGGAGCCAGCGCTGCCCGCCCGTTCCCGGAGGGGCGCAGCTGCCAGGGCACGGCACACCGGGAGCGGCCGGGGCTGTCCCGGCACGGCTCCCGCCTCCCGAGAGCCAAACAGCGGCGTTTCCACCCTTCCTTTGGGACAGTATCAGGCAGTCTATGTTTCCTGATATTCAAACTGAATTTTCACGTTTTACTTCAAACCCATTATGTTCTGTTTACATAATCAAATCATAATAGCATAAATCATAAATACAATACTGCATTATTAATATTTCCTCCTTTGGGTTTCCAGCTAAATATTTAGTCCTATGGCTAACACTTGGTTAAAACCCAAGAAATGAATCAGCTCTCATTTTTATCACCACTAGCTGTAGGGCAGGAGGGAAGAATTTGAAGGTTGTGGTTTTGAACTATTATTTAGCTTTGCATTGAAATTTTTCATCCTGGTTTCTAGTTTTGAATCGATGTTGGGCAGCAGAAAGTAATCTGGTATTTTTTTTGGCTTACATACTCCTCCTGAAAACTTCAAGCCAAACCAAACAAACAAAAAGCAAAAAAATCCAGGCACAGTTAGAACCAATCTGACATAGTAGAATCACTATTTTTACTTTATGCTGTGAATTTGTAACCAGGCCCCACTCTCTGCCGAATCAGATCTGAGTTACACAACCTTTATTACAGGGATGCATCCTGCATTCACAGCGTGCTCCTTGCTCAAACAAACCAACCACATGAGTCCTGATCAACTCATTCTAGACAGAAAATGTTGCTTTCCTGGGGGTCCCATTTTTAGGTCTTCATATAAATACTGCACCGAATCTTTCAAAAAAAGTAAGGTTTACTTTTTGAGGCTACAGTAATTCAGGAAGTCAGCATCCCAGCGATATTCAGAGCCTGAAAACAGCAGGGTGGCAGGAGCTGCTGGGATAGCAGAAGTCGCAGATGTTTTTTCAGCCATGTCCTGCACCCTCTGGCCCTGGACTTTGCACTTCAGGCAGCGAGTGTTGAACCACATCCCTGTGCACAGGACAGCACTGGCAAGGCTCCCCCTCCCTCCCCAGCTCTGGCAGTGATGGGAAGAGCCCGGCTGGTTTCTGTGGCAGAGAAGCTCTGCTGTGCCCATGGTCCAGCCCTGCTGCTCCCTGGAATGGGGCCACTGAGAGGGGGCTTCAGGGCTACACCTTTATCCAGATTTACACAGTATTTCCAAGAATGAAAGCTGCTGCTTTTCTTCAGGGCATCCCCCATTCATTGCTGTGCACAGCCAGAGCTGAGGGACAGGCTTGGTCAGGGGTTATTCCTCTGTCACACGGGACAAGTGCTCAGGCTGACCAGAGGATTCCTGAAGGGCTCAGAGTAGCCCAGCCTGGTGACTGCTCAGATTTTAAATAAAAGCCTGAGCACGTTAAGAAAAGCCACAGGGTGCCAAGAGAGACAGTGTTTCACAAAACACAACCAGCAATTTTCTCCAGTACAACAGGGAGAGAGCAAGCACAGCCTTACAGCAGCTGAGTTCCTTTACCTCTGTTGGTGCCACAGCCCAGCTCCTCTCTGAATTTCAGCAACAGTCTGTGCTTGAGTCATAACTCTTGTTACACACTATCACATCAAAATACAAACTGCATCATCTGTCTGCTAAGGCACAAAGTTCTCTGTGTGATGGAAATTCAGATTGAAGCACCATGCCAGAGGACATGCTGACATATGATCATTGCAAAGTCATTTAAAAATCACCATTAACCCAAATAATTATGGTTATACATCTGGGACAGTCTTCAATTTACTGGTCATATGCTCTAGCCTTTATTTGCATCCAAAAAGCAGTTGGCTCTAAGGATGAATTTCACCCTGAATTACGCAAGCCAGGAGAGTCCCTGCTGCATTGCATGTGTCAAAAGACATTTAGAATGGAGTGACACATCCCAGATCCCAGTCTGCCATCAGAGATTCAGGACAATGCTGAAACATGGGCCATCACAAACAGTGAACAGAGCAAGGGAAAGCATCAAAATCAGGGCTTTGAGACTGCTATGCTGAAGAAAACGTGTCAGCCAAGACAACCTGAGCAGATCAGAGCCTGCTGCCAGACTGCAGGAGTTGGCTGATGTACTCCCTTGGTGCTCCCCTGAGATGTATTTCCTCTTTGTAACAGTTCTTCTTGCCACTCCCCAAGTTCTCAGGAGTCAGAACTCCTAGAATCTATTTCCTACCCTGCTACTACCCCATTTAGCCTCTGTCTGCCTCCAAACCTACTTTTCCCCCTAAAGGATCAGAGCAAGGCAACAATCACCTCTCAGGAGTTCTGAGCTTTAATTTCTGATTGTAAAATGGCTGAAGAGTCTTGCATCTCCCCGGCCACTAAGAAACACATAATTTGCTAGAAACTATTACAGATTTTGTGATACGTGGTGTTGATGATCCCTGCCTCAGAGTAACACATTATTTGCTTTCCCACTCTGTCCTTTCTCACGTACTGCTCTGCAAGTAGGTCAGTAGTACAGCACATCAGACTGAGCTGCTGAGATTTGGGAACAAAACTGCTCCCTGTCTCTCTGGTGAAGTGGTTTAGCATACACAGTAGGGAGTTTTCTTTGAGCCTGCTGTTATGAATCTGAATATCCAACATCTCATTGCTGGGAGGAATCTGGGAATGGGGAAGCATGAGAAGATAACACACAGGAATGTTGCTCCATGGATAATTCGTACAGTATCTTTGCTCTGATTCCCCAAATATCCCCCAAATATTGGTACCCACTGTGAGAAAAGCTACCTCACAGCCTGTGGGCTGAGCCCACACCAGACCAGGGCTGAGCCCACACCAGACCAGAGCTGAGCCCAACTAAACCAGGGCTGAGCCCACACCAGACCGGGGCTGAGCCCACACCAGAGCAGAGCTGAGCCCAACTAAACCAGGGCTGAGCCCACACCAGACCAGGGCTGAGCCCAACCAGACCAGGGCTGAGCCCAGGTCTGCACGCTGGCCCCTGGGGCAGTCCTGGCTCCCGGTGACAGCCAGAGGTGTCCCAGCACTGTCCCGGTCCCTCGGGCAGTGCTGCTCCCAGCATGGCCCCTCCAGGTGCAGCTCGCCTCTCCCCGGGTCACCCATGGCAGGTTTCCCTCAGGGCTCTCCTGGGGAAGCTGCTGCCCTCGGTTTCAGTGTGGAGCCCTCAGCACTGCCCTGGGTGCTCCCTGCTGCCCACACAGCTCCAGCTGTGCCTCCCCACTCACGCTCGCTGCTCCTCATGGAAGGAAGGAACCACAGCACGTGCTCATTAGCTACATGGGTCAGTAAATAATTATATTTGTGTCACATTAAAAAGCTGGAGTCAAAAAGCTGCTAACAGCTCCCAGCTGGAGTTGCCATCAATTGAGAAGGGCAGCGCTGTGGGTGGAGAGATTAATGGGTCAGTCCTGGGAAGCTTCAGCTTGGAAAAGTAACACAAGTGTGGATGTCAGGTAAGGCATGGGCTGAGCAAACTCCTTCCCTGGTGCCATCTGTGTAACTCATGGGAAGTTAATGGAGCTGGTGTTTGGGCAGGTGAGAACAGAACTGGGCAATCCTTCTTCAAACGAAGCACAGAAATAGAGGTGGGCCAGGGAGGAAGATAAGGAGGGACACTGAATCAGTTATCCACCATAAACAACATTTTAGTCATGCAGGGAAAGCAAATAATTTATTTACATATCTGATTGTACACTACAACTACCTGAAGGATCCACTTCACCAAGGACAGCTTTATTGTCCCCAGAAAGTATTTCAAGAACATACAGAGAAAACAGTGTAATGGCACATTGCAATAGTACTGACATCACTTCACTGATGTTATAAATTACAGAATGAGATTAAAAATAGTCATATGCCACTTTTGCTGGCTGCTTTTTTTCAGTAACAATGGAGCAAGTGAACTTTGCTCATTTTCATACCAAGCAGCCTTGAAATAAAAAATAAAACCACCTCCTTGCTTCTAAGGCAGCCTTATATTCTGTGAAATGAGTGTCAAGTTCAGTCAAAAAAATTCTGCTCTGTGAGAGAGGAACATACTCTTTTATAGAAAAAAGCTTTGTTTTTTGGAAGATTTAGGGGATATTGATGATTTTTTTCCTTGAGACTTACCACAGTTTATTATCTCACTGTGTATGGGGGCTGGTGAGTGGGGTATTGATAAACAAGGTGTGAGAGACAGAAAAATTTGAGGATCTCATCAAATGAACAGGGTCAACGCTCCCAAAATGAAACCACCAGCTTGAGAAGAGGCTAGAGGGAGGGAAGGACACTTCTAGGACCAGGTCCCTGGTTGTCCAGGCTCACAATGCAGCTATACAGCTTCCCAAATGCTGTGGGGGAGAGTGCTGTGCTACAAACCCCAAGGGAAGGAGTTTATTCAGCATTTGCCAAAATGTAAAGAATAAGACACCCAATCTCTCACATCTGCAGGAAGAAGATCTCCAGTTGTGCAGATCCAGGGTCTGTCCTTAGGAAACGCTGCCACAGAAGCCAGGGAGAGAAGGAGTAACTAAAGCATTTTAGGCTTTACTCTAAGATGGAGAGTCTATGAACTGGTAATGCTATTTTGCTTTCCATTTCAATAGGCAAAGTAAATCACTTGCCTGATCCCACAAAAATAATCCCAGAATGTAAGTTAACCTGAAATGGGCAACGTGTTCAAATGAGGTTTTGGTCTAGTGCCCATTTCAAGTATAAAAGGAAGCAAATTGGCTTTAATGGAAATAAAAACTATAATCACCAAGTCAGGACTGTAACATTTAATTACGTGTTTTATTATTTTGAATTAACTGAAGCCAACAAGTGGATAGAATTGGTCTCATAATGATACTAAAACAATAAATCTGCAGAGTGTGTGACATTGCCTTACAAGAGACCAACCATCTGACACAACATTCCTAAAAGACAAAGAACTGCTAACTATGTTAAATTTCATTTGCTATGTAATTTAGGCCATGACCTAGTGTTTCTAAAAAAACCTGTACAAAATGAGTATTTTTTACATCTCAGAGGCACATGAATACAAATCTGATCTATTTTATATATACACATGTACATTACAAGAAACGAGATGATTAAAGAAGTGTATATAAAAAGTGTCCAAAACCAGATGATAAAATGTGAAAATAAAACTTATCCTCACAACAGAGAAATAAAAGGCACAAGTACTAAAATATGTAACCATGCAAAAAAAGTGACTAGTTTGTGTAACAGAGAAAAACAAATGGCTCTCACAACTGATTTTACAGTAATTCTCAAAATGTCTCAGTATTTAAATATATATCAGTGCAACATTTACTGCCCTGTAGTGTACTGAAGTGTTCACAGGATACTAAATTCTTGGTTCTCCTTCTGATGTCCTTTCTCCAAAGCCAGAATAATTTAGCTATGGATAAGGTAGTAAATAAAAGAGGGCTGATGCTGGGGAGTGTAAGATCATCACTGGGAGGAGGAGTGTCTGCAGCCCCCTTTTACCATCTGCACAGATGTGTTCCCCAGAGCAGTCACCTGCCACCCCTCGCTGGGGCACAGCAGCTCTGGGGGTGTCACTGTGCCCAGAACAGTGACAGCAAAGCTGACAGCTCTGGTGTCACACTGCTCCACTCACAGCACCTCCATTCCAGGGCTAGGTGTCCAGATTACACTGCAGAAGCTGTGTTTGGTAATGTCCTCAGTAGGTTTAAAGTTGAAGTAAGAACTAATCTAGCAGCATGTTTGACCAGGTATCACTGTGGCAGTTGAACAGAAGCCCCAGACTGAAGGCAGGCAGCTGAAAGGCAGGGTGCAGGGAGCAGCAGGAGCCCTGGCAGCTGGCTCCACACTGTGGCAAACTCTGGTAGTGTGGCCCTGCCTGCAGACTCTGCCTGCACATCCCCTGGGCTGCTGCTGGGACCTCTGCCATGTGCTGGCCGTGCTGAGCCTCCCAGAGTGTCCATCCAGAGGGACACCTGGACAGAACTGAGGCACATCCCAGGAATCCCTCACCTGGATCACCTTCAGGTTCACTCACCCTCCCTGCTTGTATACCATGAGAATCAGCTACAGTGTTTTGTCAGGTACATGGGACACAACCAGTTTTCACGACCACAAAAAAGGCAAGGACAGGACTGGCCTGGTATAAAGACAGGACTGAAATTTTTGCCTTGGTAGCTAAAGTCACACTGAAGCCAAGAATATTGAATTTGCCATTCCCATCTGCTCAAAGTGCTGTCCCAAAGCACAGACACCTGACAGTGGCTCAGGACAAGACCAAGAGTGTAAACATCAACAGAATACTGAGGAAGAGTCCCAGAAAGAAACAACTCTCTTGCACATGGGAGCAACTCCCAGTGCATTATGCAGAATGACAGGATTCAGACCCAACACTGACTGCAGTCCTCATCAAGCTCTAAAGTACATGCAGAGTTTCATTAACTAGAAACCTATGCATAATTTAACAGCAAACTGCTCCTAGGATCAATATTTTGTGTTAAAAAATACTGAGATGCAAAGGAACAAAATGTCAGAACTGTGGAACCTTTAAAACCAACCAGCTGTGTTACATCACTGGTTATGATTTCTTGACAATGGTTCTTGAGTAACAAATAGGAGCGTAAAAAGAATACGAGCATTGCTACTTACACCAGAAACTGTTCAGCTAAAAATCTGAGTCAAGTCTTCACTTAAATGAGTATAAGCTAAGCCACTGATTTGGCAAGTGTTTGATCAGCTGCTACTTCCTTCCTTCCTTGGAAAAAAATCCCTCAGACCACACCAGACGGTATTTGTTTTAAGAGAAAACCACTGTATATTCATTGCCATTAAAGAATGTAAAAAAGCATTCTTTTATTTGTTAATTCTAATTCTTAGACTCATCACATGTCACGGGCACTATGATGCACAGACCACTGAGCAGTGCCTCGTGTAGCAGCCCACAATGTGTGTTTATAGATCAGTTCCCAGCCCTCATTTACAAACCAGATTAGGGAGCCTAAATACTGTCGGTCTAGATCCTCTCTGGAGAGCAGTGCAGTTCTACCAAAGTAAATGAAGCATTGCTGCACTCAGACAGCAAAATATTTGTTGATACACATCTTTGAGAATTAATAATGCTGTGTTCAACTCCCTACAGAGCTGGCTGAGAAATATCTGAATTTTTCCCAAAGACCATGAAAGGAAAGTTGGCAACAAAAGTGCATTGGATGCTGGGGTTTTTTTGAAACTTGCTACATATTTGCATATTAAAAATTCCTTAAAAATAGATGGGATGGTTACAGTTCACCAATGTTGCACTTCAAGACAAATTCTTTAACAGCTTCAGTCTTAATAGAAGCTATTCAAAAAGCTGAAAAATCTTCTTTTGATGTCAAAGCAGTTTTGAATTGGCATCATCCTGAAATCAGAACTAGGCAGCAGCTGATGACTGAAGTCTGGAGGGAAGCAGCCAATACCAGAAAAATCTTGATAGACTACATTTCAGGTACTCTTTAAGTGCAAGTTTTGAAAGAGGTAATTTTCCTGCAGTACCTTGGGTGGGACTAGCCTGACCAAGGGCAGATTCTAGCAAAAAACAAGTCTTTTTTTTTTTTTTTTTTTTTTTCACTGTCCAGAAATACCTGTAGTGTTTTGCAACAGGTTTGACCAGAATATAATTTAGCTTTTCAGAATCTAAGGTCAAATGAACCAAGGAACAGATCAAGATACAAGATACAGTACCTGGGATTGTGTTTGCATCCCCAAGTGTTAAATACAACCAAGGATTTGACACAGGAGTGTTTACTGCATCTGTGTATTGCCAGGAGATGATACCACGTTTCTGTGTCTGAAGTGATTTGCCCAGGGAAGGGAGGCCCTTGTTCCTCCAACAGTAACACTGACAGAGGCAGGCTGTACTTTCCTGGCCAGCCTGAGAACACAAAGGATGTCCACAGCAAAGAAGTAAGAATTTATCAGAGGACAGAAAAATTAGTGTCTCCCTGTTTGTAACATCTCCTGTCTGTTCTGCCAGTGTCAGTGTCTGACACTTGATCAAAATATGCACTCTCTGCAACACTGAGATCAGATTACTCTTCCCCCTGCCCCAGTGAGCCATCAAGTGATCCTTTATTACTGAATTACCTGCATGTCATAAAACACAATGACTTCTTTTTTGAATAAAAGGGTTCCAGGGTTTGAGTTGCAAGATGAGTTGGTCTAATATCTGTAGTTACTCAGCCTAAGAATGCAATTGCTAATTAGTATTTTTAGAGGTGGACACCCTAGAGGAAAATATATCTGCTAGTGAAATGCCTCTCCCACCTCCAACTCCCATTATTTGTCAAACATAGCAAGTATCTGGATGTGATTTCCACAGTAACAGATGGCAGTACCACACCGAGGGCCCCACAGGAGCAGGAGGATACCTCCTTTACACAATAAAACACAGCTACAAACACCACCAACATGGTGGTAAGACATCTCTTCAAATGCAAACACTGGAGCAAGGAAGAGCTTCTAAATACTTACATAGCTGGGTACAGAGCTGAACAAGAAGTCCTGCAAGTTTTAAGAAATTTCCACTGCTGGGTACCCTTGGCTAGAATATCCCTTTTGGGATATAAGCCAGATTTGATGACTATTTGTCACTCTTAGTGACTATTCACCTCCTACATATAATTACCTGCACAAAAACTTAGCTATCACTATAGTCATGTCTTCTGTTAAAGTCCACAGGCTTTGCTTTCAGTGAAACAATCCTCAACATTTGCTGATGTTCCACCCTAATGGGAACGGGCTCCAGATCACTGAAATTTTGAATCTGAGTCCAGTTTACACAAAAATAATTAGGGGAAAACATTCAGTCACCACCCTAAGCTGCAACAGCTTCACTCTTACTGAAATCCACTGCATGAGAGCAGGACAGCAGTGCAGCTTCCCAGAGTCAGCTCCAGAAGCAGAGCTGCTGGGTCACAGCAGGTTTGCAACACCCCCTGACAGTGTGCAGAGTTCTCTGTGGCCTACAAAGAGAGTAAAGTCCTGGCACTACCCACAGACAGCACCAGGCAGAGGGAAATGCCATCACTAAAGTGCAAGTGAGGAGTCCTGCAGGAAGGAAAGGAAGCACCAAGCTGGCTGAACTGTTCCTCTCCCACCTTCTGGGTGGCACATCCAGAAGCAGCAGCAGGTGGGAAAGGTGGATATGTGGGGTTTCCAGGGGGTTCCACCTACTCCTACACAAACAGAAGCTGCTGCACTGTTCCATCTCACACCATTCCCAGGTGGCAAAGCAATGGTCCTTAAATCCTTTCCTCCACATTACCCCAGAGCCTCAGGAACCCAGCCCTGTGACATCACTGTTTGAACCACACTGCCCCATTTCTCCCAGAGCACTTTATGCACTGGGATGTTGAGTCCCTCAGTCATTCACTCCTCTGGTCCCTCTCTCTTTCCACTTACTTTACACCTGCCTATGCAGATACATAGAAACAAACTGTTTTGTATTTTCTTGCCTTCAAGAAAGCCTGATTTCAGGATGTCCCCTGCTTCCCATCACTCCAGTAACACATCACTGAAGGCAAGAGCACAGAGATTGCAGAAAAATATATATATATATTTACATCCATAACTGAATACAATTTTATGTATTCAAATTCAGGAAAAATGCATCACATATACACACCAAGATACATCAAGAGAATACTAGGGGCAAGACACTGCCAAAACAGCAAGAAATACACAGAAAAGCACGGTCATTGCTACTGTAACATTCTTCTGGGGAGTGTATTCAATAGAGGAAACATCTCTGCACTGGGGAAAGCCAGATACTCCAGCTGATTTTTCTGTGCCAGTTGGTGTGAATCAAAAGTGTGAGACTTTTACTTTTAAAAAAAGTGCATGGAATAAAATTCATTTTTAGCATTCAACTACCCAAACAATGCCATAAGCTCTTTATATAAGCTACATTATGAATTAAAAACATCCTAGCCCTACAGTATAGATCCAGCTCTGGAGAACACAGGCACATGTTGAAGTCATCCCTATTTAAGGCAGCATTTAAGCATACGCTCAACTTTAAAGCTTAATGTTCTGTCCCACTGATGGCCACGAGCAGATGCAGCACACACTTAAAGTTAAGCACCTGCACAACTGCTCATCTAAATCAGGATGTGTTTCCTACTCAGAGCTTTAGATATGCATGTGTGTGCTCAGTCTGCACTGGCAACTCCTGCAAGATGAAGCTCTTTTCCTTTTCCCTGCCCTATAGGTAAAAGCCACTCTGTATCAGACTGTCCTCCACTCTGTGCCAGGAACCAGCCGTTCCTCTGCACAGCCTGCCCAAAACTGCCATTCTCAAAGGAGGGCAGCTGTCTGGGGTGGGAAAGCAACTCAGCACATCATGTCGAGGGCTGATCCTCCTCCTCCCCCTGAAGTGAGATATTTCATGCAAATTTTTTTGTTACTGTTGTTCTGTTTCTTCTTTTTTTTTGTAAGAACTGGAATGTGTTCCTTCAGATCTTTAAAATCATGGTGAGGGGAAGGGGCAGAATCCCAAAATTCATCCTAATGGCCCATTATATACCCCTGAAAATAGGGGAACAGATTTGAAAAGCTCTTTGCCTCAATGCTACAGGGACCCTGGCATAAAAATACACATGCACACACATTAGAGAGCAGGCTCAGAGCATCCCAAAGCAGGCTCCAAAGTGATCTTACATCAAAAACACTTTGTGCTGACAGTGGCAAACAAGTGGATGGTGATTTTTCATAAATAGCAAAAATTCTGCAATATCTTCCTTTTCTTCCCATTTACTTTGTGTCTTTTCCCAAAGTTTGTTTTTTGTTGTGTTTTTTGTTTGTTTTTAATCTGATGTGTGGTTTAAGTACTAAAGCTAAATCAAATTAGGAAATTACACAGTCAGCACCAGTCAGGAACTGAACCTGGGTATGTCAATTGGTTTGTGGTACCCAAATTCCTGGAAGAACAAAGAAAAAAATTCTTGCTCCTTAAGTTTGGACCACATCCATATGTTTCCATTGTCTTTTTTTACCTTTACAACTAGAGGTAGAATCATTTTATCCAGTATCTAAAACAGCATGATCCAGTTATATTGTTATTACATTAATATACAGTATCCATCTCATCACAGGTATTGAAAGTGCATGGAAGAAGTCTACCCAAGCCAATTCAATGACAAATAACAGTGTACCAAACATCATATAAACACACCCGCGCACCCACACTCACACCTAGTGTGTATATGCATTTATAGATTCATTTACAGTATCAGAGTGCTGCTTAGATCCAGTGGCATGTGCAGAAATATCAGGCAGTTGCTGCTTTTCCTTCTCATATTCTCTTCAATTCTTTATTTCCAAGATAGATGGATTGTGGTCCAGGATTGCCAAAATTATCTTGTCCATATACTGTCGCAATCTGTAATTTATCTCTTCCTGTTCTTTGAGGGCTTCCATGAGCTAAAACACAACATTTCCAAGTTATTCCTGAAATATTCTCAGTGTTTTATATAACAGCCTGAAATTGAGACAGGTAAGAGACCAGTGCCTGCTCAGGATCACCAATTCCTTTTGTGACAGGTTTTCTAATGCAACCTCCTCCCTGTATCTGTACCAGAAACAATTCTGTATGTTCTGTATGTTACACCTGAAATCTCAAGGTGTTTGCATGAAAGGCTGCTGAACAGAACAAGTATTTCAGTGTTTTGCACCAGGAAAAATATGTTCTTCCTCTGGATCACATGCATACTCTCTCTCAAAAAAACCCCTAAGCATCCACTACATACTCCACAAGAATAATCCACTTGTTATTCAATGTTCTATATTAAATACATGTGTTCCACCAGATTTTTGGGCTGTAAAAGGCCCCTCAACCTCTTCAAAGATAAAGACTGCTTTGCTTTTTATCTCTGAATGTTTAGTGCCAAAACTGACAAAGCTGTCAAGGTGTGTCAGAGCACCACATCCTCCCAAAGCTCATGTTATTTGCCTGTCCATTTTCATGAGACTTCATAGAAGTCCCACCCTGAATCTGTTCTGATCATACAGGAAAAATGGCACAATGGAAGCAGTTTGTGAAGGTCTGTGGGGTTTTGCTGAGTCTGGCCCACAGCTTTCAGGCATTTTCCTCCTTTAAAGGGGCAGTGCTGGATACTTCTCATATGAGCCAGAGCCATGAGATTGAGAGGGAAAAAGTCAGAGTTTTCTTGACAATAGCAAAAGCCAGTTTGCTTTTACCTAATTAGAATGCAACAAGTAAACAGCCTTTCTTCACAGTGCTCTGGTTCAGCAAGAAATTAAGTTCTCAAGTATATAATTCAAGGGCCTTCACTTCAAGGGCCTGCCCAGGAGCTAAGGCTGACAGGTCAGTCCAGTACAGACTGGGTTAAAAAGGACTTTTCTGTCTCACAACTTTTCTTAATGAAGAAATGGGAAGTTCTGTCTGTAAGAGATAGAGCATCAAGGACTAACAATTCCTTTGATCTCCTTCACCACTAACCTGTCTTCTTCCCTGGTAGCTCTCATGTATCCATTGGCCTGATCTCACAACCTGTCCTGGAGCTCAGAGGAAACTACACCAGCTGGACTCAGCTCACATACAAATGGTCTCCCAGAACATCTTTCAAAGCATTACCAAGTTATTATTTGCACACAAGTTACTTTCTCCAAGCTCTGCTACAGGGCTCAAATATGTATTAATATGTATTTAATATGTATGTATTTAATATGGCTAAAATATGTATTTAAGTGAGAGCTTGTTACTGAAGTAACTTAGAACTAAATCTAGAACAGAAAGTAAAAATTAAAGTAACCAGCATTGGCCATTTTTGTATGAAATTAGTGTCCTACTCTCACATTACTCTGCAAGATACGAGATGTTAGAACTGTAAAACAGTTCACTGAGATTCTAATAATTCCAATTTTTTTGGGAGAAAAATGGGACAGTTATAATATAAGGATACCAAAACAGTGTTAGATTCAAGGCAAACTTCTAACACCCTTGAACACCTAGCAAAGCAGAATTTTCTGTTATTCATTTGTCAACTCCAGACAGTTCAACCTTGACAGTTAATTACACTGCAAATTGCATATTCTTGGATGTAGTACCTGATTAGAAAAGCACATTACCTCATCTCTCGATGCAGAATCGATTTCAGCAGCCAGTGACTGGGCTTTTGTTTGTGTTGCAAAGAGGTTTTTAGCTTCATAAAGACTGAGGCTTAGAATCTGTCCATTAAGATCATCATTTTGGTCACGAAGTTTCTGATTCTCCTATTTAAGGATGAAAAGACATGGTTTTTTGAGTTCTTCCTACAAGGTTTCATTTTAAAAAAATTAACATCACAGGTAGCTTGGATGACATACAGCGAGGCTGCAGCTGACAGCAACTCTTACCTGCAGTGACAAGGCCTCCCTGCCTGAGCTTTCCTGGGGCATAATTTACATCACCAGTGCAAAGAAATCCTGCACAGATGCAACGAGGCTCTTGTGCTTGTGTGAGAAGGACAAAATCTGAAGGCAGAGTGGTTGTGCTTGCATTTTTCAAGGTATTCCTGTACATGTGATGTGGACTGAGAGGCCCCTCCCTGCTCACCTGCTTCAGCCGTTTTATTTCATGCTCCATTTCCACCTCTCTGGTTTTGGCATTGAATTCACTCAGGCTGGAGGAAGAGCTTCTCCCACGCCCAGGCCGTTCACACTCCAGCTTGTACAGCTGCAGGTGCTCCAGCTCCTTCCGCAGGTCTTCGATGAGCTGTGGGCAGCAAACAGGTCCTGTCTGTGCAGCCCTCCCTGCCAACATCTCAGGCAGAGGCATCTCAGGCCTGGCTGAGTCCTACAACACAGCCTCTTCCTCTGCAAGCACAGGTCCCCTAAACTGCCCCAGAGCTGCCAATGGCTGGGACTGCTAAGCATAATTTCACTTGCAAACTGAGTATAGGAAACCTTAGGGTGCAGTTCTCAAAGAGCTGTAAATTCTTTGGGTCAGGGCACTTATTAAGTATTCTTTCAGCTTTCACTGCTCTGTGGGCACCCTTCCCACAGAAACACAACCCAGCAATAGCTTCACTGGATGTGGTGTTTTCAGTGCTCATCCTGTCTGCCCATTCTTGCTCAGAGGATTTCCATGCAGGTGATACATGACTGCTTGGTCTGACACCCCCTTCACACTCACCTCCTGTGTGGCTTCCCTCTCCTTGTTGAATTCCAGCCTGTTCTGCCGCAGCTTGTCCATCATCCTCTTGTACAAATCCATCTCATCCTTCAGTCTCAGGCTGGTGTCTTCCAGCCTGTCTGACATGCGCTGCCTCTCCTGGAACGAACCGGCAGCTTCAGAACGGGCTGGCAAGAGCAGGGCACGCCCTCAGCTTCCCAACATGAACCCACAGACACAGCTGGCCATGACCTGGCTTGTGTCTCAGACCATTCCTGCCTCTAAAGGTGACCAATGTTCCAATTCTTGTTTAGGGAAGGAAAATGTAAGCAGCTGGGCCAAGCACTGTAAGAGTTTGCTCTCACATAAACTGCTGGTAAATTGCTCAAGGACTCGGGAGTTTTGTTACCTCATCCAATCTCTCTGTTTGGGATTTCAGCCGTGTGACAGTGCTTTTCAGATCACCATTTTCTTCTTCCAGTTGCTGAACCCTGTGTTAATAACAAAAATCTTACAGCAAATACCTCTTCTAGAATGCAGGCATGCAAAACAGTGTGCTCTAAAAAGGCATCTCACTTGCACTTGATGGAAAGACTAAGCAGGGAAAACCTTTCTAATCATAGCACTTTTTAAGTGCATGAGTTTTTGCTTGCTCATTTTTAGGACCCAAAATGCAATACTGACCCTCAGATTCTTGTGCTTCTAACAACAGGTAGCTGAAAAAAAAAAATTGGAAAAAACAAACACAGGCACAAATGCTTGCTAGAACTGGTCATGATTCCCTCCTTGAATCCATGCCAAATATCCAGCTAAGCTGTCTACATGGGCCACGTGGATTAAAGCATTAATGTAAAGCATCCTCCAAGCTTTTGGGCATTAGACATGTGACTGCAGAGCTACTCTACAGAGCTGCCAACCTGCCACCATCTGTGCACTGTCTGCTGGTGAACAGCCTACATCTACAAGCAAAGTAAAAGCAAAGCAAAGAAGACCCTTTGCCCTGTTCAGGGTGGCATGAAGATGTTTGTTACCTTGTATTTAGCAGTTCAATTTCAGTGCCTTTCTCTTTTTCATACTTGCTGTAAGCTTCTCTATGTCTCTTTATCTCTTCTTCCAGAGTCTGTTCTGCTGATGTTTCTTGGTCTTTCAACAGTTCCTCTAGCTCATGTACTCTAAGGAAATCAGATCTCATTTCAGTAACAGCTTCAGAAGCAAATTCATTGTCTCTCTCTTTCCTGCCTACTCCTTTGTTTCATTCTAATTCACCATCTCTCTTTGCATTTAACCTCTCCCAGTAACTCTCATATTTACTAATAAACACAGAATTAAGTAGTATCAGTTTATCTACTATTCTTTCAGTCTCACAAAGCTGGGAGTAAGACCCAGCCTTCTGCTCTTTCTACATGCAAGGAAAAAAGCCCCAACCTCCCAGGGTAACCTTGTTTACAGCAGAAGAGTTTTCTCTGTAGAAATCAGTAACATCTCTGTCAAAAACACTTGTCTGGAGGTCTCTTCTTGCTGAAAATTCAGCAAGGCAGCCCTATTCCACCAGGACTTCTCAGATGAAGCCTTATTTCATCTGCCAGCATTAAGGAAGAAGACTTGGTCATACCCTACAGGTAGCAATATTCCTTCTCCACAGCTGTGCTCTAGCTTTGTTCTGACATGGTGGAAACCTGGCTCTGTGCTTTGTTACCTGTGAACCAGCTGTGTGTTCTCTTGTTTCAGTTTGCTCTTCATGTCACCATTTGTCAGGCTGTCATTCTCCAGTTCTGTCACCTTCTTCTCTAGGTACGTTACCTGGAAGGAAAAAACTGAGTTTGAATCTCTCTTCAAACACCCCTTCACTGTTCCTAACTACTTATATTAGGAACATAATTAGGCATTTAGTTACTCAACCACTTTAAAAGGGGGCATATTTGTCTGCAAAGCCAGCAGCAAAATTAGGGTCCACAATTCTGAATTCCCCAGACCCTGCATGTTCCTTGAAGGTGATCACTGCAAATACACCATAAAGAAGTCCTAACACAATGCCTAGATTTGTGCTTGCTCAGTTCTTGCATTACTGCCAAGCAAAGTTGTAATAGTAATGGAACATCAAGGACATTTTGAATAAGCTACTTCAGATCATGGGTAATTCTGAGCAAGACTTTCATCCCCTATGCAGGGCTCCAGCAGGGCTTGGTTGGGTACATTAATCACAGGGCACAGAGATTCTCACCTTTTCAGTGATATCATTATCACAGGAGTCTATACTGTCCCTGAACAAGTCTTCTGTGCTGCCATTACTACTGCTGAAGTTACTGTTGTGGAAGAGTTGTCTGAAAGATCAGAAGGATAATTATTTTGCTTGATGAGGAGGGAGGACAAAGAGTCTGGCTTCAGACTTTGAACATCCGATGGTAAAAATCTGTGCAATCATTTCAGTGACAATTAAAACTGTTTAAGCCCAAGTCTTACAGGAGACTGGTAGCTAAATGAAGTCATACTGAACACAGTCAATGACATTAGTTCTACGGAGTGAGCTCTTTGTTGCTTTTGATAGGATCTGCCACCAGCATTAACATAGTTTAAAAAATACTTGTCTTATTCACACTATGCACTGAATTGTATTTGCCTTATTACAAATTTCAAATAAGGTCACCACTGCACATTGGTTGGTACAATTAAGCTAGAAAATTTCATACAGTAAGAACCCCTCCAAAAAAACCAACCAGAAAAAGAGAAATCTCAAGCAGTTCCCACTGCAGAACAGTGTCAGAATATGTAACACTGGAGATTATCTAAAATGTCCTTGAGCCTTACAGCCCTCCCCAGCCCAGGCTGGTTCACTCAGCCAAAGGAAGATGACAATTTTCTATGTCCTTTTTAAAGGGGTGCTCTTTGCTTTCCTTTACATTTTGATAACAGCAGCAAGGCCCACATGATGAGGGTTAAAGAAGCAGTAGCTGGAATGATGGAATAGCAGTACAAAGGAATACATTTGGCAGACAAGGAAGCAAAAACTACACTTTTAATAGAGCTCTTTCCAGTTCAGGGGCCTGCTCCAAGAGCAGCAGGGGCTTCTGTATTCTGCAACATTCATACCAAAACACAGGCCCCTATCCTTAAAAACTTATCTTGGTACATTCTTGTTTTTCTAAAATCATTCCTACTTTCGTCTCCCACTCCTACCTATGGAATTGTTATGGCTGATTCCACAAATATTAATAGAAAACTTGAAGACTCTTACCTTCCAAAAGCTGTGCTTGATATTTTCCTGTTAGGGCTACATGGATACAGAAGGAATGATATAGAAATTAAACACTTATTTGATTAAATTTTAATTGCATAATGAAATATAATAGACTTTTCTAGCCAAGTCAAAAGATGATTCTATGAACAATATCCTTTAACAACTGAATCAAAAGCTGAAATTACTAAGAATGCAAAGATGAGTGAAGCCACAAATTATTGTGATCATTAATAAGTCAATTTGCAAATACTGTTACATGTAGCAGAGATTTGTCAGTGTAAATCAGAGCAAAAACTAACATTAGAAACACCACAAAGGGACACCAAGTTAGTGATGGACATTTATTCTGGATTTCCAGTTTTTAGATGATTTTATGAACAGTTAGTTTATCCTTCCCCATAATGCTTCCCAGTTCAGCACAGGAGCTGAGGTCTTTCCTTTTTTACAGTTCCCTTGTGCAGCCAGAGACTGGTGCTATCTGAATGAAGAGCCCTTGCTGCAGACAGCAGCACTGGGACCAGATCAAAACATGCTGCTGCATCTCTCAGTAAGAGGATGTCACATCTCTGTGTGCACAGACACAGCTCTGGGTCAGGCACAGCCAGCCTCCCCCAGAAAATTCCCAAAGCCCTGGCTGGTCATGGGCTGGATGCTGGCAGACTCCTTGCTACAGGAGGAACATTGTTCATGGTAAGTTCTACCCTGCTGGGCATCACAAGAAGCAGCAGTGCAGAGTGCTCCATCCCAAAGATCACTCCAACAGGCAGGACTCACATCCAGTTTCTAGGGGGAGCTAAAATCCCACCAAATAATTCCCTTCAAAACTCTAGGTGATTGTTGAAAGCACTTTCTAAGTGCTTAGCACAGCTTAGGAGTGATGGAGTGGCAGAGAAAGAAATGTAAGGAAAAAGCTGAAATTGCAAAGAACTCCAAAAGTAACATCTGCCATAGGATTCACCATTTTTCCAAGTTCCCTTGACATCACAAAAAGATCCCACAGGAGCCAAGTGCCTCTGCTGACCAGTAGCTTTAGGAGAGGTGTATGTAAGGTTATGTGCATTAGCCAAGGATCTGGAGATCCCTCCTTCCCACCTGGAGAAAGCAGTAGCTAACTGTAGATCTGCACTAAGCAGCACAGCAGATCCCACTTCCTGGGAAAAATTCCTTGAAATATCATTCTCACTCTGCAATCAAAGAGCTCATTGGTTAAAATATTTGAATTTAGTAATGATGTCTGCACCTTAAATCAGAAAAATATTTAACAGCTGACGAAGAACAGCACTGTGGTTTGGGCTACATATCCAAGTCTAAATTTATTACTGTTTTGTAAGAACAATCCATGTGTAGGATGGAATGGGACACAGAGGGGAGAGGGCTCCCTCTCCCTCTCCTCCTGCTATCAGCCAGTCCCACATCAAGGGGGCATTGCCAAAAGCAGTGCAATAGGCTGCTTACCTGTTTGCTTTCAAGTTTCTCAGCCTGGCTTCCAAATCGTTGAGGAGATTTATCTTTTTGCAGCACTGTGAGCAGTAAACATCCAGTAACTCGCTGTTATAAACATGTCTCATTTTTCGGGGGGTTTGGCCAGCACTGTTTGCAGGAAAGGAGAGATGTTACTGGCTGTAGTGACCAACCCACAACAGGTTTTCCTCGTGACTGTGTGTCTGTGTGTCAGAATCACAGATGAGGGACTTGAAGAACAATCTCCAACCACAGCTAATCTATGTTAGAGCTGATGATGGCCAGTGCTACTCTTAGGACAAGCCCACCTGTCTGAGCTGAGGCCTTCCAGAGGACGTGGATGTCTCTGGGTGGCACTGGAAAGAATCAGTTTGGGTGACCAGAAGAACAGCAGAAGGTACATGGGGTCCACTGTGATACACATAGTAAAGGCAGCTACAGGATTATATTCAACCTCAGCCATGTCCCCTTCTCATCTTGCCCATCTTCCCACTAGAGCCTGGCATGCAACCTGAAGAGTCTTCTCTCCAAGAGAAATGCAGGCAGATGAAAAACTGAGTGGTCTGGTAAGAAGTCACATGAACCCCCTCAGATGGCAGGATGAAAGGAACCCTGGAATGAGGAGGAAGGGAGAAGTGGACACAGGTCTATAGAGGAGATAACAGTACCTCTTGGCATGATAAAGAGAAAATAAACTCAAATGAGAGAGAGCAATCATGGCATGATGTGCACTAAGCCCCAGGAATGAGAATGGAAAGTGCTGCATAAATCTGAGGAAAGAGAGGATGAAATACATGAGCCATCACCATAAAGGGGCAGGGGAGAGGGTCTGGCCCTGCATGCATGCCAGAGGTGGGCAGGCTGGACTGCAGAAATGCTGGGAACAGAGGGGAGCAGTGGGGGTGGCATGCAGAACAGAAGGATGCAGTGAGCTTGCCCTGTGCTAGCAATGAAGATTGATCCAAGCAGAGCAATCCTAGAGAATCTTCATGCTCAGCTCTTCCCAACCCTGCTCACCCATTCCCTTGCTGGGGCAAGGACTGTAAAATCTGAACCTGCCTTGGCTGCAGGATGTAAGAGCTGCAGAGACTGAGGAACATGCAGGAGGCAAGTGCTGCTGTGGCATTTCTGGCTCCTAACAGACAGCAGTTACTTGCTTATTTATGGTTCCCAAGGCATTCCAAGTCAGTAAGATGCTTGTTTCAAATAACCCCCTGAACACATTGCAGCATTTCCCCTCACAGATTAGTGCTAAGGACCTGTAGTATCAGAACACTAAACAGAAACAGCTCTCTTGTAAGTCTTCCCTATATCAGGGTGGGTACATAATGCTAAGTTGGCTTCTTTTACAGCAGATCCCTTCTAATACTAGCCCTGAACTGTGGAATTGGCGTCTGCAATATAGAGATATCTCTACAAGCAAAATAGCCCATTTATTTCAACAGAAACCAATACAGGTTTTCAGAAACAACATATTTGCTATAGCTTTTATTATTAAATGCAGTCTGTCAATTAGAGGGCAGGAAATTAACTGGTAACATTTTGCTTTTAAGGTAAATCTATCTAACCAGTGTAAACTCTGGTATGGTCAGAGAAGAATAAAAATGAACAATTGTTTGTTAATGAATAAGGAGCAACCTGGAAGATACAGATGAGCCAAGGTCAGAGTAGGCGTTGGTTCTGGTCTCATCATCAGGGCATGGGCTACTGGGAGTAAAATCCACATCATCTCCTTCCCCATAGTCTTCAAACTGCTCTTCATTACTGATCAGGGAGGCGGTGGAATAAGTGGAGAGGTCAGATGCTGCAGAAGGGTTGTGAGGACTTGACCTGAAACAAGAGGTCAAAACATCTCGAAGGCCGACTTTGATAGCACCTCACCTCACCTCACATGGAACCTTTCACCTTCACAGGCTGTCCCCTCTTTGAAGCTGTAGCTCCCCTTTGTGCTAAACCCCTGAAGTGCTCAGTGTACCTGATGTGCAGCTGGCAGAGTGCCTTGAGAGACAAGAGCACAGAACCTATGAACAAGGCACCTGTGTGACATGTTTGGACCAACACAAACCATTTTGCTTTAAAGAGCACACTTGGATGATCCTCAGCCACCACTTCCATGTGAAGAACACATGGGGATTTCTGCTCTGAATGCAGGAACCATGCAGACAGCTCTGAAATGCATGGGATAGTGAGAGGAACACGTATAAGACAGAGGCTGTCACTCTATTCCACAATCAGAGAGTTTCCCAGTAATTCCAATATAGTCTCTCCCACACCCCAAGAATTCCAGCCACTCTCTTCTGTGTGGTCAGAAAGAAACCTCAGCTCACCACTTACCAGAGAGTCACTAAAGCTACTGATGTGACTAATGGAAGCTAGGTTCCTGGCCTTCCTTCCATCAGGATAAATTCTGTCTTTCAGAGGAGATATGGACCATAAGAAAAGGCTGTCTAACTACCAGAAAAGTACCTAAAATGATTTTAAATGGGTAGGGAATGGCAAGACCCTGTGACTTCAGAGAAAGAGGGCACACAGGTAAACAGATCAGCAGAGTCAGGGACCAAAAGAAAGCAGCTGGCAGAGCAGTTTTGAGCACATCAAAGCTAATAAAACAGAGCAAGGTGGCTGCAGAGGGTGCACAGGGTTCACCTGCCCAGAGTCCAGACTGCCCTGTGCAGTGCACCTGCAGAGTGCAGGTGTTTAACACAGGTTTGCTCAGCTCCCACCTTGGTGAGCCATTCAAACAGAAAAGCCAGTAAAGTCACAAAAAAGTTCTGACAAACAAACTTCTTCCTACGGAAAACACACATGGAAGATCTGAAATAGATGCTTCAATTGTGAGGCCCTGGCATTGCCCAACTGTTCCCCCTACAGCAGAATCCAAGGCCTCTGCAGTACAGACCAGGCACTGATGGAATCTGCTGGCACTTCATGCAGATCAGGTTAAGTTTTTCTCTCCCTCTGCTTCAGTGCACAGTGCTTGTATCTCCAGCTCCATTAGCTGAGCCACAGGACAGTAGCTCCCAGGTGACATTGTTCTCCAGCAGATCAACAATATTTCCTCCTAAATTTCTTCTGAGTCTACCTTGAGTCTCTCAACCTCTCTACAGGGAGAGTCCTCTTCTTGTAATACCCCACTTGTGAGCGGTAAACAAGAGATGCACCAGTGTTCCTTTGGTGGATGGTGCAAGCATCATTTGCATATCCCTTCCCTCCAAAAGCAATTAGTTGCAGAGGAAGTCTGCCAACATTTCAGATGTATGCTCTTTTGTTTCCCCTGTTTTGATGAGATCCATTTATAACCTACAACTCATTTATCTAATTCACATTAACAGAAATTAGGGCAAGTCAAGCCAGGCACACTATTGAAGGATGAAGATAGAAATACTCATACAAGAAATAGATTAAACTTATCTAACAAGGCTCCTTGGCTGAGGGATTAGTGAGAAGCTCAATGTATCACAGTAACATTTATTCATAAAGTGCTGCTGTGCCACGGACACACTGTGTATTGGTAAGTTTTGGGAGGTTGTACAATCCTACTGCTTTTGCATCTCAACTGCAGTTACATCAAGGTAGTTTGGGAAGAAGCTCCTGTAACACTTCCACCAAGATCAGGAATCACACAGTCATTTGCAAAGGAGTTGCTAAAAGCAACTGATTTTCCTCTTTCTAACACTTTCTGAAGGGAACTTTCAAGTGCTTGGTGCTTTTCTGTTTGTTTGGGGTTTTTTTGTTTGTTTGTTTGTTGGTTTTGAAGGTAATCTTCTTCAGAGCAGGATGTCAGAGGCTGACACACCTGATACACAACCCACCTACTTCTTCAGCAAGCAGCAAAGTTAATCTCTCTATTGTCTCTCAAAGTATAAAGAGCTCTTTTGCCTCTTTTAACACAAAGCATGAAGCTTCTCATGCTTCCTCCCCACAGATTTACTGAAGCTGAGGTCTCAGAGGATAAACCAAGGTCTATAGCAGTAGCACAGTAGCTCTTGGTAGCTCTGCCTGCCCTAGGAGGGTACAGGAGGCACAGTGCCTTGCCCACCCCCTTCACAAGAGCACGACTGGCACAGCTGGGAGGAAAAACATTTCAAACACAGCATGGGAAAAAGTCAGTCACCACAAAGATGGGGCTTTGGAGAACTGGGAATGGCAAGCAAAGGAGACAAGTTTGATAAAGACCTGATGAAAACTGTAATTATCTTGATAAAGTCTCTGAGGTTGCTTGGGCAAATGGGAGAAGGCCAGAACTCAGTTAGCTGAGAAACTCAGGAGGAGGGCAGGAATGAGGCAGCACAGGGAGCATCCAAAGAGGCCCAGGAGAGAGAAGAAAGGCTGCCTTAGCAACAAACAAAGCTCAAGAGGCACAAATCAAGATGACAGGCCAAAAATAGGGAAGACAAGGCAGAGGCTTGCAAAGCAAACCCAGCTGAGCTCTGTCCTTTGGTAAATGCATTAATTCAGTTCAAAGCAGGATTAAACCAAACTAGGTCCTTTCCCTCACAGTCACCTTTAACCAACACTCCCAGGTACACACCTGGGAAGAGTCAAGTTAGGGTTACAGAGACACTGGTGTTAACAGCAAACTATGTTACACACACACATGCCAGGACACCTGTGTTACACACAATTTGCTGCTGCACAATAAAGTTATGGAAAATTAGAAACACAAAGAATTAACTTGGTACATGAAGTCGCAAAGCAAATCAGCAGAGCCCACAACATCAGATAACCAGATGTGCAAAAGACTGCAGCAGTATTCTCCATACTGAACTGCTTTGCAGGAAGTATTGTTTTAATTCCAGCATATAAAGATTATGGCAACAGAGAAGAACCTATGTTTTGGGGGATGTTAATGCAGTGATGTGTTCTGGAGAGATCCAAGGCTTTCACTTCAGCACACAACACACAAATCCTGTGAGTGCACACAGAATGTGCCAGAAGGAGCCAGGACTGAGACTATCTAAGCCACTTAGAGGACCTGGACATCCACCCCCGTTGTGTTGTAAATGGCTGTGAAGTTTCTAAATGCATCAGGCATCCTCAGCCTCCCTGCGCAGGGAGCAGCCCTCCCTGGCACAGGGGTGGGCCCTGAGGCAGCACTCACTTGTCCCCGGGCAGGAAGAGGCCGGCCAGCAGCGTGTCCCTGTCCTTGTCCTTGTCCTGGCTGCGGCACAGGTCGGACGCCTGGGAGCTCTCGATGGCGCTGTCCATGTCACACTCATGGGGAAGCTCCTGCTGCGCCAGCGTCATCCCCTCCTCATCCCCAAACAGCTCCGGCTCGCTGTCCACGGAGGCACACTCCTGGATCTCACTGCCCTGGGCAAGGAAAATCCACAGTCACTTCAGATCATTGCTTAAGGCAGCTCAGCACACACAGGAGAAGCAATAAGACACTCTCTGGACGCCCTGGTAAGAGTGATACTGAATAAAAGCCATGAAACAAAAAGCTGACCTGCTTTACAAAGCCAGTTCCTGCAAGCCTGTACCTCCCAAAAGGGCTCAAGCACTTCACAGCAGAGAAGGACACAACACCCAGCTATAAAATGCAGTCAGTTTTGCCCTAATTCACTAATAAAATGTACTTGAAGTAATAAATAAAAGTTTTATAACAAAATTAGGCATCTTTTGAGAGATGATAATATGTTAGTCACCAAGAGTTAGTCCTCTGATTAATATTACAGACTAAACAAAAGCAAAACAGATAAGCCTAACAGTTCACTCTGTCTTTGAAGATGGACAAAAAATTGTAAGGTGCAAAAAGAATTGACAGGCATTAAATTGTTTAGGGTAATAATTGTTTAGGGTGATAATCAAAGATATATGAGAGCAGGAAAAAAAGGCAAAATCATCTCTTCCTGCTTCCTGGAACCACATGTCTTGATTAAGTATCAACTAAAATAAGACATCATTCTCATTACTGCAACTCCTTGCTCTTGCTGTTTGCCCTCTCCTTCCCCTGGAATACTAAGAATAGCCAAAAGCTGGGTTCTATTTGCTTGTCCCTGAGGCTCAAATAAAAATTCCTAATTGAAAAAATAAAGGCTAGGATTTTACTCTACCCTTTGATAAGCAGCCACACAATACTGCTTTGACAATTCCCATCCAGCATGACACAAATAACCCAGAGCTGCAGAGCAAGTCCTGACTCAGAGCTCCACTCCAAAGCTCATCTGGAAGCTCCACAGGCAGCCTGACCATTGAGCTACTGCTAGCAAGTGAAGCTTTTAAAGCTGAGTTCACTGGCACAAGGAGTGGAGCCTTTCCTTGAGGGACATACCTCAGGTTTAGGCACAACTGTCATCCCCCCCAGGAATCCCAAGGCACTGGCACTACCACAGCACTCCCTGCCCTGCTGCTGAGCACATCTGCTGGGACACTGCCACCCCTTGCCACGACTCAGCTCCAAGTCTATTCCCACAGCCTCTGAACACTTTTCTGCTGGAGCCAAGGAGGCTCAAACCCCCTTTGCAGAACCAGTGATGTTCTGTGCTGATGACACAAATTGCCTTTTCCACTTCAACAGGAAAAGAGTCAGTCAGAAGCTGCAGCTTTCCAAGATTTGCAGAAACTCCTATTAGAAATGCAGGTCTCACCATCCACCTTTTTACTGAAATACCAATTTATATAACTGTGAAATCTCCTAGCATATGGAGGCTGAAGAAATTCCAAACAACCCCACCTGCTCAAACCTCATTAACTAATGAATACCCCAGCAGGGAAAAGGACAGCACTGCCTGCTGTGTTTGAAACTCCAGGTACACACTCACAGCAGACACCTGGATGCTCTTCTAGCTGAGCTTTCAACAGCCCTTCCAGATTAACAAGCCAGTGAGACACCCAGCACTATTCAAAAAGCCTTTTTTTGCTTTTCTGTGTCAGGTTTATTATGCCTGAAACTTTCCCGAGGTATTGCTGAGAGAGATGTCCCAAAGGATTTATCCTTGGTCTATACCGTGTAGTACTTACTGAAGCCAAATCAAATCAAATTTATAGCTCTGAGCCACAGCCCCTCATCCCCAGTGAGCTGTGGTTTGGCAGGTCAGACACAGCCCTGGAAGCTGCCACGCCCCAGCCCCGCACATCTGACTGCACCTTGCACCCTCCCAAAGCCAGCAGGGACAATGCCACTGCTGCCCTTTGCAAACTACCTTGGGACCTACAATAGCACCAGCAGTAAGTCCTTTTTAGTAGGTGTTGAAAAAGCAAAGATTGCTAAGAGTAATTACAATGTTTCAGAAGTACCCAGAAGTGTTTATTTATCTAACATTCTCCCGAAGTTTCCTTTTCCTCCCCCACGCTGAACCCCACAGGCACAGACATTATTTTCTTAACAAGTTTAATGCAATAAAGCCTGACTGCTATTATGGAATTGCACCAGCTGGTAGAAGTCTGATCCAGGAGGGAAAGAGACGAGCAAGGAGTACACAGTATATCCCTGAAGCTCCAAATTAGCACGTCTTTTTCAGAAGTTTTGGAGAAGTCTCTGCTTAAGCAAGTTTTTTACAGCAGGAAAATCTCTCTGGTATTAAACAAATTAACACAAGAAGGTAAAGGTCAAGAAATCACTACAGACTCCCTTTTTGCTCCCTGTAGGTAACACCACACATTTGTTTTTTCTAATAATAGCAGCTGAGGTGCTCTTTGAAGAGTCCATTAGCGATTAAATGTGCAGTGTCATCTCTATGAGCTGAGGGCTCACTTCTCCTCCCTGTCCCTTTCTGGCAACCTTCACACATTTACTTGTATGGGACAGCTGAGCTACACCTAGAGCACACAGCCCACTGTCCCCAGCCTGCTCAGTGCCAGGGATTCTTTTCCAAAGTGTAATTCCTCCATTCCTGCACTTTAAAGTGCCCTGGAAGAAAAAGAAGGAGAAGAGGGAAGAGAGGGAGCAGAGGGAAGAGAGGGAGCAGAGGGAGCAGAGGGAGCAGAGGGAGAAGAGGGAGAAGAGGGAGAAGAGGGAGAAGAGGGAGAAGAGGGAGAAGAGGGAGAAGAGGGAGAAGAGGGAGAAGAGGGAGAAGAGGGAGAAGAGGGAGAAGAGGGAGAAGAGGGAGAAGAGGGAGAAGAGGGAGAAGAGGGAGAAGAGGGAGAAGAGGGAGAAGAGTTTTTGGAGGCAATGATCCATCATAAGCCCCAACACCTGCTTTACAGTTTCTGAACTGCCTCACTGCAAGACTTGGATCTCCTCCTGGAAGCAGCTCCTCCCTTTGGTGATCCCGTCCTGGAGCAGTGGGGGGCTCAGGACTGATGGATAAATGGAGAACAAGGATAAATGGAGAACAGGGGTAAATGGAGAACAGGGGTAAATGGAGAACACCAACGGGCCAGCCGAGCTGCTTGCAGGAGCTCCCCCACACAGGGACAGCAGATGCCACATCCAGGCTGCCAAGGCCCCTCTTCACAAACCTGGCCCGACCCCGCTGCCCGATGCAAACTAAGTGGGTGTTTAAGAAGCACATCTCAGCTGCTCTCCTGAGCCAAATCACACACTGAACACCCCAGCCCTGCCAAAGGCAGCAGCACCACGAATGACCGTGCCAGGAGAGGAGGGCTCAGCTCCAGTTTCAATTCATGCTTTAAAGTGCTCAATGTCCACCTCCAGTCGGTGCTAACACAGTTTCAGGTGATGTACAGCAGCCAGGACCTGCTCCAGCCTGCATGCCTGCTCCACCACTGAGCTCAGGGGTGTGCAGCCCCTGCTCCCTGATAATGCAATATTCCTGGCACATGGGGACCCCGTGCAGATCCTGTACAGCACAGAACTGGGGTAACACCACTCGGGTGTCTCTTCAGCTCCCTGGGTGAAACCAGCCTCCAGTGCAACTGGCACAATCACACATTTCATTAAAACTTTTCCTTCTGTGGCCTAAATAACCAGTAGGAGAACACAGACAGAGCATATTTAAAACAACCAATACAGGTTAAGTAAGCTATTACAAGACAACAGAATCAGGGCATATTGCTGGTAAACAATACACAGGCATCCACACCTTACTGAGTAAAGCTGTAAGTTATTTGAAGCTGTAATTGTTCAGTGATCGTGGTTTCTCACAGAACTATACTTGCAATTATGACATCTAGCACAAGATGCTTATAAACCACACCTAAGGAAATTAAAATGGAAAAAAAAAAAAGGCTGATTGCACACATTAGCCTCTCAAATTATTCCTTCATAGTTTAGAAATCTACAGTATTTCATGTATCAAATTAGAGGCTGGCAAGTACAAGTGTTATTCAGGTAGCCTTAAGAGAGCTAACTTGAGGAGAGTTTAAGTTTAAAGATGAATAGACACTTGTAGCCTGAGTCATTTGTTTCCAGTGCACATGTTATTAGCAGAAACCAGCAAGAGAATGAGGTTCTGACGACTTGGCTATGAATCACCGGGGTTGTCATTCTCCTAGGCAGCTCCCTTCTCTGTTGGCTGAGTCAAAAGAGATAAAGCTGCTGCTGCTTATGATCTTAGAAGATTCTCATAAAAAGAAAATCCAACCCTGAACGTTAAAATACCACCAACACAACATAGCTGCGGGTAGCTTTAAAGCCCTAAGTGGTTTGCACTTTATCTAATCGGATGCTCAAGATAACTCCAAGTGCTTCACAGGCAGCCGGCCAGACACTTGTATAGCAACTGTTGAATATTCAGCAACAGTTTGCTCTATAGAAGCACCTGCTGCCCACAGATCCAAGGCCACTTCACAGAAACTAATGAATTCCCTTCCTCGAAAAGAAGCATTGTGTGGCTGCATTGAAGGCAGATGAGTAAGCCCAGCCTGCCTTTGCAACAGCCACCCCAAACAGAAGCAGGAGCCAGGAGACAGCGATTCCCATGGATTCCTTCTGATCCTCGTGGGGCAGGAAAGCAGTGTCAGCATTAGGTGGGTATGGGAATAGAGCTCTGCACTGCCCTGCAGTGACCTGCCTGGGCTTTCCCAGGTTGGAAGCAATCTCCAAAATATGCATATAGAGCAGCTGAAAGCTAGAAACTTGGCTGACAGACAGGCTACATGACATGCCTACATCAATACATTCATGCTGAAGAACAAGCCTCGTTAAAATTCACTCCCATCACAGCCAAATCACCAGCACCCCTGACATTTAGACAGCCTCACAGTATGCAGGAGGAGACAGGAAAGAAAAGAGGATCCAAGTATCCCACCACTGTGCAATCTGATCACTAAGAGCCGGACCCATCACACACGATCAGAAACAAGAAATGCCCCATGCAGATCAGACACGGCCCTTCACAGATGAAAGTTACTTACTCTTGCACTCCACCATAAGAGAAAATCCAGGCTCTCTCATCTTTATTTAAGCAGCCACTGCTTTGGAAGACAAGTATTCTCTTAATTACTGACTGACAAAGAAGGGTGTGAAGTATTTCTCACTAATGTGTTTTAGAAACAGCCACTCCTCTACAAACATTTGCATATTTACACCAAGTGGGCTGTGAACATTTTTTTTAAAGTGCAGGTTTTCCCCAGCGTATTTCCTTTCCTTTACAGTTGTCAGGCAGAGGTGGGGAGGTGCTGATCTGCCTTTGATCTGACGGGAACAGGAGAGGAGGAAGAGATGTAGGAGTCCCAGGTGAGACACACATGTTCATCTGTGTCCATGATGTGAGCCAGCTCTCGCCCACGTTTCTCTCTGCCCCGGGCTGCTGTGGCTGTGCACAGGGCTGGGAGCACAGGCTGCTCACAGGTAGGCTGATGGGGGAGGGAGGAAGTCACAGAAACCGCTGCCATCTCCTGCTGCAGAACACGGAAAGAAAAACACCCCGTCACCCCATATCACCGGGAATATAAAATCCGAGTTCAAGATCAGCATGCAGAGCACTGTTATTCTACTGAGCTCTTCAAATAAGAAGCTACTTAGGGCCACGAGTTAGTTTGGTCAATGCAATAGCTTCCCGTGATTGTTTAGTTACTCAAATCTAACATTTGAATCTCTGTTTAAGGTAAAGCTTCACACGTTGTGGGTATTGGAAGGAACTTCTAGGGAGAAGATTATTCCTAAGATCCAGATCTTGGATCAAGTGCTGGACAGCATCCTGGAAAGGCAGTGAAGAGTCCCCAGAGAGAGGGCAAGCTGTGCTGCAGTGCACTGCCAGCCTCACTTCCCTGTGCAGGATAACATCTGTCTCTCCACGAGCAATTCAAGAACAACAGGTTTCGACTGGAAGACCAAGCTTCAGCTTCTGGGCTGTTCCTGCTGAACCACAGGAAAGGGCACAGGGGTTCTGAAAGGCTGCTCTGTGCTCTGGCTGGGAAGTTCAAAGTGACATTGTGCCTTTTCCAAGGCAGAGGAGAAAGGCTGTGTGCAGCTGGGAGCCAGGCAGGGAACAAGGAGTCAGGAGTGTTTACACTCTGCTGTCACTTTAATTGGCCATAATGGACATGCCAGACTTCATCATATGCAGGGTCCAGATCCAAGCACTCCTTTTCACAGGTCATTGTTTATGCTCTGAAAGTTTTAACATTAAAGGGCTTTAGCAGACTGCTAATTTGATCCTCTAAAGAAAGTAAAAAAATAAAAAGCTCTTCCCTTTACTTTGAAGTTGTGTCCCATCACTCCAGGGGCTGCTCCCCTCTACTGGTCTATCATGCACTCATCAGCCATCACTGGAGGGTCATCAAAGCAAGGAGAATCCCTTTACAGGTGAAAAAACATCCTAATCTGCAGTGTTAGGAACAAGACTACATTACCTTCTGCATGGATGGGGTCAGCACATCAACCAGAGAGTTCACATTTAAACCCACCACATTGTTTGGCACCTTGTTCCAGCACTGCTTAAGGCACTTTTACCTCTGAACTGCAAGGCAGTTTCCTTCTCTTTCACAGATCTAGGAAAAGTGGCACCATGCTGACACACCACAAGCAGGTCGCAAACATTACTCAGGAAATTCCCGAGGTGTCCACTCCAGCAAGAGCAGAAACAAGATCTAATTAGCTGAAAAGTCTCTGGTATCATTTCTAGAGTGAAAATCTTGTGACTGTGCAAGCTGGCAGACCTCAGACTGGTGACAGGGCCCTTCCCACACAGCCAACTGCTGGGACAGCCCACAGCAGGTACCCCCTGCCACCCCTCCTCCCAGGCAGGGCACCCTGGGCAGGCAGCTGTGTTAAAATGAGCTGTGGGCAGCTCAGCATCACCTTCGTGCTGTGTGTGGGAGTGCTGCAGACCTTGCTTTATAAAAGCTGGTATACAACTTTAAAAAAATACTCGTATTTGCCTAAAAAAGATCTGCAGAGAAGATAATAAATGTGACATAATTAACCCTCTTGAGAAGCCTTTGCCTTGAGATGAGACAATCTCATTCTATTTTTATAGTCAGAACAGCAGTAGCAGGACAGAAAACGTCAAACCCTCAGCAGGGTTTGTTGCCTGGGACTGGGGCTGAAGCTGCCAGCAGGGCCAGCCAGGGCAGCTCTGGCACACTGTGGGCAGCAGCATTCCCCACTCCTTTGGCAGGAACACTCAGGGACAAAACTGTGCCCTGGGTGCCCTGGCCAGCATTCCTCACACAGAGCTGCAGCTCACGGTCAAAGGCACCCCAAAGACCCCCAGTACAGACCAGTCTTCAGACCAAGGGCCACAGCAATGATCAGATTACATCACTTTGAAGCAATGGCACAAGTGAACACCTATGCTGTGACAAAGCTGGAGGCTGCTTTCAAAAATATGTCCTTATGCCTAAGGCAGAGCTCAGCACTCACTTCTCAGTTCAGACCCCTAATTAACCAACTCTAAGTTACAAGAGCTCTTTGCCAGTGGTGTTTGCTGCTCAGGGGACAGCTGAGCTCACAACAGGTTTCCCTTGACAAGCCTCAAGGTCACCCAGCGGGGACTCAACAAATAACAAAACCCTTGCACCACACCTGCCTGCGGGTGCTGCAGGCACAGGGTGAAGAGTTCCCTGAGCTGACCCGGTGCTGCCCCAGCCCTGGTGAGGAGGAGGAGAAGGAGGAGGAGGCACCTCCTGGCACCTCCACAGCCCCATCAGGCACAAACACCCAAGAACAGGCAGAAGCTGTCCCAGGCAGGAACAGTTCTGCCTGTGTCTGAGCTAATTATTCACAGGAACACTGGTGAAACTCCCTTCGCCCAAGGAATGGAATTGTAGTTGGAAACTATAACTTATGCATTTATTTTCTAGACTACTGCAAGTCTGGTCTCCAGCAAACACCAGGAAATAAAGCAATTTAAAGAAAAGCAAAGAAAAAAAAAAGATTTTACCTCACAACTCATAGTTCTTGCCACCCACCCGGGTTAGATTACACTGCAGTCTCCAGCAGGGAGGGATGCTTGGGGAATGGGAGCAATTTCAGACCCCAAGAGGTAGAGAAACATCTCGAGTTTCTCCAACACAGTAAGAAGTCCAGCCATGCCTGATGAGGAGTAGTTTATGTTGGCAACCAGAGGGAAAGCATTAAGGATGTGGCTTTGCTGTAGTTTATACAGAAATACTTCCCAGAGCTCATTGGTCACTCTGAATGCAGACAAGCCTAAAAGGTAACTTACTTCATGTTTAAGAAATACTGAAGTAGCACTGAAGAGCTCTTCATTAGGAGAAGAAAGGACCTGCAGGACCGTGGCTGCTTTTCAGCTGGTGGCTGGGCAAACCACAGGTTAAGGCATTTCTGCTGCAGGAATACCTGGAATTGCAACCTTTACCCAGCGAAGATTGCAAGTATCGATTTTTAAAAAAATCTAGTCTTCCCATGTGTTTATAAAAGACATCCTATTTCTTTTTATACAAAGGCTCTCACATATCTGCTTTTATTCCTTTTTTAAGTGAAGTTAAAGCACTTAATTGCAGAAGGGCTGCCAAGCACATCATCGAGTTCCACACATGACAAACACGAACTAAGAACCCATGATCATAACCCTGGCTTGGTCAATAAGCTGGGTTTTTTTTTTAAATTTACACAGTAAAATACACATAGGCAGGAGATACCCTTGAACCTGCACAGACAAAGCAGATGGGAACCAAGTAGAAATAATTTATAAGATTAGGCTGCACACTGAAAACACAATTCAAAGCAGAGCCATATGCAGAGACCCCCTACTACTAACCAGCAATATTCAGTATTAGCTGCAACACAGAGCCCCCAAAGCACTGCTCTGTGTTGTCAGGAAGCACTTACAGACAGTCTGTGTTTGGTGCAGCAATCAACCTAAATGACTAAATAAAAAACAAACAGAGTGACAATATTATGCTGCATTTCAGAATTTTAAGGGGTCAGCTACATAAACATAGTGAGCATTTGAATACTAATATTTGGATAATGATTAATTCAGTAACAACTTATGATTAGTTAAGTAACCCCTTGAAATATTTCACTGAGACACTGTATTTAAAAAAAAAAGTTAAGATCAAGCTATGCTTGACAGATGCAGCAGCACTGGTTAATCAATAACTGGAGCAAAGCAATTCCATTCCCCCTGTTATTTTGGCATGGGAAGTGTTTTGTTTTGCAGGTTTTGCACATGGCAAAGATTCCCCAACTACCCTGGTGGTAAGAGCCCTGTCAAGACAGCCACAGCTAAGAAACATCTGCACATCAGGTGGCTTCTGGCAGACTTGCTGCTGTTTGCAGTAATTCTTCAAATAACAAACTTAAAAGAAGCCCATTAGAGATGGTTTTAAAGCTGCTTGGAGGCTGCCACATCTTGTGTTGGGTACAGCTCAGGCTCCTCTCAGTTTGGGCAGACGCTGCCAAACCGCCAAGAGAAATCCCACCCTCCTTCTGTACCAGCTGTAAGAACAATATTCCACACTACTGCACATATTTGGTGGCAACACCAAGCTATTGCCCACCTCCCCCAAAAATCAGAAGAGTCACAGGCAGAAAAATAACTTATGTTGGGAAAGGGCAATCCAGTCCCATTACTGCAGCAACCCCTCCATTCACATGTCATCTGAATGGAATAAAACTATTTTCAACAGAAGCAGTTATGGTAACACAAAATAATCACAAATTATACTGATATACAGGTGATAATATACTGGATACAGGTACCATGGAGTTCACGTTTAGGGAGTCTATTCTGAATCCATTTCAGAAGTTTTCTCCCATTTGTGCCTTCTCCTTCCCCTAAGTCGATAAATCAGCTGAATACCATGAAAACAAACCATTCTCTCTGCCCCCAAACCAACAAACCTTACAAAACCGCCACAAGCAGTGAAAATATTGCTACTACCAAAGCAGCAGCATTAAAATTCCACCTCAAAATCAGCACAGCACAAAGCAAGGAGGGCGCCTGCCTGCCCCGGGATCTCGAACCTCATTTCTGCCTGACAGAAAAGCACAATTGCCCTTCTCCATTTCAGGGACACGACAAACTCCAGGCCAGGAACTGCTCACATCTACAAGATCTCTGCTGTGAGCTGCTTTCATATGCTGCCAAACAAATCTCACACAGGCCCATGGGGGCAGAACCACTGCACCCACCGCATCAGGGCAATGAGGGCTACAGAAAGCATCTGTAGCTCCAGCACAGGCTGTCGTGACAACCACACACTAACCACAAATCATTTTTTTCTGCCTATGTCACCAGCATCCCGGAGCCAGCAAAGGCATTCAGAACCACATTTGGGTATTAAAAACATTCAACAATAAGTAATGGCAATCCAACACATTGCCAGTGCCGCAGAAAATAATTACAGAGCAAGCCCACTGCTTGCATTCATCCTTTAAAAGTACTTTTTTTCCCCCTCCTCTTCCCCTTTTAAAGGTTTAAATCCCAGGTATTTGGGCACCTCCAGGTTACGGAGCTGAGAGCTATAAGAGGCTCAGCTATGCAGGAAGACATCCCCTTCTTCCCCAACACCCCCATTTCACCCCACACAGCTGCTGACAGACACACACGGGTTTAGATTTTCCCATATAACAATATCCCAAGGACCGGCTCACTTGCATAGCGAGCCCAGCCGTCCAGCACACACAACTGTGGAGCGAAAATCCCCTCCTTTAGCAAACAAGAAAAAAAAACCAAAAACCCAGCAGGGTTTCGCTCTACCTGCAATATCACGCATTTCACCAAAACGCCGATACCGCACCGAAAACCCCAGAGATGCTTTCCCCCCTCGCTTCTGGATCCCCAGCGGAGCGGAGCGGCCTCAAGGATCCCCGTTCCACCACGGATCCCCCTCTCCTCCCGGTTCCGCGGAGGGGCAGAGCGGGAACCGCGCCGGAGCTGCGGCGTGGAAAACCCCCAAAACCCCGCCGCAAACTTCCTCCTCACCCGGCAGGAGACACCGGCCGCTCCCGCTTCCTCCTCCTCCTGCTGCTGCTGCTGCTGCTGTGCCGCCCGTACCTGGCCCGGCGCCGGGCGCTCGGTGCGGTGCCCGCTGCCCGCTGCCCGCTGCCCACGCCCCGTGCCCGCCCCCAGAGCGGGCGGAGCGGCCCCGAGGGCGGAGAAACCGGAGCATCCCCGCCCCGCCGTTACCAGGCGACAACGAGGGGCCGGGGCCGCCTTTGGTACCGGGGAGCCGCGTTTGGTACCGGCGTACCGCGTCTGGTACCGGGGTGCCGCGTTTGGTACCGGGGAGCCGCCTTCGGTACGGGGTACCGGATTTGGTACCCGGGGTGCCCCGTTCGGTACCGGGGTGCCCCGTTCGGTACCGGGGAGCCCCTTTTGGTACCGGGTGCCCCGTTCGGTACCGGGGTGCCCCGTTCGGTACCGGAGTGCCCCGTTTGGTACCAGGGTGCCCCGTTCGGTACCGGGGTGCCCCGTTCGGTACCGGGGAGCCCCTTTTGGTACCGGAGTGCCCCGTTCGGTACCGGGGAGCCCCGCCGGGCTGCGGGCGGAGGGCGGCACCGCAGGAACGTCCCCCCGCACGGGCTCGGCGCTGCGCTCCGGTGGGTGGGAGTGACGCGCGCCCGACCCCGCTCCTGGGTTTAGTCGTAGTCACTCGGTTTTGCTCAAAAATAATGCGGTATCGCTCAAAATTGGCTGTAATTAAAATTATACGCAATTGCTGGTGAGAAGAGAAGATGCTTGGGGTTCCTGAGGAATGAAATGTGGCTTAAAACCCGATTAAAACCCGATTAATTCCCTCTACATTATATAATATTATGTTATATAACTTTATATTGTATATAAAAATTGAATGTAAAAATTGAATGTAAAAATTGTATATAAATTGTATGCAATTATATGTTTATTATTTATATATTTATATGTAATTTATATGTTTTTTATATAATTGTGTGTCTACATGGCACAGTTTACCCAGAGAGGCTGTGGATGCCTCATCCCTGCAAGTGTTTAAGGCCAGGGTGGACAGGGTGAGTGTGCAGCAACACATCTGAGATGGAACAGAAGGATTTTTACAGACTAATTTTGGGTTTCTGATGCCTCATAAGTGAAGGGGTTGCAGCGGCAGGCACTGAGGGCTATCAGGTCTCCAGGCAGGGACAATCTCTGGGGACATCAGGTTCAGAGGGGACAGCCTCACCTGCCTGGTGTATCCTCATTCCTACAACAGTCACAGCTGAAGTCATGTACGGCCTTCCCTGGGAGCTGGTGTCAGGCTAAAGCAACCTCAGTGTGCTCAAAGCAAAACAGATCCTGTTAGGAAGTGATGTCTGTTTTGTCCTTGATTTTAATCCCTTTAGTTACAAAATAATGAGAAGCAAAACACAAAGGCTGAGGACAGTCACACTGACTTCATTATTTTATGCTCACTTCACTTCTCAGAAGTTGTGTAACTTCCTTTTTCACAACACCTCATAAAAGCTGTGTTTACTATGCTGTCTGTGCTAATAAAGAAAAAAATAAAGTAAAAAGTAAGTAAAGAAAATCTGTTTCTGTGCCTTTACAGCAGAAAACTACAAGGCAGAAAGGGGAACACAAAAAAACCCCATTTTCCATAAAATTCCTATCTGGGAACCAAGCTCTGCCCTTACTGACTGTCACAGTTGTCACTGCTGTGCCACACATGGAAGGAAACACCATCCTGCAGGATTCACCCAGCAATCAAACACTTCCCTCCCAACTGTAATGGCACTGAACGACTCAGAAAAGGAAAGAATCGCTGCTATTTGATCTGGCCATATTCCAAAGTCTTTCTTCAATGTTACCTCCAGATATTTCAGAAGGGGCAAAGCTCTTTGGGCCATATCTTTGCAATGGTGCTCATACATGAGAGTTACAAAGATGCTGTAAACGTAAATCACCGAAAGATCACTGAAGTACCTCATACTTGTAAAATATTTTAGACTTTCCTGTGTCCAAAGATAGAGGGTTTTCCAGAGAGGCCCAAAAATTAATTGAAGCAAGGGATAAGGAAATTCTCAGAAAACAGAGCACAGCAGGCAAACACAAACGCATCTACCAGCACAACATCTCATGTCCCATGTATTCCCTGAACCTACCCTAATTTTAGGAGCCAGCGACTCCTAAGTGTAAAACATTGCTGTTCAAAAAAAAGCAAAAGAAAGGAAAGAAATTAATCAGTCTCAATCCTTATATATAGGCACTGCTTAAAGCAGTTCACTGAACTTGATCCTTTTCGCAGTTCATTGAAAGAAAATGAAAAGAATTCCGTCTCTGCTGAGCACAGAAGTTTTGGAAGGGCGGGGGATGCCTGAGGTTTAGTGTAACAAAGTGTAACAGAACAGATGAAAGCCAAGCGCAGCTTCAGCCAGCACAGAGTGCTGTCCCCAAGGAGGTCACCGGGCCCGGGCAGGGCACAGCTCGGGGCAGCACAGGGGACACAGCAGAGCTTGGGCTCCCTGCGGTGCCACTGGCGCTCCAGAGCCCTCCTGTTCGGGGCTCTCCTGGGAAGCTGAGAGGCTGAAAATGAACGGTACAACAGGAATCGAAAACCCCTCCCCGATATCCTCCTATTCATTAATATAAATGAACGGGAAAGCAATTTCTACGAGATAGATTTAGGGACAGACAACTTCATTGCTTTTAAAATAGGACACTTCTAAAATCTGCTTTTCCTTTCAGTATTCAATTTGAGAGAGGCAGGTGTATATCAGGGGCTCACTGCAAACTAAACAACAATCCCACATGAAATAATTACATTTTGTAATTGTTTCCTGAAAGACGCAAGTCAGAATCTGTATTGTTACACAGATCAGGCACTACTACGGACATTGTGAAACCTGACAATTACAGAACCATTACCTGACACAGATCTACTTTCAACAGCTTGTGATGAGAAAAGCATAAAATAAGCACTAAACAGATAAAGCAGCCATAGTTAAAATGAATATTGTAATAGAGATGTTAAGGACGTATGCACAGCTGTGTTGTACACCTGCTGAACGCACTACTCAGCTTGCTACCCAGGGCTTTGACATTTATTACACAGTAATAATTCAGGAGGCACAAATCTCTCCTTGATAGATGCATTTCTCATAAATGTAGAAAATGTAAGGAGTTTAGACAATCACACCTCATTAAGGAGTGACTGTATGAAATCTTTACTATGTAATAACCCTAGCTATAACACAGGTCCATTTCTCACTTCATTAAAGCTAAGCCTGATTAAGTAGAGATTGTTATAAGCTGGCTTTGATCTCCATCGAGACAAAAATCTTATTTTTACACATTTCCTGGTAAAGTGATAATTTTCTGTTTAATACGACTTCTGATTTGTTTCCTACAAAGGGAAAAGCAGAGCACCCTGTCATGGCTCAGGGAGGGCAGGTGACCATCACTGGCTCCTCTTGGAAGAATGAGGATTAATTTCGGGAGCGACACGGGCCTTTAAGTGCTTAAGAGCAGCAAGGGTGCAGAGGAAGGGTGTCTGCATGTCTGCTGGGGCAGCAGCTTCCCCCTGCTGCAGCTGCAGCTGCACTGAGTCAGCGCCACGCAAGGGCAGCTGGCGGGAGACATTTCGCCCACCTGAGACTGGAGTCCATTCTCCAGTCATGAGCAATCTGTGCAGGTGAGTGACTGCTCGGATGACCAGAGACACTGGAATACGCTCCAGGCTTTGTGCTGCTGTGCTTTGCAGGGGCAGCTCTGCACAATGAGACGCTCCCGATCACGGTATTTGTGACCCCTCCCACAGCACACTTGCTGCTTTTCAGAGGGAAGCCTTTCAATGCCAATACACTCATCCAGGGACGTAATAGCTGGACCTGAAAAGGCAGGGCTTTCCTTCACACTCGCCTTCCACCTTAATTCATCCCGTTTTTTCCTAAATCCCACCCTCCACATGCCACTTGTTTTAAGTGTACCTGCAAAGTACCTGTGCTCAAGTCCTGCCCAGGGTTTGAGGATCGTGACAAGTAGCTGTCAATGGAGACTAAACTTTTATCCTCATTACCATAGGAAAGAAAAGAGATGGTGATATTGGCAAAAGGAAGCTCGGCACTGCCAGATCCCACAGATCTCCTAAACAAACACTATGCATCCTGAAAAAGGTGCTTGCAAAAGCATGCCAGAGAAAATTTAGGAAAAGCATTCCTTATTTTGGTGATTAGAAGAAGATTGCTGAATACACCACTTAGTGCCTAAATCACAATCACTGCTGTCCCCTTCCCTGTGAGGGTGGTGAGGCATGGCAGGGAGTTGGAATGAGATGATCTTTAAGGTCTCTTCCAATCCAAACCATTCCATGATTCCACCAGTAAGATTTCCAGTAGCACCCAGAGTGCCTGGTGAAACCAGGGGCTCCTGGCCAGGAAACACCCAGCAGGGCACATCATTGAAAGGGTTTATGGCAGGGAAACCTGCTGGTCTGGTACAAGGCACTGCAGTTTCTCTGGAGCAGTTCTGAACAAAGGCTGGCACCTCCTCTGCTGCTCCAGAGGCAGAATCCTTCCTCTGCATCTCACTAAGGCATCGCTCACAGGCGAGTCACCCTAATGACAAGAAACTGGAGCTGAAATGTGAAGAACAGAGACTAATTAATAATGAAGATAATGAGATCACCAGAATATATATACACCAAACCTGCATCTTAATTATCTCATGAAAACTGGCAACTCCAATCATGCTTCAAAAGCCTTTAATCATGCTCTCTCTGATGAATATTGGTGGCTGTTTTACAGAGACTTATGTAAAAATACCTTTTGTGTGGGTTCTTCCCCTACAGTAAGAGCTGGCCAAGTTACTACTGCGTGTAACTGCTCTGCTCCAAAATGAGATATCGCAGACTTGTAATTACAGCTGGTCTGATCTTCATCTCATCTACTCTCATCTTACTTTGGAGTGCTTCCTTTGAAGGAAAGGCAGTAAGACTGGTGTGAGTTACTGCAGTATTATTATGAATCCCTTTTATTATGACAGAACAAACCAAGAACGATCCCTAATTAAGGCAGTTTCTGCCAAAACACAGGGAGCATACAGTCCCTGCCCCAAAGACACTGCAATGAGAACAGGCAAAGACACTGAGGTAGGGGAAAAAGGACAGAATGAACTTGCTCCCAACTACAACTTGTTCCTGTGATTTAAGGGGGATCAGGAGGAGGCTGAGATAGGATGAACACAGGACCAGTGTGAGCAGGGGAGCTGAAGACTGCAGAGGGGACAGAAACAGGCTGCATTTACAGCTGGCAGAGCTGTAGAAGTTGTTTCCAGAACTTTCAGCGGTTTCTTCCCTGCCATCCCCATCCCTTCACCCTGAACAGGGTGAGGAGGTCAGCTCCAAACTACAGCTGCAGGGGAACACTGCTCTGGGTGCAGCAGGCACAGCTCAACCCCTGCTCCCACTCCCAAAAATCAAAACCCCAAGTGCCTGCAGAGAGGCCTATTTTAGTAACTAAGGAAGCAGCAATTTAGACTGTACACCACAGGGGTCTGCTCCCTGTGACCTCCAGAGCAGGCAGCTTGCTTGTGTCCTGGCCCAGAGCAGGGCAGGCAGGCAGGCACATCAAACAGCCTGGCTCAGGCTCAGGCTCAGGCTCAGGCTCAGGCTCAGGCTCAGGCTCAGGCTCAGGCTCAGGCTCAGGCTCAGGGCAGGGTCTGTGTGAGATGAGAGCACCATTAGCATCGATTCCTTGGGCCTGTAATGAACTTGGACCCGACTCTGACATGCAATTACAGCGTGAAGACACTTCAGGGGACTCACCCACTGCTCTCCCCAGAGATGAGCTGCTGGTAACCTCTCTGCCATCTGTAGCTTATACTTTGGTTGCTTAATGAGGAGTTTGGAGGGATTTTCTGTGTTCCTCTCCAAAACCCCTCATGAGGGACAAGTAGTCAGGAGCTATGAGCAAAGGCCAGCTAATGGCAAAGGATACACATCACCCTCTGAAAAGCAGTTTATATTTTGTTCATCACTGCAACTGTACCATTAGGTTTTTCATGTCAAGCTTTGAAGGCATCCGATAATTGTACCCATGAACCCATTATTAAAGCACCTTTGTCAAAAGCATTACAAAAATATGCCAGACACAAAATCTACTCTATTTAACCTTTGTCAAAATAAACAGATAAAACAAAACAGGCTACATGAGCCAATTCAAGTGAAAAACACATAGCCTCTCCTTTAGAAATGGGCTGGGAGGACTCTGGGAGGGCACGGACACATTCTTTGCTGACAAGAGCATAGAAAGGAAAGGAAAGTGTGAGCAACCCTCAGCTGCCTCAGAGCTTAAACCAAGGTGGAGCCAAGTAGCTCCAGACTGCACCAGAAAGATGGAATCACATTTACTCAGCTGCCTACACTCTGGCTGTAGCAATGGGAAGCTTCAGTGTTTTTTTCCTAGCAAGCAACTGGCCATGGCTCAGGTGAGCCTGGAGCTGGGGATGGAGCAGGGGGTTCTGAAACCCTTCTGACACATGAATCTGCTGGAGTATGCTTTGAATGGTTTGTAGAAGACAGGCTGCTGCCAGAAGAACTTTTTGGTAGTTTCAGCCCTGAGCATATTTCCACAACATGTTTTTAAGCTTTTAGTCCCTTCTCTGCATAACACAACTTGTTAGCAGAGGAAAGGAAAAGAATCAGTTGGCCAGGATGAGAATAATTCATGCTCACCAGGAGCTAGTATTTCTCTTACAGCATGCAGCAAGGCTGCAGAACAGAATATACAAAAGCAAGGACAAACCTGCACTGAGCTCGTGGGTGCAACTTCACTTTGGTCCTATTGCTCGTTTGCATTAACACATCTCTTTAATCACACAATTACACACTACTTCACACTGGTCTGGATGTGTTCAGCACTCTGGCTGGCTGGTGCTCGGCTTATCAGCAACTATTCAATATCTGCTCTAGTCTCTTGATCAAAGTGCAGCTTCATGTCTTATTTATGGCTACTACTAACAGCCTGCTCTGCAGACAGAACTATTTATTTCCCCCCAAGCTTTTCTGTGGTGTTCATCACTGACATCTGAGTGCTCTGCAACGATTAATTTATCTTCATAACGTCTCTTCAAAATGAGAGGAGATGGTATTCCCATTTTACAGATCAGGAGCTGCTGCACAGACAGATTGAGGTCAAACATTTCCACTCATGATAGGTCCTAGTATGAAATGTCTCAGATCTAAATTTTTTTAGATACCCTCAAATATAATGCCCAAAAAAAAAAAAAAAAAAAAAAAAAAACAACAACAAACTAACTTCAGGTTTGTGTGTTCAAATAAAACTCTGACTAGCCTCTTAGAAAGTCAGGTACCAGAACAATCCATGTGAATGTAAAATGCATTATGAGCCTTTAATGAAGCAGCAAAGTATACCTTAAAAACTAAACACATAGGGATGTCCTCAGCAGTTTAGGACACAGGACCAGATCCTGAGAGTACAGTTCAAGGTAGGAAGAATTGCAGGTTCTCTCCACTTCTTGGCCCATTGAGCATGGAAAAACCAGAAAGCTTTGTAGTGTAGAAGACCACCCTGGGAAGGAAAGCTTTGTTTTATCACTGTGTTAAAAGCATCTGTGGATCAAACGTGCCAGTATCACTTTACAGCATGAAAATGCCGCCCAGGGGACTCTCAAGACTCATCTTTTCAAACGCTGATACCTCTTTGTCAGTTTTAATAAAAGACAGCTACAAAAACAAAGTGGGCCATGTGGTCTCAATAAAGCAGAGACTGTGGCAATCAATAACAGAAACAATCTGCACTTACTCTCTGGGAGAATTTGCTTTTAGCAGCAACATCTCTATAATAAGACATCACTCAAGAGCTCCCTTCAATTTTTCTTGGGACAATGAGCCCACTGTGCCCAAAGCACATCTGTGCTTATGGAGATTTCCAAACCAGGACAGTGTTTAGACTGATAACTTGACCATGCACCATATGATGATAGATCACAGCTTGTAGGATGCTTGATCCTTCCTCTTCTGCCCTCAAATGGACAGTTTTCTATCTCAAAAGAAAACTTCTCTGTCAAAATGTTGACTTTTAATGCAACATAGACATTAGTTTCTGCTTCACCTCATGATCTCTTTCACAGAAGGCCTCAGAAGCATTCACAGCTCTGCCCAATATGAGCTCCTGTCTCCAGCCCTGTTTTTTAGCAGACAAATGAGATTTGGAAAGACAACAAAACCTGGGGAGAAGAGGGACATGGAAGATAAAAGAAAGCCTTTTTCATTTGTTATCCCTGAAAGACATCAAACTGTGCCACAGGAAATGCTTTTTAGTTGAGAATCGTGATACATCTCAGGCTCCAGACTGTGTAGGATTTAGACAACCTAAATGACATTGCAGATCAAAGTTTTATTTGTTTGGAAAGTTGTATCTGAGACCATTCACCTTTGATGTCTTATCAATCCAGTGCCATCTTCATGTAACACATACCTAGAAACGGGACTCCTGAAAGAGCTGGCCATCAATCCCAGTGCCACCAGTACAGGAACCAGCTGTCACCAGAGAAAGAACACCCATGGGCAGGAGGTGGCCTTGGCTCAGCCCCTGGCACTGACAGCTGTGCTCTCTCCATCCAGGCTGAGTGGAGAGCTGTGTGTCAGAGGCATGAGAAGGTTGCAAAGTGCAGGAGCTGAACTGTTTGCTGTGTTTGGCCATTTGCACCATTTGGTGTGGCTCTGCTGTCTCACAGTGACCTGTGACCTCTGGCAGTGCCAGGAGTGACCCTGCAGGGCCCTCCCTGCCAGCTGAGCTTCACCTTCCTGTCACCTGTGGCTGAGTGGTGACAGCAGTGTGACAGACCCCAGCCCCTGCACTCCTGGGGTCTCCATGGACACAAGAGAGACACGAAGTGCAGGTTCCTGTGGCTCTGCACTTCAGGGACGTGCTGGCACTCAGCTGCTGTGGCCCTTATCTTTCACTTCTGGCTCTTTGCCTCACCAAATGAGGAACCAGATGTTTCCAGTTCCCTCTGATGGAGCCACTGCCACAGTTGTGAGCAGGGAGCTGGACTGTCAGGCTAAACCTGTTTCAGTAAATAATGTTCATAAAACCATTTCAGTCCAAGCTGCAGCTGCAGCAAATTTGTACCAGCCTGGTTCAGGATTACTTTTGAGTTTAGGATCTTGGATCATGCATGTGAGAAACCACTCACTTTAGAATTTTCAAAGGTTTATTAAACCTTAACAAATACAACAAAGTACTGAGTAAGGAAAGAGACACAGCACTGGGAGTGTATGCCCATCTGCCATGTGCTCACCCACAAAGTGGCTGCTCCCCCTTTTACACCCCTGGGGTTGATCAGCCAGCCTGAAATCTGTCAGTTAACTCTGCTTTCCATTGGGGGAGATTATTTTCTGGATTGGAAATCAGCTGTTGTCTACCATGAACAAGAAGCATTTCCTATTCCCCACAGCCCCAGGCAAGGGGCACATGTGCACACCCTCCCTCCACAGGTCTCTCACAACCAAGGCTGTCTGGTGGCAACAACACCGAGGGGAGAAGGGGACTGTGGGGAGAACAGAGATGTCTAAACAACAAGCCCATGGTAACATAAGCACACATCAATAAAACTTTTCAACATACACACAATATTCATCCCTTAATTGTGAGAGCCAATTATCATACTGCCCATCCATAATGTCAGGAATGAGCTCAATCACCATTTCTGCCCAGAAACAGAATTCTCACTCTTGGCTATGGCTAAAAAATAGCAACCACTAAAATATTAATGTACAGATGGAAAACCCCCACTACTTTCTATAAGTATTGCCTACAAAGCATTTCAGAGGCATGGCTGGATATCACAAAGGGAAGTCCAATCTCAGTAAGAAACATACAGATTTTAAATTAAAAGGGGCAGCCTTATCATCTGGAACATGAATTCTAGCCTTAACGACTCAGTGCAGACATCAAAATCATCCCATTTCCAACCTGGGCATCCGTAGCACATTCCTTTACCTTTGTGATTTGTGGCTCCTATTCATCACCCATCTCCATTCACACTGACATCTAGCAAACCAGGTACTTCCAAGAGACAGCAAATCAATCTTCTGTGGCACCAGAGAATGGCAACCCAATGCTTTCCATGACATCTCCTTTTGGTGGATTTTAATCTTGTTCCTGAGAGACAGGAGCTGCTGTAGCCACTGCTGGTTTGAGGCTCTTTTTTGCAACTCACAGATTTATAATAAGCAGAAGTTCAGTGGGGAGAGAGAAAGGAAACAAGACTTTTCCATGGTCAAAGCAATTAAAAAAAGCTTCCACAACTCCAGTGAGACAAAAACATAGAATAAAAGAGAAAAAGTATATTTTTTATCAAACCTTGCAACCAGAATTACAACCTCTTCCTCCATGTCACTCTTGCCCAGCCAGACCCAGTCAGATCCCTCACTATTTTGTTCTGGTCTAAGCCAAGACCCAGATTTGAGGCTCCCAGGGGCACAGTACTGTACAGAGATAAGCCAGCTGTGTAAAAACCAGGAGTTAAGTCAACAGAGTTCAGTGAGCATTGAGAGAGTGAGCAGCAGAGGGGATTTACCTAGAAATGGAGCATCTGTGAACCACCACTTGTTCATAGGGACTAATGCACTTGCCTTGCTCCCCAGGTATTTTCACTTCAAAGGTACATAAAAACACTTAGAAAAACACTGTCTTGATACTACAGCAAACAGCCCTACAATGACTTTGACAAACTAACCCCCAATGCAGATGAGGAAGCAACAGGGATTTTTCTTGTACAGTCATTTCATGTTCTGCCCTTTGCTCTGGCCCAGCCAGCTAGAGACAGAGCCTCTCAGGGCACAAAACCCCCAAGATCCCAGACCACAAGACATCAAAACATTTCAGTGCACTGATTGCCTCCTCACAATAACCTCATTATCACAGCTGTCAGTCACCAGGACAAACCAGTCACCAGCATGGGAATGGCTGGGAAGGGATGCTCACCCTCAAATGCACTTGCTGCCTGGGACAACACAAGGGACAGCAGCTTTAGCACCACAACAGGCTCCTCCAGGCTAAAGGAGCAGGAGGTGTCCTGTCCCTCCACTGGCAAGGGACTGGAGGGGTCTCATGAAGAGATTCCCTTTGTCTCTGTCACACCATGGGGCTGGCTCAGTGTGGAATTGTTCAGTCCCTTCAATTCCATACTGAGCCAGCACACACATGGAGATAATTGTTTATATTTTCTAGATTTATATCCCACAATGGTCATGTCCTGTGATTAGGCTGGAAAATATAAGGGCCTTTTTTCTTACAGATTTCCCAGCATATAAATCTTGTATCCACATGCTACCCTGTCTTAAGTGGCTATCCAAAACCACCATTATTAATCACTCACCTGGTACATGATCTCTTTATTTTATCCAAGTCCTTGATGTACTGATAAGGGGTGGCTACAGTCCTGACCATGCCAATATAAGGCTGCATCACTCATATCCAGTTCTGATCTCAATATTCCTCAGCCACTGCTCAATACAGTGGTGTTACAGTGAGAATCTGATCATGATTTATAAATCTGAGTAAGTAAAATGTTTTTAACAAATTTCAGAAAAATGCTGTTAACATTTTAAAATCAGCAAAAAATCTTTCCCAAGGCAGGAATTTTCAAAAACTTACCCTGAACATACATTGCCTGAGCCAGACATTTTACCAGATGGACTCAGAGAGCTTTATTAATATTGGCTATTAATAAGTGCAAATGTTCACAATGACAAATGCAATGTATTTTTAGTCTGTACTGGGACAGTAGCCTGGTCTTCATCAGCACTTTTTGTCAAACTTTCCTCTTTGACACAAAGCCCACCTGTGAGCCTGAACATACAGGAACACAATGACAAGTTCTTTCCAGCCTCACCTTCCTGTTTCACAGTAAGGTCTGTAAACACTCCCACTGCTCTGCCTGCCTGCCACGTGTGTCTGTGCTTCCACCTTGTCTTATTTCTCTCCCAGCACTCAAGAATGTTCTTATAACTGGGATTGCTCAGTGACTGTAGCTTAGTTAACCTGGAATTATCCAGTGTAAATCAACTCAGCATCAGGCTTTGCTGCTGAAATGAATGGATTAACTCATGATACAGTTAAGTAGGAGGAGCAGGCTCTGTGCTATAAACATCACAAATGCAAATGTCTTTCATAAAATCAATTCTTTTGTTATTTTTCAGAGCACACACTGCAGCAGTGAGGAGGGAAGGGGTGGCTGTGAGCCATCTGTCCTCAGCAGCACATGTACAGGGTCCCAGGCACCTTCTGCCCTTGCTGTGTCTTTAATTCCCAGCTCAGTGCCTGGGGCACAGCTACACCAACACCTCCAAAACCTCAGCATCCTGAACCACCCTTGCCACGCTGTGAACCCTGGCTGCAAGCAATGCAAATATTTTGGATCTGATTCCTGTGGCCTTTTCCCTGGGTGACACATGCAGCCTTCATGGTTCCCAAAAGAACACTGTGGTAAACATCAACTGTGATAAGTCTGACAAATGCCAGCTGACGTCAAATGAGCCCATTGTGTGAGTTTAACTGGAAGCTGTCAGAAATTCGTGTCTTGAGTTTGTGGTTTCTTCTGGGATCACTGCAATAGTTTCTACATGTCACAAGTTTATTCCAGTAGAGGATCATTTTTAGATGGAGAGCACCAAAAAGGACAAGAGGAAAGCTGAGATCATTGCAGAGGGAGCCTGCACAGGTGGCTCAATGGTGCTGTTTTGTGAACAGACAGCTGCATTCATCTCCCCAGATCGCCCAGGAGAAGATTTTCTTACTCACTGGCCTTTTGGAGGTGCTGTCGGGTGCTTCAGACACCAAACAAGAAAAGTTCAACAGCTTGGATACATCAGTGTAACCCACCCTTTAATTGCTTTAATTGTTCCATATTTGTGTGATAAAAGCTCAAAGAAACACAGGCTTGGCTGAACAGCAGGAATACAGCCTCGGTGGTCTCCAGCCCTAAAACTACTTACAAGTGACTTCTCCAAGAAGAGTGATAAGGCAGGCCAAGGCTTCCCAAGGCCAGGACACAAGCTGGAAACTTCTGGTGCCCTTCAATCACCAAGCTTAAAGGGGGACAGAAGTGTGTCCTATCAGACTGCTCTGCTCCTGTAACTTCCAGAATACTGCCAGCCCCTCCTTACCAGGAATAATTTCTATCTTCCAGGCTCACAGACAATACACATTGTGTTTTGGCACTTTCATGCATTTGTAGGTAGCAACTGATATGAAGTGAATGCTTCAGATACATGGCTGAGTGGCAGCTCTGCCAGGAGAGTTTGCATTTGTAGCTGTCCTGCAGACACAACTGCCCTGCCTGGGAACAGCATGGACACTGCAGGTGTGGTTTAAGGCTTCATGCAAGTCTTGGGGGGAAAGTGCCCTTCACCCCAGAAATAAACCTGCCTTCTTTTCCTTCATCCCCATCAGACCTGGCTTCCATATCCATCTTCCAGATCTTCACTTCTTCCACGTTTTAATTGCTTCTGTTTTACATGTGGCTGACCAAAGCTCAAGAGAAACAAGTTCAAAGGCTTTCTCAAATCACAGTATAACAGCAGGTGGTCCCCCCTATGGCAATCACATATCTTACAATCAGGAAAAAGGAAAACGAAGGAACTAATTGCAGTGTCTGCACAGGGTCCCTGCTGCCAGTTCCCCCTGATGGGGAGTGTCTGCTCCCTGTTTCAAGGCTGAGCTGCTGGCTCAGCCCCAAGCAGGCAGAGGCAGCACTGACAGCCCAGGGATGGATCAGAATCATAGTTACTCCTATCTGGTGTCCAGTGTGAGTGAAGATTGCCTTCAGCTGCCTGAACAGACACTTAATGCCACTCCAAAACCTCGAGATATTCAAGGCATTCACATGGGTGTGACACAGCCCCTCCAGGAGCCCACACTGAAGCACCACAAACAGAGGGCATGGACACCCAGGAGAGAGGGTGAGAAGAGCCACAGCCACTACTGGGACGAGCTCCTCATCTCCTGTGTTGAGATGTGAACACCAATTCAGTACCAGCTGCAGTTTGCAGTCTGGCTGGAGCTAAAAATACTCTGGTCAGAGCCATCAGCCTTTCCATCACCTGAGCACACCCTGAGCTGTGTGACCAATCCTCCCCTCAGTCCTTTCTGCAAAATGCAGAAAGGTCACTTGCCCTTTCTCCACCCAAAACTCAGAGGAATGCACAAGACCCAGGGATTGTCCTTTAAGGCTGCAGACACTGCAGGGATTCACCTGGGAACACCTCTAAGGCTCCACAGGCTCCTCTCAAGACAGTTATTGGGTTGCTGCTCCTCCTCAGTGCTTAGTGCTTTAGGCTCTGCCAGGCAGCTTTAATCAGCTGGTAATGTGACACTTCCTTCTACAGAGCCCTGAGATCTACTTCCCTGGCAGCATGCCTCTTCCTCCAGGAGGTCAGCCTGCATCCCTGATTGCTCATGTGCTGGGACACATGAGGGAGATGAAGGAGAAAAAAAAAAATTACCAAGGCAGTTGTAATTTCCATGTAAACCTGACAGGACATCCTGCTAAAAAGGATATCTCAGCTTCAGACAGCAGGAGAGGCTGAGCTCAAAACTCTTTGACTTACTCCAAATTCCCACTGGGTTTAAGTGTTTGAGGTGATTAAGGAATGAGAAGTGAATCTCAAAAGAAATCAGAGGTGACACAACAAACCATGGATAAAAATTTAAGCAGAAATGCACTGAAAAAGAGATGTTATCTACTAGTCCAAAAAGTTTACTGAATAATCAACCTTATGAGATTTCTGGAGACAGGAGTAGTGCTCAGACCTGGGACATCCTCACTGCCCTGAAGGCTGCCCTCCAATTCTTACTCCCTGTACTCTATATGTAGTTTTCTTGCCTCTCTCATCCAACTTCCATTTTTCAGCATCTCTCCACTCTTTTGCTAAGCCACATTTTAGTCAAAAAAATGTCACAGGAAAAAAGCCAGCCAATGTGGTCCCTCCATAGCCATATGTGATCTCCACTTTGAAAAGTTTCACAAAACATCCTGAGCAAAATATTTACTCAGGCTGAAAGCTTGGACACCACCATCTCACCTGGATGCACTGGTACCTTGCTTGGAGAAGGGGCTGGAAGCACCTCCTGCCCTTTTTATCCCACAGACAACAGGATGAAAATTTCTGGACACTCTCTTCTGCCACATGTGACCAGGCAAAGCCAGTCTTGTTATTTCCAGCAATGCAAACTCTTGTCACTGCTTGCTATAGAAAAGCTTTAGTTGGGCATGAATGAAAGGCAATGACTAAAACATTGTATGAAATTGATTTAATAAGGTTCAGTGAGTGAAACAGGATTTTCCTTGACAAATTGTTACAGGCCAGATTCAGCCTTCTGTGACCAGCTCTGCTGTCAGCCTAATTGAAATCTGTGCAGTAAAGGGGCAACAGCCTTTGCTCTCAATTAACTCTCAAGATATGTAGAAATCTTTTCAATCCTTCTGAATTATCAGCCCTTCTTTCATCTGTTTGGGTTGGGGTTTTTTTCCCCCTGTATATTTACACAGCTATTAAGAATATTTGGGGATAGCATAATTCACAAGCATAATTTAGGGCCATGTATTATATTTCTTTAAAAGCTAGGATTAGAGAACAGGAGAAAAATGAGATTTTATTTTGAAGAAGGAGGTAGCAATCTGCTACAAATACCCACTGTAAGAGCTGCATCTAGTCCCAGCTCATCCTGTCACAGACTTCTGGCTGCAGAATGATTTGGATGTATCAAGAATTTCCTAGACTTTGGTTACAGATATAAAAAATCCAATTCTGCCACTCCTGATTATACTCACCAGCACATCCTTTGGAATTACTCATTAAGGCTTAACTGAACTTTGTTTTTGGGGGAAAATAACACCTCGTGGTAAATGAGTCGTTGAATCTGAATACAGCAAAATTTGGGGCCAAGCACACCTTGGATCAGGTGTGTTTCACAGGAGCTGAAGGCCACAGTCCCAGGTGTGTCACACATGCTGCTGACCCTGCCTGCCCTGAAAGCAGCACCCTGGGTGTTGTCACCCAGCTGGGGATCCCAACATCCTGAGCAAGCAAGAGGCATTACCTGGGCTCCAGGGAGGAGCAGCCACTGAAGCTGCAGGCGGCTTCATATGAGAATCTCCTTCACAGGAAAATATCCTTATTAATAAAACAGTAGGGAGTGCAGAAAAGCAGATTTATCTCTGAGTAAAGTGTTTCTTTGGGAGTTCCCCAAGGAGTCAGTAGCAGCTTGTTATGGAACTAACAAGGCTTTTACTGCTGCAGCCATGTGAATGAGAAATATTTCAGTGTTAGGAGCAGGTTAATAAAGGCACAAAGCAGGAGAGCTGGGCAAGCAGAACCAGTGCCTTTAGTAACAAAACCCACAGCTACTGCAAAACCTCCGGAAAGGTTCTGAGCATGAAACAATCCATGACCTAATTAGGTGGCACTGTTACTGAAGAATAGAGGAAGGGGGAAGAAAGAAGGCAGGGGGAAGATTAAGCTGTGAGAGACAGGGTCCTTAATACTCAGATGAGTCCAAGCTGGAGCTGACCAGCCCTGACACTTGATTTAACACACACAAACACTCTGTGAGGGAGGAGGGAGGCACAGATGAAAGGAGACTCGCTCCATGCTCATGGACAGTCTCCTCATGAAGCACATTTTATACACTGAGATGAATGAGGGAAACAGGACACACCACAATATGTTAGGATTTGGAATTAACTAATATCTATGTGGTTTCTGCTACTAATATACCACATTTTCCTCCAAGGGGAAAAAAGTGGGTTAGGAATCCCTAAGCAGCCTTGTAGGAAACAAGCATTACTGTGAACTGGGCCACAACATGATAAGGATGTGATCTATTCTGCATCCTTCCCACGCTGACTCCCATCAGCCCTGGCAGAAGCACAGTTCAGAGGCAAACTGGCACCTTGGAGCCAGAGCACAGCTCATGTGCACAGGTTACTTGGCTGACACAAAACAGTTCTCAGCAGGAACAGGCTCAGCAATGCCAAAGCTGCACTAAACCCTTGAGGCATCAATGAGGCTGCAGGGGAGTACCCAGAAATATCCACATGGATACTGTTATAGATAATGGGATGCTTGGCTCTCGCAATGAAGGCATGAATATTCTGTGTTTGTTAAGAGAAGTTCTGTTGATGTACAACTGCTGTTGTGGTTTGTTGTTAGATGTCCTCTGCTCTCCCCATGGTCTCCATTCCCCCCTATGGTTGCCAAGAGATGGCCTTGGTAGCCAGGACACGTGGAGGGAGGGTGTGTACCTGTCCCCTCCCATGGGAATGGGGAGGAGGGCAGCCTTGTCACTAGGAGGGGTGGCATGGCAACACCTGACCTCCAGTGGAGTGGCAAGAAAATAGTCTCCATCAATGGACAGCAAAGAAGAGTTGTCTGGCACACTCTGGGAGGGGCCAGGGTTACCTGATACAGCACCAGGGTATAAAACAGGGAACAGCCACTTTGTAGAAGTGGCTGCTGGGTCACCAACTTCCAGCGTGCTGTCCTTTTCCCCTGTTCAGATCTTTTGTTCTATTTTGGTGAGGTTCTTAATAAACCTTTGAAATTTTTAAAAGTGGGCATTGTTTCTCACAATACTGCTGTGGAGTGCACGGCCTTTTCCAAGGCAGGAGGAAAACCCAAACCATCTAATCAACAGCAGATACATCCAAGGAATTCACCACACACCCAAACCACCTTCTGCCCAAGGGAGCACAGGACACACCTCTCACTCACCAGGGCTGTCAGATTCTGAAACGATGACAGGTGAGACTCTTAATTGGGTGCACAGTCCCAGTGCTGACTTCAGTGAGCTCTGCTAATTTAAATGGCAAGGTTCTGGTATCTCCCAAGTGATACTGGAAGTGGAGAAGAGCAGGGCCAGCCAAATCCTTTCCCCTTTCACCAAGAGGTCCTGGGCTCTGTCACAGCTGGCTTCCCACAGACACTGCTGTGAGCAGCTCTGGGCCAAGCAGAGCTGATGAGGGGCAGCAGCCTCATCTGGCTGCCAGTCAAGTATGACAGCCTACACTTGAACTACACATTCATTCCAACAGGGAACCAAAGCTACAGGGATTTGGCCTGAGCATCAGATGTGTGAAATCATTGAACTAAATTCCTTTAAGCTCACAGTCCCCCACAGAAAGCATCTGTACAACTGCCTGATCAAAAAGCATCGATAAATCAAGTCATGACTTCCCTTCCTCTCACTGCAGTGCTCACTATTCCCAAAGGACCAGATGTGAATCCTTCACTCACTGTACTCTGTGACTAATCTCCTTCATCCCCACACCAGGAGCTGCTGTGGAGTGCTGCTGTTTGGGGCTGGCTGGCACAGAGGGTCCCTGTCCTGGCTGAAGGACAAGCAGGCACACTCAGCTCCTGGCAGCAGCAGCAGCACTGATGGGAGCTGTGCTCCTCAGGACACAGCTTCAGGCAGCTGAGCTGAGAGAGAGCTGCACATGGGAGCTGAGAGAGAGCTGCACATGGGAGCTGTGAGAGAGAACTGCACATGGGAGCTGTGAGAGAGCTGCACATGGGAGCTGAGAGAGAGAACTGCACATGGGAGCTGAGAGAGAACTGCACATGGGAGCTGAGAGAGAACTGCACATGGGAGCTGTGAGAGAGAACTGCACATGGGAGCTGAGAGAGAGAACTGCACATGAGGAGCTGTGAGAGAGCTGCACATGGGAGCTGTGAGAGAGAACTGCACATGGGAGCTGAGAGAGCTGCACATGGGAGCTGAGAGAGAGAACTGCACATGGGAGCTGAGAGAGAGAGCTGCACATGGGAGCTGAGAGAGAGAACTGCACATGGGAGCTGAGAGAGAACTGCACATGGGAGCTGAGAGAGAGAACTGCACATGGGAGCTGTGAGAGAGCTGCACATGGGAGCTGTGAGAGAGAGAACTGCACATGAGGAGCTGTGAGAGAGAACTGCACATGGGAGCTGAGAGAGAGAACTGCACATGGGAGCTGAGAGAGAACTGCACATGGGAGCTGTGAGAGAGAACTGCACATGGGAGCTGTGAGAGAGAGCTGCACATGGGAGCTGTGAGAGAGAACTGCACATGAGGAGCTGTGAGAGAGAACTGCACATGGGAGCTGAGAGAGAACTGCACATGGGAGCTGTGAGAGAGAACTGCACATGGGAGCTGAGAGAGAGAACTGCACATGGGAGCTGTGAGAGAGAACTGCACATGGGAGCTGTGAGAGAGAACTGCACATGGGAGCTGAGAGAGAGAACTGCACATGGGAGCTGAGAGAGAGCTGCACATGGGAGCTGTGAGAGAACTGCACATGGGAGCTGAGAGAGAGCTGCACATGGGAGCTGTGAGAGAACTGCATGAGCTGTGCCACTGCTGGGTCAGCCTGGCCCTACACTGTGCCTCAGATTCCCACAGCTCTACCCTGACGTGTACCTCACAGGAACGTGTTCTTTACAGGATGTGCCACCATCTGTGCACACCTCTGTCCCAAAGCCCTTGCAGCAGGAGTGCAGCTGTCCCTGCAGTGACTGCTGTGTGCATCCCAGGCGTGGGGAGAGGTTGCCATGAGCACCAAGGCAGCCAGTCATGCCCACCCACCCCAGTGCAGCCCACGCAGGCAATCACATGCCAGCAGAAGGGCTGTGTGGGCTGCCTTGGAGTGCTCAGGGACATCAGCTCCTTCCCCGAGGCCACACTGAGGCTGTTACAGAGCCTAGAGATGGATGCAGGCAGCCCTATCCTAAACTAGCCATACAACCACAATCACATCCTCTCTGATTTGGGATTAATCTCTAGGTTTTCCATAATCACTTCTTGTTCCACTCAAAGCAAACATAAATACTTCAGAAGGCAGAAAAGCTCGGTGGGAACAAAACCTCCCAGTACATTCCAGTTGTGCCTAAGAAAACAGACACCTTAGAAAACAGGGAGCAGCTCAGCTCAGTTTTTCTCTCCAAGCCTCTTCACCACAGCTCTGCCTGCAGTAGCCAAGCAGTGGGAACGGCTCCTGTTGCATCAGCCGTGCAGGGGGAGATGTGCAGAGCCCAGGGGCTGTCCCTGCTCTGCTGTAGGTACCACTGCACACACAATGCCACGGGCTGAAAAGAACAGCCTGACAAAGGGGGAAGGGTCAGCCTCTGCTTTCCTAATCTCTAAGGTTTTCTAAGACTCAGCTCCTTTGGTCCCCTACCACCCAGTTAATAGCTAGTTAAAGCAGCTTCACACTAATTGAAAGCAGGCTTCTGTATACTTTAACTCTGCGTTTTAGCCTGATTTACATCCCTGAACTACAGCACACTTAACAAAGATGACTTCAGAGGGAAGAAAACATTCCTTAATTTAAATTGTACTTACTGAGAGTGACTGTGAAAGTCTCTACGGGAACTGCAGCGTCTCTAAAGCCTGTCTCGGCAGCAGCAGTTTTCTCTCTTGCCTTGTCCAAGTGGGATGTGAAGCCAGACGTGGGACATGCTCCGTGTCTGTGCTGATGTGGGCTCTCAACAGTGTACGGTTGCCAAGACACCCGAGGCAGACTCCAAAGCCTCCCGATCTCGCCCTGGCCAAGGCATTCCTAATCAAACGCTCCTTTCAGCAGGGCCAGGGGCATCCCCCGGGCTGCAAACAGCACCGTGTTCCCTCATCAGGTACAGATCCACTAAAGTGCTCTCAGCAGCTTGAAATACTGCTTATTAACAAAACATTTTCTATCTGGAATTGTAACCGATGTTAAAAACGATGCAAGTTTTTCTGAAATAAATAAACTTTCTGCCTCACCCCCCTGCTTTGAGCTGCTCTGAGATCACAGAAACAATGACAGGATTGAGGTCTGCCCCCAGGTTTGATGCTGAAATCTGCAGTGGAATCAGTTATTTCTGAACAACTCTATGCCAGAATTTCGTGATCTGCAGGTAAATGATTCTTGATGGAAATACAGGGAATTCATAAAATCAACTACTGCAGCAACACACAATTAAACTTTTGCATTATGGCAACTGGTCCTGGACAGTCGGCTCTCATGGTGCCAAGGTTTTTCTCAAAGATATCACAGTCCAAAATACAAGAGATGTGAAGTTTCAGAGAGCAAGAAATAGTCAGATAAGAGAAAAACAGAAATCTCAAGTGCAGCAGAAGCCAAACTTGTCTATCTGAAAAAATACAACCTCTCTGGTACTTCTCAAATCAATATTACAGGTGTCATTTTGGGCTCTTACCCTTTAGAATTTGTTATCCCTTCATAACGTGTTAATTGTGTTCATGGCTATTCCACATCTTAGTGGTGGTTAAGATGGAAAAGGTTCACAGAGTTCATGGAAACCTGTGAAAAACCAGAAGAAGTGAACAGACATTTAAGAATCCCATTTTCCAGTGTTACAGCTGATCCTAAATGCACTCCAGCGTCCTTGTTCAACATTAATCTGTGTTTCTACAGGTAAGTCGACTACAATAAGAATGTTTACATTATGGGAGTTGGATCAAAGCATTTCAAAATTATCAGTATGACTGATCTGACAGGTCTCGCTTTTTTCTTCCATATTGCTTGCAAACAGTTCTGAAAATTACTTCTTGAGTTAGGGTAGGCAACATTTTTCAGTATCTTTCAATTTTTAGTGGTATAGAAAACACACTTCCTGCCCTTTTCTATCATTTAATCATAAACTAGACCAACTTCTAAAATTCAGATTTCTGCAACAATGGAAATTAATGCTGAATTTTGCTGATAGGGGTTGCTCAAAGTGGGAAGGATCAAACATTCCCAATATTTAAGTTTTCAGGGAGGATATACTTGAATCCTCTTCTTTCCTTCTACAGTTACCATTATGGGGTGTGTAACTTAAAATGAACTCCTTGTGCAAGTCAAGTTAAATGTCCCTTCCCAGCAGAGCCTCAGCTCCTGACTTCAAATAATAGGGCTATAAAGGAGAGTGGGAAGCAAAAGGAGACAATGAGGTCAAGAAAGTACCACGGGAAGGTAGCTCTGGTTTTGCATCTGAGTTTTACACTTCACAGTACTCCCAGACACATTCTGGAAGAATAAACTGCTCTTCTGCCAGCTCCTGGCACTGCATTTGCACTGAGCCCTGGAGTGTTCTGCCTCCAACCAGCTTCACCACTCAGCCCAAAAGAGATTCAGCATGAATAGTTCTGCCAAAAAGATGATCATGTGTTAATAGAACTAGTTCTGGACACCCCAGGGAGTGAGGCACCTGAGACAGATCAGCTCTTCACACACAGATGCTGAAGGCACATCACTCTCAAGCAGGCAGGGCTCTGTTTCTAGGTCAAATCACTGCACAGTTGGGCCTGATGTCCATAAAATTTAGGAATATAGAGCTAAGGCTACAGTGCAGAGGGTGAAGACAGTTGTCCAGCAGAATTAGGATGTCCTGGGATGTGAACTGAGAGGGAAGGGCTCCACACTGCACAGCAAAGATTGGCTTAAGTAAACCGAGCACTTTAGTAAACCAAGCATGCTTAAAAATGTATTCCCATTCACAATTTCCATGAATTTTTCAGAAGGTCTAAGAAAGTCTGATTCTGAAAAGGTAAATTAACTCCTTATCTGTTCACACTTAAAGCTTTTTAAAAAGCAGGCCTGAAGTCTGGAATAAATTCAGCAGGCAGTAATGTCTTGACCTTTCATAGAAATATTTGCTTAATAAAACTACGGTTTTATCAGACTGTTTCCTTCTGTTTCCTTTCTGGTAGGTAATGGGAGCTACACCCACTACTTCACTTTGGCGTGTGTAACCCAGAAAAGCCTCAGCTCGCTGTAAAAACGCCAAGTGATACGTTTCTTTTTGTTTATTTGTTAGAAGACGCCTCGGGGCTCTTGTCGCATTCTTCTAAACACGTCAGGAAAAACGAAATGCATTGTTAACAGCTGGTAGAAAAGCACTACACATTAGTCATTCTTCTCCTGAATGGAAAAGAACAATTTCTCATGAAATATCGTTCCCATTATATTCCTAGATTGCTTTGCTGGGTAGCTGCTCTGTCTTTCACAAGCCTCAGGCTGAAAACAGGGATTCTGAAAGAGAAATTTTGATTCCTTGAAAAGAATTAAAGGAAAATGTGAAAGTTCTTCACTAGAAGGATTTTGTAAAGACTGGTGCTAATCAGTTTCTTGAAGTGTTCTTAAAGATTAAACAAATAACAATCAAGTCAAAATGAAAAACTGAAACTTCTACACTTGAAAGACATCAAAATGAGAAACTCTGAAATTCACAAATAACTCCTTTTTTCCTGTGCCAAAATGTGGTCAAAACCAGCATTTTATGAACATTTCAACTTTGAGAGAAAACAGCTTTACCATTGAATTAGGCACATCCAGCATCTCAGCCAGAAAGGCCAAGGCAAAAAGAGAAGTTGCAAGACACAAAGAGAAGAAACCCACTCAGCTGGAGGAGCAGAGGTGCAGGGTCTGTGTGCCCAGGGCTCCTCCAGTGCCCCGTGCCAGCCCCTGGCACAGCAGATGTGCCACAGCAGATGTGACATAGGAGATGTGGCACAGCAGATGTGGCACAGCAGATGTGCTATAGGAGATGTGGCACAGGAAATGTGCCACAGGAGATGTGCCACAGCGGATGTGCTATAGGAGATGTGGCACAGCAGATGTGGCACAGCAGATGTGCTATAGGAGATGTGCCACAGGAGATGTGGCACAGCAGATGTGGCACAGGAGATGTGGCACAGCAGATGTGCCACAGGAGATGTGCTATAGCAGACGTGGCACAGCAGATGTGCTATAGGAGATGTGCCACAGGAGATGTGCTATAGGAGATGTGTCACAGCAGATGTGGCACAGCAGATGTGCTATAGGAGATGTGCCACAGGAGATGTGCTATAGGAGATGTGTCACAGCAGATGTGGCACAGCAGATGTGCTATAGGAGATGTGCCACAGGAGATGTGGCACAGCAGATGTGCTATAGGAGATGTGGCACAGCAGATGTGGCACAGCAGATGTGGCACAGCAGATGTGCTATAGGAGATGTGGCACAGGAGATGTGGCACAGCAGATGTGGCACAGCAGATGTGCTATAGCAGATGTGGCACAGCAGATGTGCTATAGGAGATGTGGCACAGCAGATGTGGCACAGCAGTGTCACTGCTGTCCTGTCCCAGCTGCTCTGTTGGGTGGCTCTCAGAGCTGGGGGATCCCTCTGCAATCAGCTACTCCAGCCTGGCCGGGGCTGCTGGCCCTAATGCTGCTTTTGTGGCCCAGCATTGTCCAGCAGAAAGGCTTCAGCTGCTCCTCAATGCCTGTCAGAGCTCACTAGGGCTGCACTATAGCTGAGGTTTTGCCTGGTGCCACAGCAAAACCCCAGCTCTTTATCCACTTCTTATTTCCAGTTCACTCCTTGCGAGCAGGGCACACAAAGACACGGGTAAATGGCAATTAAATCAACCACAATGGCTCGTGTTAACTACTGGTTACTGAGAAGCCACCTTGATCCCTCTCTGCATCTAAGATATTCACCACATGACACAGAGGCCTCCGTGCACAAAGACTTTTCAATTTCGGATTAAACGTGTTGCATTGGAAATGGCTCTGGTAAACCCCTGCAGCAGATTACAACTGGCAAAGAGGGACAAATAATGGCTGAGGGAAGTCAGTGGGGATAAACAACTGCACTGGAAGAACATACCCACCATTTTTAAAATAGTTTTACCACCTTCCCATGTTTCTGGCACCTGCAAATTGCCTGGAGGAGAGAGAAATTCTGTGGACTGGCTGTTTTAACAAAGCCTGATTCCACTTGTTGGAGTTCTGGCTCTTTAGGATCAAAATCTAAAAAAAAAAAAAAAAAAAAAAAAAAAAAAAAGCCATCCCTTGGGAGACTTAACCAAAACCTGCACCAGTAAGAATGAGACCCCCAGCATAACTGGAGAAGGCAGATCCAGGGCAGGTGTGAGTTCTCCCCAAAAGCACATGTGGAAAGTTGCAGTTTTTCATAGGAAGATTATTTGCTTCCAGCTTGCATGATTGCTTCTGAAAGCATGGCTTCCTCCTTTCAGGATTTTCCTGCAGAAAATTTTCCAAGTTGCTCTCCAGATGATTCACATTTAGTCTTAGAGACTATTTTTAGCTGCTTTTATTTCAGCACACGTTCTTGGAGAGCCCCTGCTATTTATGTGGTCGACATTTCCCTCCTCTTGTCTCCTCTGGGGAGAAGCTCCAGGAGGCAGCTCTTGGGAGCAGAGCCTGCACATCACTCCTGCTTTTGTGTGCTCCACACAGCAAAGCCAGAGCACTCCTGAGGTTGACAGCAGCAGTTTTTATCACCATGAAGACAGATAATGGAAAGCAAACAAGCCAAGGAAAATCAAACACACTTCAGCTCCTCAGAATGTTTGCAAGGCCATTCTCAGGCTGCTTTGGGCAAAGGTCTGATGATCTGGACACTGAAGGCATAATCATGCAGCAAATACAGAGGCAGTTGTGTACAACTGAGCAATAAAAAATCTGAGAACATTGCTGCAATATGTCTGGGTAAATCTGACACCAAGACATGAACTCACCTCTTTGTTAGGGTCACACAGCTTTGAAAAAATGGGAGATATTAAATTATCAGTGGGTTCACAGCCAACATCAAGGTAGGTGTACATATGCTGTTCAAGCTGGACACTGATGTCTTAGGGATTAGTTTTATAATGTTCACACAGATATTATGGGATATAGCCAGCAATAACCCAAATCACACACACCTAAATAATGTTTCCAGCCCAAGAGGCAGCTCTGCAAATGGGAAACTGCCTTGTATCAGCTTTCACTGATTTCTTTCACATATGGGAATAGTGCTGAAGTATGAAATAATTTTTACCCTGGTAAAGTCCCACAGATGAAGGCCTGTCTTGCTTTAATGAAACCCATAAAAAAACCTATTTTTATGAAACACAAAAGATTATTACTGTGAAGTTTCTGCTGGTCTTCCAAGTGTGGTTAAAGTTTTTGAATGAGTCTAAATTTTGGCTGGATAGAATTTGGATTCATCCTGCACACACACAGGACACATCACAAACACTGGGCAACCCAACTAAACCAGAATGGAATGAGCTGGACACGGAGGCAAAAAGCAATTTCAAGGTACACATGTTAAACAATTGTAATTTTTATCTTTGCTTTCTTCCCTGGCTTACAAGTAAATCTCTACCATGGAGACATTCAGCACACTCTAATATACAGCCCCATCTTTTAAGAGCATCCTGTATATTGATCCCCAAAGTATGGCTCAAGCTCATTAGTTTATAATCTGCTGGGTTAGGAAGAGCTCCTGGGGAGCCAACATATGGATGGACTCTGACCACATTATCAGCTGCAGGGCAGCAGCTCAGCCCACTGCACTGAGCAGTGGAGCTGGGCACAGTCTTTCCTTGTGACCAATATGGTAATAATTAGGGCTGCTCTGTGGTTCAGCAGACTAAAAGATTTGACAGACCAAATTTATCCCAGGAATAATTCAAAGAAGATGGAGGAGTTACACCAGGAGTCATGGCCCACTGTGATCCTCTCCTTGAAACCCCTGCTTGAAAATATTAGTTACTTGTACACTGAAGTCTGGGCTACTAAACAGTAATTAGACAGCTACATGGGAAAGAATTACCTGCTTGTGAGATGATTAATTAGCATGCTGTCAAGATATGATTATCCTGGATGGAGGGAATACACCACATTTGTTCTTTGCTCCTTACAAGATGACAATGGTGATATAAAGCACTTCTGCCCTAAATCCCTCAATGAACAGCAAAAGAGCTCAGACAGCAGCACTCAGTACCCAGGGCTTCAGTGAAGGCAGGAATATGCAGGAGAGACTGACACAGCTCAGTCCTGTCACTGTAGGTCAAAAACAGACAAGGAAACAGCTTTGCAAAGACACCTGCACCATCCCTCAAATGCACTCAGTGCACCACTCCTGACACCCAGTGTGCAGCCTTACAGCAGGACAGGAGCAATTTCTGACCACCTCTGTTTGGCAGTGTGGGCCTTATCCCTGAACAGCTCAATGTATCTTCAGAGTTGGATCAATAACAATTTTCTTGCTTCCAGAGAAGCTACAACAGGAATTCATTAGAGCCTGTGAAGGACTTTGATAGTATAATAATGGAGTAAGTATTGTAAATAGTTTTTATGCTAATTTCTTCATCTACTTAACTCTGGCCTCAGCCTCCAGGAATTTAACTGATATATGGAATAAATCACTCAGAAGTTACAAGCCTCTGTACCAAGCTTGCAGATCATTTCCACATCTCTCCACCCGAGCAGGGTCACCCCACACTTGTCCCTGCAGGATAAGGGAAAGCAGCTGCTGTGAGAAGATAGTGAGTGATATCTGCAGTGCACTGGCAATTGTGCTCCTTCCCACAGCTTTAGCACCAGCCTTAGGGGGAAACAAGAAGGATGGCAACCCTTTTAAAATCCCCCATGACTAAGGCCATGCCCACTCAGCTCTCTTGGGATGGAGGTGTGTGGGCAGCTTGCCCTGGCTGCTCCACTGTTCCAGCTGGGGTATTCCTAATCCTGGAAGTAAATGTCATTAGCACTTCTCACATTCCAACCCTCCTGCTGGGCCAGCTCCTGGCAAATCCTTAATTCCAGATAAACCAAAGCATGCAGGTGCCTCAGAACCAGCCCCTTCAGAAGCATCAGGAATGTATACTGGTGCATCCTGGTGCATACTGGTGCATACTGGTGCATCCTGGTGTATACTGGTGACACGAGGCCTCCCAGCCACCACCTCCCTGGGAACCCTCAGCATTCAGGGTACTGAGCACCCTGTGCTGAACTTTGCCTCTGTCATCCCTTAGCCAGACATCTCCCAATTAACAACCTTGTGTGGGCCCAACCAGCTCTAGACAGTATTTTCAAATATGACCACTGTGAAAGAAAAAAAAAAAAAAATAGGTCAAGAGGATTATACAGGGTGACTAATGATTGCTGCATGCTGGGCTGAGATGTGAAGTCTGGCTGTGTTTTCAAAGGTGCATAATATGTCCTTGTCTGACCTGTGGTGCTGTTGACACTTTTTCTGAGTTGATGCCTTCTCACAAATCCCCATTAGGCCCACCATGAATGATGGCAGCTGAATGCAAGGACTATCAAACTTTGCAGAACTCCCATTTAAGTTTCACTTCACCTTTTAAAAGCCAGGGAGAAGAGGCAATTATTTAACTGACAAGCCCTTTTGGAGTTGTTTGCTGAGGGATGTGGCTGCTGTTCTCACACTTGGGGCAGGATGTGTTAATTCCATGACAGTTCTCTGGAACTGGACCAGAGATAAGAGGAGGGGACTGATTCTGCTCAGCACAGCTGGCACCTATGGTGAGGTGAATGTGCCCTGCCAGCCAGCCTGCCATCCAGACTGTCAGGACTTACAGTTTTATCCTTATTTTACTGATAGGGAGGACAGCATGGTATATGGAGAGCATGGTGCAGCTGCCCTTCCCAAAACCACAGGAGGTTTGTAGCAATAGGAAAATGAGTTCAGCTGTTTTCTTTCCTGGTCCTATGTTTAGCGTTAGAGTCCCTCCAAATACACCTTTCATTAAGAGGAAGTTAGAATTAATTTTTCTTGGCTGACAAATATTCATTGTTCATTGTTCATTAGCCAAGTATTTGTATCAACTTCTCCGTCCTGGTCACAGCAATATGTCCCTTTCTAGCTACAGATATTGCAACAAAAAGCAACTCAGCTCTAGCTCAGCCAAACCTACAGCTCCCCACAGGAACTCTGGGGCAACAAGTGCTGCAGCAGCCTGAGAGAATGACAGAAAGCAGCCTTTTGTTTCTATTATGGTCCCTTCACAGGCACTAAGACTGTAAATATCACCAGAGCAAAGTTTTCTCGACAAACATAAACATACCAGGAAAAACATAACCTCTGGTTCAGCTTCACTGGGAAGAGGAACTGGGAGACATTTGGTGTCAGACAGCAAGGCCTTGCACTTGGGCTGTTGGCAGAGCAGGGTGTGATGGTGCCAGACTGGTGATGCTGGGCTGAGCCTGGAGCAGGGAACAGCAGGTGCAGATCTGCTGTAGGAGGCAAGACACCTTCAATTCATACAGCATTTATGTCAGGGTGCCTCAGGGAAAACTGCCAGCTTCAGCAGAAATGTACAGCTGCCCAACAAAGCTCAGGAGTGTGGGCAAGGCTGTGACAATATCAGCACCATCCAGACCTCTCAGATTGATTTGCACCTTTTGGGTGATGTTTGCATTTACACAAAGCATGAGGAAGGGCAGCACCTAGGTAAATCCCCTAGCTGCCTTTAGATTAGACCTGTGCTAATTCCCAGGTGATTCCACACTGGCCAAAGGACAGAAATTCCTTGCTGCATCAAGAGCAGAGCTCTGTGACTGAGCAGGTAAAGCTGGGTCCCACTGAGGCATTGCTAAGTCCAGGCTTGTAGAAGGCTTGAGCTCCTCACTCCTGAGGTACAGCACAGAATGCAACAGAGAATTCACTTCCTCCCAACTGTTAGGTCTCTGCAATCACAGGCTGAGAAGAATGATTTTGTACAAATCCCCAGATTTAAATCAACCCCAAAGTGACAAGAATACTTTTCTTGCTTTTTAAAGAAGAGCCTGCTGGAGCTAACAGTGTGATTGTTCCATAAATCAATTTCTTTCCCAAGTGTAAAATCTCCACTTGCTCATTCTGTGTCTTTCATCCTAATTAAATAGTGATGTGAAGTAATCAGGAGTATTGTCAATGGCCTGGTGCTGCACAGATACTTCTGCACATACAATATTAGAGGGAAATGAAGCTAATGAAGAAGATTCCCACCCAGCATCTGCACCATGACCTGCAGTGCAAGCTGGAAAAACCCACTGAAAACCAAGACACCCCATAATTGTGGGGTGAGTCCAGCCAAGGGCCTGCAGTGCCCCATGTTCTGTAAAGAACAGGCCATGCAAGGGACTCTCCCTGTGCTAAATATGACCTTTCTTTACCATTTCAGCAGGGAGCAAAATACATCTAGTTACCTTTCACATTCTATTTCCATAATCTGCTCAAATTAAAACACTGAATTACTCTTGAACACTGAGCCCTGCCCTTGACACTCACCTCTCCCTTCTAATTAATCACGTTCAGTATGGAAGTGTTGGGATGCCATGGGAAAAGATGTCCTGAGAGGCAGTGAGTTGTCAGCAGGGGGAAACTCTGAGACCCCCTGAGGCATGTGAGAAGCAGCTCCAGATGCTGAAATGCCTCAGGAAGCAGAAGGTGTGTGGTCCATGTGGCTCCTGTTACCCACGGGCTCTGGTGGAGTGCCAGGGCAGCCTCAGCCTCCTGGAAAATGGGATGTGGTGCCTCCCCAAGCACCTGCACATGCCAGCCCCAGGGAGCCATGCCACAGAGGTCAGAGGGGATGGCCCAGCACAGTCTGAACTCCTGGGAGCTTGTTCAGGAGAGTCCTTCCTCTCTTGGGTATCAGTTCCCTCGCAGGAAAAGAGACATTGCACAGGAGGGTGAGGCCATGCACAATGCAAGTATCTACATCAAACTAAATATGACCATTTCATTCAGTAAATCTTGAAATACTCCTACTAGTGCTGGTTTCTTCCCTTTCCAATGTCTTCCTTCTAAAATGAAGTGATTTTGTCCTCCCAGGAGAGAGGCAAAGGAACACATGTCAGGCACTATAAAAATACAATCAAGGGAGACTCTTCCTGTGAAGGTTTTTGATCTAGGAAGACTACACACAAGCTAGAGGAAAAGCATATCTCTCAACACAACAGCAAGTAATGCCCTGGCTCTAAGTCAGGAAACATCTAACAATTTTGTTTATGGGGGGACATTAGTGACCTTCAGCAACTGCAGAGAAAGTGCCCCAGGACTTTCCCCAGCCCCAGGACCTTGCCTCAAGAAGCACATGAGGCAGTGCTTTCCAGCACATTTCACTGCTAAAACTCCTCTTTGTAAACCAGCAGGGTATCAGTCACTCTTGGCAGGGCACCTGCTGCAATATCTGAGCACAAACTCTTTCCCCTTTGATTGGAGAACCACAACATGACACAGGATGTCTCCTGATGGCAGTGTTTTGTCAGGGTGCAGTAATCTGAGAAGGCTTCCTCAGAGTTTCTTCACAGGCAAGCAATTGTACTAGGGGATAGTTGAACTCTGAATTTGCTGCACAAAACTCCCTTTTATAATTCCCTGTAATATCTCACCATTGGCTTGGCAGTGAGACAAACAGAAACATTTAAGTGCATTTTAAGTGGAAAGAAAAAGCTGGTGATTTACTCTGCCACTTGACTGACAGCTTCCCAGGTGACAAACCTGTGGCAGCTCCCACAGCCAGATAACCCTGCAAAGTGTGATTCACAGTGGGATGGTTGTTGATCCTTGTGCTGAACAGTTCAGAGGAAAACAAATATCTGTGAAAGGCAATATTTATCTATTAGTCTCATAAAATATTCTGCATTTCTGATTTCCATAAAAATCAGATCTCAGAGGTGCAGTGAAATACTGACTTCATTCATTATTCAGGACTCCTCACTTTTTCACAATAGTAACTAGTCTGTGAAATATTCTGAGGAATGACAAGCCTTTTTAAATTCTGAAAACCCAAAAAGAAACCCTGTCAAAGGTGAAGCTGTAAGAGTTGGAAGGAAAGATATATATGGGTAAAACTCCTACTGTAACAGTCTCAAAAGCTTACAAGGTGGGGGAAAAACCCCAAACAACTCAGCAGGAACACAAGCTTGTTTGTCTCATGTTCTTAAGTTCATTTTTATCATCTAAGAATCCAACAAACAGTTCTTCATGGTTCTTCAATACCCCTCTCCATTCTGGACAGGTTCCCACCTTCCATGCACTAGACCCTTCCATGACTGTGCCTTAGGGCACTGTAACCATATGGTCCATCTCTTGATCAAAGACACATGGCCCAGCTACCCACAGAAATGTTCCCCAAGGGCATCAGCCTGCAAGGATACAATTAAGAACTCACTGAAGCAACAAACACCATTAATTTTTTCAGCATGTTTATGGCAGTAATAAATGCAGAACAGTTAGAGATATAGGAAACTTCTTGTGGAGAATATACAAAAATACACAAGGTTCTGTCTGTTGCTTTGTCACCAAAACAAGTCAAACATTCTCTCTGCTGACTGAAGAAGGTGGCAGCACAGTCAAGTAAGTTGAGAAATTCCCCCCATTTTAAATGAGGTCAGGCTTTGTTAAAGTGCTAGGAATACATTTCTACCACAGGCAAGACAATTTACCTAAGTATGGCACTACTCTATACAAATGGGTAGCCAAAACTCTGTGATGTATTTACACCATATTTATGTATTTGCTGTATCTATCAAAGGGTGCAGAGCCTGCAAACTTTCTCTTCTCCAGTCCTGCCTGGCTCTGCATGGTGCTGCACAAACACACACTGAGAAAGCCTTTTCCCCAAACAGTATGTGGAGTGGCCAGAGACTGATGCCCAAAGGATTCACACCAGGGCTGTCTCCTCACCGACTCTCAGGCTCTGTGGCTGAGGATAAAGCCAGACCTCTTGCACAGCCAGTTTGTTATCACAGTCCATTTACACAAGCTGGCACAAGCTCCAAGGAATCACCCTTTTTGATTTGCCTTTTTTACTTAGTGCATTCCTTTTCCAAACCCTTCCTAGCCCTGGTGGTTCAGACTGAGCCACCAGATTCACACCTGGCCCAAAAGGCTCATCAGCAATTGCATCAGCTCTCTATCAACACTGCCATGCTTGTATTATTATTCCAACTTCAGCTTATCATAACCAAGCTCCAAAACAAGCCTGGGCCCCAAAGTGCTGCTCTGTCTCAAGGCCTGTTCCCAGCTATGCTGGAGTCTGCTGGGCGTTTACAGTAACAGCCTGGGTAAAAAGGTGAGCCAAATAACAAGTTTGGCAAATTAAATCCTAATTAACAAGGCCTCTCAGGGGCCTAATTAATCTTGCCTAGATTTCCATAAACTCAGAAAATGTAACAATTGACAGTTTCTTTCCTATTTCCCATCTGTAGCTGCTGGAGCAAGGAGCCACTTTAACCAGTGCCAAAACTGGTTTAGGTTCTGCAAGGAAAGAAATGATCTCCCTGTTCCACTGAGCTTAGGATGAACCTGAGCAGCCTCTTGCTGGCATGTAAATGCTCAACAGAAGCTGCATTTCTCTGCATGCCCATCCTAGGCAGGGCCTCTGTGTCCCTGACTGAAAGAAGGTCAAATAGCCCATATCTCTTCTTAATTTTTAATCGCAATTTCATGCTGTTATTTCAGCTGCTGGAGGCAGTGTAGCACAAATCCCTCAGGAGTAATTCCTAGATACTCTCTTGTAGGCTGGCCTACTTTTTCTTCCTGTTCAGTTACAAATTGCTTCTCTGAGCCCAGATGTGTGACAGTGCTGGCAAAGCCTGCCTCCCCCCAGACAAAGACATTCTACACTGCAGCATGTAAATATAAAAACAACAAGAAACCTCACCACCTTAACAATCACATTTTCATTCTTCTTTGATTCTTCTCCAGTTTCTAAAAACAGACAGGATAATCAAGATCTCATTTCAGCTCCATAAGCCCAGCTGAGTATGATGGTTTAATTTTAAACAGTTCTGTTGCCTCTGATGCAGGACATTGCCATGGTCCCCCTGTGGCACTTCTGTGACACTTTGCTGTGACAGAGTCCCACAGCAGGACAGGTCACAGCCCTGCCAGGAAAACCTGGGGGGACACCTGAGTGAGCAGGACAAAGACCACTTGGTTTTGTGAGGACTTTGGATGTGGCAAGAGCTGGGACTGACATGAGAGACAAAGGATGTGGAAAGGTGTCCTGGAGCTTTCATAACTGGGAAAAGAATTGGGCAATTTTATAAACTGTCTGGGTCACTTTGGTGGCAATTCTTGAGGTTATTGAAATGTTTTTGAACCCTGAAATACAGGAATTACTTCTGTAAAATTTCACTAATGGAAGAAGGTTTTTATTTTAGTGGGAACATTTCTAGCAGTGTGTGCAGCTATTGTTTTGAAAAATGAAAGAAGCTACCTTTAAAAACAATACACTGCTCTCAGGTTTGTCAGGGAAGTTAAAAGGCAGAAAAGAAACAGTCAGATTCTTTTTGTTTGCTTGTGCAACGAGGGATTTTGCTGGTTTAATCAGCTAGAACATCCCTCTGTGCTTGACTTTCTCTTTACAGTTTTATAGTAACCTGGAATCTTGGTTTTATCAACCAGCTTTTACACATTTACATTTTCTTCTTCCAAAAAAACCAAAAAGAACCAACAACAACCAAACCCACAAATAAAAAGAAAACAACCAATTTGAACCGATGTTATTCACTAAAAAAACCCCAAACCTATTTCAATTTCACAGCCCTATCACTGTAAATACTCCAAGAAGAAATAGACAATTGTGATTGTCCCACAATCTTCCATAAATGAAGCAGAAATTTCCCCAAGCAGCAAGGAGAAATGATACAAAGTAGAACAAGAAAAAATTTAAAAATCAAGAAAGAAAGAGCCAGTGTCAATTTATGAACCAGAGGACAAAGATTTCCTTTTCATGCAAATGTCAAGAAACCCAGTGAATGCTGTGTGCCCTGCCCTCACACAGCTACTTTTATTACAGGTATTCCCCAAGGGCTGTGGGTCAGTCAGGATTTGTTCACCACCCCTGACTGAGCAGTTGCACTTCTCTCACAGGAGCACAGGGCAAGGTGGGCACTGTCATAATATCTCTTTGCTTTTGTTGCTAAGAATGCTGTACTCAAGACACACCACAAATTAAAGTGGACAGATTTTCAGTACATCAGACAAATGGCACTAAACCACAAAGCCATACATACCTGAAGGATTAAATCAATGGGGATGTGGTTTCCTCAATAAAAGAACCAACTTTTAGCTTTCAGTCATTTCACAGCTTCTACCTAAGGACAGTGCTGTGGTGCCTTGTACGAGGAGCAGGTGACAATACTGTGCCACAGCCTAAACTGGTTTATCCAAGGATGGGAGGAATATTTTGCCATGGCAACTGACAATTTCAGAAGAAACACCCCCAAAACTCTGCTCTGCCAGAAAATCAGCAGATTAAAAGGTTGAAGATAATGCCTCAGAAAGAAAATTAAGGTTGAGACAGAAAATGTCTATTAAACAGTGGTTCTGCCAAAGAGAGAGGTGACAGGCTTCAAAATGGTAAAGCTCTGAATGCTATACAAAACACCACCTGGGCCACAGAAAAAAAATAATACTCAAAAAAAAGGGACATAGATAACAATAAGTACACAATTACTTTCCTATGGATGCCTTGAAAGATGCTCCAGTCAGAGCTTCATCTCTGCTGCCAAGTCACAGCTGTGATGCCTGAACCAGGCAGTCACACTTCCCCCTGTCTCAAACCACCCAGCTAAATTTAGTCCTCCTCTGCTCTGACACAGGTGACTGCAGATATCCTCATGCAGCTAGTGGGGAGAAAAACTTTTGAGAAGCTGGTGAGGGACTCCTAATTGCTACTGAAAATATTTTCAAAGCAGCAGATCAGCCAGCAGTCCCAGCTCCATCCCAGAGGCAAACACAATTTATTTGTCATGTTTCAACAATTTTTCTGCTGTTCATACAGTGTAATTAATCACTTGGCAGGCAGGGGAACACACAGAGGACTGAAAAGGCAGCTCATTCTTTGATATGCAGCAGTCATCCTGTATTTTGGTAAGAGACAGATTCACTCTTATTTACAGATGGGAACAGAAGAAAAAAGGTATGTGGCAACTCAATACAGCAACAATTAATAAGAAATAAACAGCTTTGATTAAAACAAGGACCCTACCATTATTGTACCTTACAATATGCTCTTCCACTGGTTTGCATGTATGGCTTTTGGCCATTGATTGCAAATGAAAAGGCAACAACTCACAGGTAGAAATAGTCTGTCCCTTCACAAGGGGCACTCAGAAGTGCCCTGCTAGTGAGAGGCTTAAAGATCTGTCACTCATCCCCCTCTTCTGTCATCTGTTGGGGTGATCTAGATTCAGGCTCCTTTCAAACTTGAGCAGCCAAAATGAAGAGCTGACAAAGGAGCTCCTGTTCTGATTCTCAATTCCCTAAACTTAGGTGCTCAGACAGAAGAGCACCTGGACCCACACCACTGCTTCTCAGGGTGTGCAATGCAGATGTTGGCCAGGGAGCTGCAGATGCAGCCAGGATAATTCCCTGAGAGGCTGTGGCCAGTGCTCCCAGCTGGCTGGGTGCCCAGGAAGGCCTGGAGCCATTTGGAAATAGGAGACACAGGCACTCTGCTTTGTTTGAGCTGGCTCCATCTGGGCCTGGCTTTTCACACACCAGCTTCAGCTGTGGACTTTGTGTTGGTTACCCTCTCCAAAAGGCTATCCAAGGGCTCTGAAGTGCTACCAGATGCCTGTCACAAAGCAAACTGGACTAGGGAAACTTTTGTCTCCCTTCAAATTGAAGCCAAAACAAGAGTTGAGGCCATAGCAGCAAACACTGGGAAAGGAATTTGGGATTGACAAATTGGCTTCTGGCAAATTCTGAGTATTTCTACTACCTCTCTAAAGTCTGTGAGAGACAGAAATTATAAACAGGACTCAACTGAAGCAGTGCCTCAAACGCAGCACAATTCAGACCAAATCTACAGAAACAACTCACAGACAGAAAAGGTTTATTTGTAAGTTCCAAAGCTGAAGGACTCTAGAACTGTTATCTCCTAACTGCAGCCCCATTCTCCTAAATCTCTTTGTCCAAAAAGAAAACACTCTGTGCAGCCTGAATCAATGCTGATGGAAGTCAGTGGAACATCCTGTAGTAACCAAGTTATGCTCTTTATGTTCTGCATATCACACCTTAACAGCCTTGAGCTCAAAGGCAGAGCTCTCCATTTGTGGTATCACTCACACAGCCTCTCATTACAGGCTATTAAGAACCTTCCATGGAATGGCCTCTACATTTTGAATTGCATACACAATAGGAATTTTTTTCTTTTTTTTTTTTTTTTTTTAAAGTTTTCAGACATTAAAAGCTTGTTTACACTGAAGAAAAACAAAAAGTAAAATCAGGCCATTTAAAAAATGTCAAATGAAATGCCCCAAGCTCCTGGTATCAGGGGGTTTTATATATCCCTTTAAATTAATTGCACTCAGTTGTAATTAAAGGCTGGAGGCTTGGCAGTTTCTTCTTCCCCGTTTGACTCAACATATGCAAACAGCTGGATCAGTTCAGCACCTCACAGTAGCTCCTGCCACTTCATCCCACATCTTGGAGTTACCTTCACCTCTTCAGTTTGCTGCCATTGGCTTCAGAAGCTACAATACAGGGAGGGGGCTCTTGGAGGGCAAGGAAAAGTGAAAGCAGAGGACAGGGAAAAATAACTTGTGGCAAGGATAAATCTCCCCTTCCTTTCAAGTCATTGTGTGAATGCAGAGACAGCATAACAATGAACCAGTTCAGTACCTGCCTTTGTGTAAGCACAGCCCCTTGGGTGGAATAAAAAGATGTATTCCCTTTTAAAATATCTATTTGTAGCCTCACAGCAGTTGTGTCCTTCTGCTGCCTGGGAATTTGAGTGCACCTGAGAATTAGAGAGACATGCAAAGGGCATACTGGGGTGAAAATCGGATTAGACAGGCAACTACCATTTGTGCCAATGGGAGCTGCCCAGAAACTCGATTACAGCACCAGGAATTCACACTCATTAAGGCCTGGGAGATGCAAGGATTGCTTATACGTTTTCAGTATGTTCTTTCTTGGGAACGGGGAACAAACACCACGAATAGTGATAGTCTCAAATCCACCTGACCCTCAGCTCTCCTTTGCTTCATCAGCTTGGAAATTCCAACTTGTGCCACAGCAGAGGATGCCCAAGCGGGAGCAGAGGCTGCTGTGCCTTTTCCCGGTCTTTAGCTGACATCTAGCGACCAGAGCCCAAACTGCACCTGGCAGCTGGAGCTGGAGCTGGGCGGTGTCAGCCCCTCCGGAGGGCAGGGCTGCAGAGCAGCTGTGGGATGAGCAGGGATGCACACCAGTGCCCTCCATTCCCTGCCCTCTGCCCACCAGCACAGCCCACCTGGCCTGGCAGCTGGGAAAGGACCTGCTTCTGCTCCCAGGCTGCACAAATCCACACTGGCTCAATTAAGGTGGGCAAACACTGCTGCAGGGCCCCACTGCAGAGGTGCCACCCCCTGCAGGGACCATCCAGGAGGCTGGTGGACATCAGGAGTGACCAGCAAGGCTTCCAGCATGGCACTGTCACATCAGCTCTTGCTGAACAGGGAGGGTCACAGCTTCCCAACAGCTGTTGAGTCCCTCTTTATTATCTGCAGAAGATCCCTGAGGACTTGTTCACCTACAAAGTTTGACTGATTTAATTAGATACAAATCAGTGTTTTCTACTTCTCAGGTGCCAGCCAGCATGTACAGGGAATCTCCCTTCACAGCCAGGTGAATACTATGGGTTGTAAAAGGAATATTACCTGAATGCTAAATGCTTTCCCACCAGTTAACCCGGGTTAAATGCAGCTAAAACAGTATGGATGGCTTGCTAACAGCCATGAACCTAGGGAGGAAGAGTCAATAGGCCAAGTAAAAAACATTTACAATCATCCAACTACACATCACTCCAGAGGCTTCCTCAACCCACTAACATGAGATACAATTAGTGCTTCTCTTACCTGGTAGTAGTAATCAACATATTGTGGCTGGTAGTGGTGGGGCTCAGAGTTTTCAGGGGACAGGACATCTTTTAGTAACTCTTCACAGCCTGGCAAAGAGAAACAAGAGTTTATCTTCCATTATGTGGACAATGGAGGAAGAAAACACTGGTTTGTAGCCAATCTGTATACACAAAACCTTGAAAGGCAGCTTTGGGATTTATTTAAATAGGTGTAACACAACTCTGCCTTCAGAGTTCTGTCCAGCACACATTCAACATGGGGAACTTGATAAGCACAATTATCTCAGCATGGATACACTAGCCTGCAATGAAACTGAAAGCTGAGCATTGCTTGGCTTGGTAAAGCACCTGTGGGGTACAAACCCACGTCTAACCAAGCTCAGGCTCTGGAGTCAAACACTGGATTTGCAGCTAGCAATTACAGCACATCAGTGTCAGTGGAGCTGCCTCTGATTTTCTCTGGTTAAAAAGACAAAGGGGCAATGCCTAAGTGTCACAAATCCCCCTTCAAAAAAAGCTCTGTCACAGAGTGTTTGACAAGCAAATATCTATGCACTGCAACCAGAGATTTTAAGCTTCTGTGTTTGCTTTTGTTAACAACCACATTAAGAGCTGGAAAAATCAATGTGTTTCCCTCAGTCCTTCTCACATTTGAAAACCTGAGACAAATATAGAAACACTGAAATCACCAAATGCCTCATTCCCCATTAATTACCAGTGACTGCACTTGGCAGGGTGAGCTGCAGAAGGCAGTAATGTCAGGCCAGGTTATTTTAGAGCACACAGCTCAAAGCCTTGGGCCCAGACTGTGTGAAACCTTCTCAGCATGTTCTGCTCTATCCTACTTGGAGGCTGCAGTTGCTCAGCAGTTATTTCTCCCTTCTATCCCAGCACTAATGCAATATATTTGGCTGTGACATTATACATGGATACAACTACAAAGCAGGTGAACAGGAAACAGGATGATGGAAGGAAGTGTGAACTGAACAGGTTTATACCATTAGCTGACCTCCTGTCTTGTTTAACATAAAGGAATAATATCTGTAGGAATGAAGACATGTCATGGTTATGGAAAGAAGGCCCTTGCAAAGGAAATCAGTACTTTAGAAACCAGAAAAAAAAACGACCAGAGGTCAATGTTTCTACCTTGGCTCCTTTCAAAAGGCCAGCCAGACTGGTCTGTTAGAGCTAGAGTCACAAACAGCTCCCAGATCTCCAGGGTCTGAAATGTAGAGTCCTTCTGTGTCCCCTCTTTGGTATTCATTTCTTATCTAAGATTACTCCTGATCACATTTTTAATTTCCCTTGTCCACTAGGGAGAACCACTTCATGATAGCTCTTGGCCTGTCATTTATTCAGTAATAACACTGGAGAGAAAAGCATTGCCTCCTGTGCATCCAACTGACTGGTGCAGCCCTCACCACTTCTTCAGCAGAGCCACCCAACCCAGCTTTTACAGCCTGATCCAGAACCTGGCCAAGCACCAGACCCATCTCCAGAACATCAGCAGGCATTTAATCCAATTTGTTTACCAAACTGCATTGCTTCAAATGGCAAACAAAGCCAAATCTTGCTTTTATTGTAGTCACAGGCCAGGTTCCCATCAGTGCTGGCAGATTCAGGGCATCAGTTCATCTGAGCCAGTCTCCTCCTGCAAAGGTGACTTTTCAGTGGGGAGATGTCTGGGTGTGCAGCAGGTACAACCCCCCTGTGCACTGCTCTGCATGCAAGCTGGCATGGCAGCCTGGCTCTCTTCATCCTCCTGGGAAGATTTGCATGTCATTATACTCCATTAAAAAGGGAGGAAGAGAAGGAAATGCTGAGAGACCATTTTCCTCTGAGATTACTAAACCACATCATCACCACCTTGCAGACATCTGAACCTGTTCCAACACCCAGCAAATCAATGAAAAAATGGCCACTGGCTTCAAGAATCTCAAGATGGTGCCACTTTTTTATTCCTGTTAAGAACTGAGTTTTAAGAAGTTCTCTGTTCTCCTCTTCCCTGGGAGGACACAAACCAGAATCCCTTCACTCTGGAGGACTGATGCTGGTCTCTTCCTTGGACCACCCCTCATCACCAGGAAGGTGATGCAGTCAGGTGATGCATCAGCTTTCTTATTCTGTGTTTTTCTGCAATAGTGCCAACACAATATCACCTTTTGCTCCCCTCATCTAAATATAATTTGAATTTTTCAGGTACTCCAGGAGGGTTACACCATGGTGTAACAAAGAGGGAACACTGGAGTGTCTCAAATGCTGTGCATGTGTGTTCTTATCACCCAGGATGTTCTTACTGGAACACATCCTGGTTTGCAGCCTGGGAAGTGCCTGCAGTGAACTAAATTAGTGTTTCACAGTCCACACGAAAAACAACAACAAATCAAGGTTTACTCTGGCAAATCTCAATATGGAAATGGGAAGGTACTGGACAAAGATTTGTTCTTTACTAGCAGAACCACTCCTGAGCAGAACCCTGTGTGCTGAGGTCTGCAGAACTGCCATGGTGGATATTTCAAGCTGTGCAGCAGTGTGCACCCAAGGCTAGAATCTGTCCAAAAATAACCCATTGGAATGAAGCAAAGGAATAATTCCTGCCTACTTTAAGGACATCTTGCACTAGAGATGTCCTATTATTGCTATAAATTCATTTTCCTGGAAAAGGTAGAACTGAAAGCCACTTACATGGCTGATTAGAGATATTTCATTTGGATGTCTACCTGTATCATAAGATATTAATGTGCTCGATGTCCTCTCTCCTTTGCTGCAGTTGGAAAAATTTCATCTACATTTCTGGGCAGCACTTGGCAAGGAGACTTAGCTGCACTGCAATAACAGTGAGGCAGCAGAGAGAGGAAGAGTAACCCAGGAATAGCTCCAGGTCCTTGTGCACCCATTGCTGCAGCTCCACTGAAGGGTGTCCTTGATGGAGAAACACTCTGTGAAAGGCTGTGCTCCATGGAAGTCACTGTGACACAGACTGGTGGTCAGCTTGTGTCTGGAGGAAGGACTAAACAATCAGATCATAAAATGAGAGTGGCCAGAAGCTGCTGAATTTTCTTCCCTGGCTAAAGACATCTGATGAGCCAGGACAGAAGCAGCTTCACTGTCCACTCAGGAGATTCTTTGAAAGATGGATGTGTAGGAGTTCTAGTTTAACAAAGCACTGAGTCACCCTCTAGCCTGGTCTGTCAAAATCATCTGAGTTAAAAAATATTTACCCTAATACTACAAATGCAAAAACAAACATGATTCATTTGGCCAGAACAGGGTCATCTTTAGACCTAAGCAAAAATTATTAAAGTAATTTACAAATCACTGAAGGGGAAGACATGAACCTTTAACTTTTTCAGTTCACTCAGATTGCTAGACATAGCATCCCTTATGAGACAATTTTTAAAATTTACAAGTTTAATTTTAAAAATGGTTTTCACACCCTAACAAACATTCAATTTGCAAACACACATTCTGGCCACAAATAAACTCAATTTTAGCAAAGCTGTTTCCAACAAATGCTCCAAGGAAGAGATTTAACCTGTAACACATCAGACAATTTTCACACACAATTAAGCAGTTTTAATACTCCAGGAAATAAAGTCTGGTTACCTAATTGAATGTACCTGGTTTCTGACATTTTTCCTAACAGCAATAGCTTTATCTGCCCTTGGACCATTAGTGGTGTATTAGACTCATTTATAGTTTTAGGGTGTATTTAGTGAAATTTAGTTAAGTCTTAGAAAACTCTCAAGTACTTTTAAGAGTAGCCAACTCCAGTTCATTGAGCAGCTACAGGGTAATTAATTCCAGGAGAGCTCAGCTCTTCACATTCAGTGACAGTCCTTGTCCCTGGAGCCATCCCAAGCACCACCCCTGTCAGTAAGTTATCCTTACCAGAACAGATAGATCCATCACATCATCTCCAGTTACTGCTTCATTGAAGGTTGAGATCTATAGCTATGAACCTAAATGGGTTTATGTGAACCTGGGGATTTTCTGATGTGCTTTACTGAAATTCCCATGCTGGTGCACTGTCTTGGTCCTAGATATTATAGGCAAATAAACTCCCTTTTAAATGACTGCAATACACCCATCTCTTAGTCCATGCTGGATCTTCAGGGCACAGCTGGGACAACACCCTTCTCAGCTATAGGACTGCAAATTAAATTTTATAATTAGTTGAAGGAGATGGCCAAAACTTGGCACTGGTTTTGTGAGAAGTATTTTGCTTGGAGCATCTGAATGAAACTATAAAAGAAAAAAAAATCATCTCCAGTGAAACAGAAGGCCAGAAACATTCTGCTTTAGAAAACTTTGCTTTGAAAAAACACCATCAAATTTCATACTGTATTATTTTCATATTATTTCACAGTCCAAATAACCTGTCACTGTCAGACCTAGCAGAACAGCCAACATCCCTTCTGGAACATTTCTTTGAAACTTTGGGCAAATCTGTATTCTTGGAATTTTCATTACAAAGTGCTAGGAACTCACAGAGAAACGTCTACTTTTTAACTTTTAGCTGCTTATATATAGCCTGCTTCTAGAAGCTTTCCAACCAACTGCAGTAATTAGATGCCTCAGGATGTAGGGAAGCACAGAGATGGATTTTTGAAGGCACATAATGGTCTGTGTTACTATTTTGAAAATTCAAAGGTTGCTACTGCTGCAGGTGGGGAAGTATATAAATTCACAGCTGTGCTTCTTCCACACTGTTAGTGAATATGAAGGAGCTCCTACAACTCTCCATTTTCAAATTCCATAACAGAGCACAACTAAAATGTCCTTAAAACTTCTACAAGATGAGGGAAAGACTCTCTTGCTCCAGAAGAACAACAGGCTGTATGATTTCATCTGAAAAAACAGTGATTTGCTAAAGCACACAGATTCATAAGTGCAGAAATGCTCTGTGCTGACATGGCTCAGTCTCTCCCATTATAAAAGCCATGAGCCTCCAAACACTATACAGGAGTCAGAATTGTTTTCATAGTTAAAATAAGCTATAAATCTGCCTTTGTATTTTAATTCTGTACTATTCTGTGTTCATACAGTACCCTCTCATCCCTGTGAGCTGTAACACCAAGGGCAGTAGGGGGAGCTCCCCCTTAATTTGTCAGGGCTTGGGTACTTTTAAGCAGAATATCAAAACAAAGAGACTATTGGAAAGACAATAGAAATCTTAAAATATGGGTAACAGGTCAGACTCAATTAGAGCCTGGTCCTGCAAACATCTGGCTGTGGAACCCACCAGCCTGCAGAGCACAGGGAATTAACAGCTCCACTCAAGCCATTAAGTATTACAAGTGGCAGAAAATATTTACTCAATCAGTACAATACGAATTCAGAACAGCAAAAACAGCCATTGGTTCTGCTGAGCAAACAGTAATGGTTCCCATGCTGACCCTGCTGAAATTTAATGGGAATTCAGCCTTTGAGTGATGTTCTGGCTGCTCTCAGTGTCTGAGCAGTGCCACAGAGCACTTAGGCAAGAGGCTACAGGTGTTATTTCATGGCAATTGCTCTACAGGCAGACAGTTATTAAAGCCCTGCAGGCAGCAGATAGAGAGGGCAGCTTCAGCACAAGTAAAACCTTCATACTCTGGCATTCCAATGAAATTGCTGCAAAGCTTTAAATTCAATGGCAAGCCTATCCCTGGCTCTGGCAGAGCCCAATTTCATGAGGAAAGCAGCCTAGACAGCAGGGACTCAGCACAGATGCTAAGGCAAAGTGCTTTCATCCACAAAAGGCCAGCAGAAGAAGCAAAGCTTTCTATAAATAGCAAGCACCATACCTGTCCAGTATTCCACCCCAGAGCCACAGTGAGAAGGAGCTTCTTCAACACACTTCTGCCCTCTAGCATATTTACCCCCACTTGAACAAGTCCTCTCCACCACTTCCCAAGGTCCTACAGTCAGTGGGACTGCTCATCCTTACCCACAGCTCCTGCTACTCAGCAGCTGAAAGAAATTAACTGTTTTCCACCTGACAGTACCAGAGGTACATGATCCAGATGTCATGAGGTCTATCCAGCTCTGAAGCACTGAGGAGGAAGCAAGGCTTGATATCCATTTGTAGAGAACACAACACTTCTCATTTGTACCATGCAAGAGTAAATAATGCCATGGTTTATGGAGGAGAGAGGCCAAGCTGCAGATTTTAGATCCAGTGGTAGGAGTTGCTCTATGAACCAGTTACAGAGCATTAAAAACTCAGATCTTGGGGATTTTTTCAAGTTCCAACATTTAGCTTTTCACTGACATCCAACCCTGATATGAAATGCTCAAACCAACAGCATCAGATGTCAACTCTGATTTGAATCTGTTGCTCTTAGATGTCTCAAACCTCATGATTTAAATAAATTCAAGGCAGTGAACCACCAAAAAACCTTGACACTATATCCCCTTTGTGCAGGAAACAATTTCATCACCATACTAAAAAGGCAAGCATCTATAAGACAAATTAATATGAAGTCTCATAAATAAGAAATATAGTAAGGCATTAGGATTGTAAAGCTTGAATTTAAACATTTGGCTATCAGTGCTAAAGATAGCAAAACTTCATACTCTATTACTGAAAACCCCACTGGATTTATAGTAGCATCTCATTTTGCTCTATTAATCTGACTGCCCCAAGCAATTTTATTAGGCTGAGATGTCAAAGAATCATATTTATAATCTGTTGCTGCCAAGACAAATTGCTTTTGTTTGATAATAAGCCTGCTACTCCCCTTGGGATGTGGCTGCACTAAAACAACATGGTGGAGGCTTTCCATTCTGAAAGGCAGACATGTCCTTTCTGAACTTTAACATAAACAATTTAATTTTTAAGAAAGATATGGCAGGCAGCCAAAGATGAATAAAGTTTCCATGCTGTGAGGTGAGCAAGAGAAGCAGCTTTTCTAAAGAGATGATGTGAAAACATGCAGCACAGTGTCTTATCAGAAATAGATACAGCTGCTGCTGCTTGGATGATAAACATTAGTACTGAGTCTGTGTAAGTGTTGAAATGCTAATGATGGGCTAAGGGAGCTCTAGGTGATGCTGCACAATTGGGTGATTTCTCTGCATCTGCTCACAGACACATCCTAACAACCATCACATAAACGATTTGCACCCTACATGCTCCACACCTGGGCTTTAAGTAATTCGTCAACTTGGAGTGCAAGGTACTCCAGAGAGTTTGATCCAGCCACATCTTTGCAGGATTAAACCTTAGAATATGAACACAAGAATCAGTTCCCACAAGGATGAAAACTCCCAAGCAAAACCTCTTGGGCCTCATGACTTTGATAACTCAATATTCTCACGTTGTCCCCACAGAAAGGAGATGCAGCTGCCCACTCCATCGCTGAGGGTACATGGACAGGGGCACAGTTACCACAGGAGAGATGTTCTGGGTCATTTCTATCCCTTCCTGATGGTATTTTGTGCATTTGTGCAATCTTTAGACTGTGAATTACAGAAGACACCAGATCATTTACAGAGCTTGTGTCTTACTTAAACTAGAACTCAGTTTGCTACAGCATTTTCTGCTCAAGGAAAACCCCCAGCAGAGACTTCAGGGTCTGTGCACAAAGGTAATAAATTTCCTCCTGGGCTTTCTCTTGCCTTCTTTTCACACACATCAGTGCCACCTTGGACAGTGTCTCCAAGACCATTGATGAGAGCAGATTCTCACTGTAATTTTACCTAATTATACACTGCCATAAACTTTAATTAAAGTACTGTGGTTTTACACTTTTGCATCGTTATGGCTTCATAATAATCTCATCATAGCAGACTCCCCAGAGGCTTCTCCTGGAACCACACCACCATCACTGTGACATTCACCCTGTCCCTGAAGTGAAGCCTCTGGGCTATGACACCACTCCAACACTTTACAATGGACACACCACTGTCCAGAAAAGGACAGGATATGGATTATTTCACTATGGGAAGTTAGAAAAGCAATCAGCAGCCAATCAGCTGAAGTCCCTCCTCACTGTTTTTCTGTTGCCTTTAGGCTAAGCTGTAAAGCATAACAATGTCTGAGTCTTCTGTCAAGGACTGTTTCCTTGGAAAGGAGGTGGTTGGATCCACCTGATCTCGATCTTCAGGGTTTTCATGGCCAACCTGTAATTAACTCATTTCCTTCCAATACATGACCCTAAGTACCCTGATAACATGAATTAATTACACCTTGCAGATACCTCAAGGGGACTATAATAGTCTAAAATTTCCTAGTAGAGAACCAAAAGCCCAAGGGCTCCCTAACTCCCTGAGGTAAATCAGCAGCAGAACAAGATCAGAATCTGGAAATATTAAACATGGGCCCTGCCTGTTACCACTAAGCTACTCTTTCTTCTGCTGTATTCTTCTTCAAACCACAATACATTAATTCTGACAAAAATTAGCAGGAAACCAATGTCCAAGCACCTATGGATGCAGGAGCTCTGGCATTGCTCACCACTGATACATGAGATTCACAAAAAGAAAAAATATCCTGGCTCTGTTCCCAGAGCTGGTCTACTGTCACTACAAATAACCACAGTTAAAAGAGAGGATGTCTTTGATCATTACATTTTCTGCAACCAGAGAAACATCAGTGGAACTGAACAGAATTATTTTTAAGAAATATGCACATACCTTTGATAGCAAAAACTCCGTGACAGAAGTCCTTAAAATTGATTCTGCCCAAATCATTCGGGTCCAAGTACTTTGCCAGTTTTTCCACCTAAAATAAAAGATGATAAAATATGTGTTGATCTTGGTGTATCATCTGTTGCTCTGACACACTCTGTATCTTCCACAGAAGACTACAAGTGGAAGCATACTCACACTGTTCACCTGAACCAGCCAATGAATGGTTGTACAAGGAGAAATCATGTCTTGCATGATACTGGTGCCAATCTTGTGGCATCACCCCCCTTGGAGAGAAATTCTCAGGGAAAAAAAGAAGTGTAGCCAGATGCTACACACCTCTCCCAACCTTGGCTACTTCTTTTGGTTTTTTCTTAAGTACTCAAAAGTATCTAGTAGTAAGTTTATTAGCAACTTACAGGAAAAAATTCTAGAAGTAAAAAAGAAAGAAACCCAACCCCCAACACCAGTACACTGTACAAACAAGCAATGTACTTACTCCTTATAATCTCAGATTCACAGTTTAGCCTTTCTGATCATTATTCACTGATACAATGAGATTATACTGAATTTAAACACAGCCACCAAATTAACATTTGCCCCAAAAATGGTCTGGCAAATTTTTCAGGAGGGTTTGAGGAGAGATGAAGAAAAGGAGATTGGAGAGGCTTTTGTGTGGAGGAACAAGTAGCTGAAGAAGAATAAGGTGAGAGGCAGAACAGTCCAGGGAGGTGAGTGCACACCTGGACACACAGCTGGCTATTCTTCCTGACAACCATGCTGCTGGAGCTTGTGTAAGCCCCATGTGTGCCTGTGCCTGTGCCTGCAGCACCTTGCAGGGACCCTCACTGAGGCACAGGCAGCCTCTTGCTGCTCCTGAGAGCTCACAGCCACTGCACAGAACCCTGCCCTTGGCCTGGGCCCTCCACACAGCCAGGACTGTGAGCAAGCTGAGTGCAGGGACAGCAGGCGTGGAGGATGCCACAGAATCCTGCTGCAGCACAGTCTGTGTGAGCTCAGATATGTCAGCCTGAGCAGCAACAAAAGCCCAGCTGGGAAGATGCAGCAAATGAATCCAGATGACCCAGTTTCTCCATTTTCTAGTGTGTTTTTTTCCCATGTGCTAGCAAAACCCCAGCAGTTTCCCAAAGCCCTGCAGATAATGCACTGATTTGTGCACATGACACTTCTTACAGGCACCTCCCAATGCTATCAATTCCCTCTGTACCAATAACTGCCATTGATAAATAAGCCAAAGGGCTCATTTAGAACAAGCAAATCTGGATGAAAAAAATGACAGAATTTTTACTCATATACAAAATTCAGTGTTGAATGAGAAAGGCACAATATGATCATTAAATTGAATCTTTTCCCCTCTCCTTTTCTTAGAGAAAATAAAAAATAATGTAGGCAGGGCAAATAAGGAGCTATATGATGAGTTCAGCACTCATGACAAATTTCAAATTTCATTTTCTTAAAACTTCCATATTGCAGAAACTGGGCAGCAGAGCCCAGATGTGAACTGTGGCGTGACTCATGATCAAATTCCCACCCTGGCATCACAAGGAATTACTGTAACCTCACTAATTTAGAGCACCAGAACACATATCTGTTTAAAAAAAAAAAAAAAGAAGCTGCTTTACCAGAAACCACAGTGTGTGGTTAATGCACACCAGACTAGCTGAAAATCCTGACTGAAACCAATTAAGTAGAGACATGCTTGATACGGATGGAAAATCCAGGTTAGTATTATCCCTGTCACCTTCACAAGCAACAATTGTGTTTTAAATGTTAATGCATGAGTTCCTGCAGCCAGCTGGGAAGCCTCTAGTTTATTTAATATTGTGCTATAACACAGTGGTGTCACTGGGTGTTCCCAGTGAATCTGGCACTTTATTCCTCAAAATTGATTCAATGATTTTAGTCTACCCATTGCTCAGACATATAAAATTACACTTCTGAAATCAAACTAAATGAGATGTTATGTGTCTGGGAGTGTGTATTAAGGAGGAACAGAGGATATGTTCACATTTAGGTCTAAGTAATGTCTTAACAGTAAATGAAATTATCACCTGAGCAAAGTGCTTCAGTGTCCAGTTTCCCCTAAATCTAATTTGCAGATTTTCAATTGGATATTACAATTCAAATAACTGACATCAGTGCAGGAGACGATGAAGAATTTAGAGAAGAGCCTGATGGAATTAATGCCAGCAGTGCTCACATCTTCAGCCAGGAATAAACACAGCTCCCAGCACAGGTCAGGGATAAAGGGATTTCAATCAATGGGGCCTATGTTTGCCTCCATGCTTGCATAGGGTTTGTGCATTAATATACACACACATTTGGTGCATAAATCTCTGCAGATTTGCACAGTCTTCAAGAGCCTGCAGTGCACTTGATCATGTATTTTTACCAGTAGCTTTCTGGAATAAGGCAAGAAGCTCTTCCTAGTTAATTCTAGACTGAAGGCATTGCTTTAAGTCAAATTTCAATCTGTGACCAAATAAACCATGGCTACCCCTAAATCTTCTCTGGTGTCCACACTATATAAACCATCCTTCTGCTTCACTTTGTAAAGAAATAAAGTCCTCTCCTCCTCCTTCTCAGAAAGGTTAGCTCCCCACAATGAATCAAAAGTTGTTTTATTTCTTCACTGTCTTGGAAAACTTATGGAATTGTCAGCCTACCTGGGAGCTGGGTGACATTGAAGGTGTTTGCCTCTGTCCCTTGGGTTTCCCAGGCACCCTAAGTGCCCTGCAAAGGACTGTTTGCCCCATGCTGTTTTCTGACACATATCAGGAAGCTGGGAACACTTGAAAAAGCAGAATGGAAAGGATGTTTGTAGTAGGAGGGAGTAGAGGGAGTGGAGTAAGGGGAGAAGAGAGGACAAATCACTGACAGATCTCAGAAGAGATATACTGAAACTGATCTTTTCTTGCAAGTGAGTTCAATACAGGAGCACCTGTACTGGATAGCCAAGGAACCCTCTCCAGACTCCTGGCCCCAGCTCTTGTACTGAAGCTGCCAAGACACTATGGGTGCTTTCTCCAGCAAAGATTTTCTGACTGGAACTGAATCCTGCTTCCATTTGCAGGCAAGAAGAAACTCAGACCTCTACTGGCCCCACTTAATTTTCTTCAAAAAAGAAGAGATTTTGTTAACACAAAAAACGTTTGTAAGATTTAGAAGTAATTGAGTTCAGAGGGACCCCACACCAGCTCTATTCATTGAAATCTTGCAGCAGGATCCAAATCACAGCCAGAAGATGCCATTTGAAATAAACAACTTGTCTCAGCTGTTTGCCTTCATGCTGCAGAGCTCTGTGAGCACGTCTCACCCTGAAGTGTGAGCAGGGAACACCTGGCAGCTGTGACAAAAGCAACACAAGCACTTGGAGGAAAAGGTCAGGCTGTGCTGCAGCAGAGACATTTGGGCAGGATCTCCTGAGGCAGGAGCATTTGTGAGAAACCTCAAAAAAACAGCAAAAGGAGATTAAACATGTAAATGCTGCAGGGTGGAATTAGAGAGCTTCCCACATGATTTATACAAGGAGCAGCACTTGCACTTGCCCTGGTTTCAACAGACTGGCCTTTCCCACGTTTGGAAAGGGTGTAAGTTTACACTGCACAGTTTGAAATGCTGCTCCAGCAGCAGGGCTGGGCAGTGAGACCACCACGGGTGTGAGACCCACCCCTGTCCTTCCCACTGGCCCCTGGGTTCAGGTGTTCTCAGCACTGATGTGGTCCCAGATGTTGGAACTCCTCAGCTGGAAGGGCTGTCTTTTGATGAGCTTGGATTTATGGGTGGAGGGGAAACAAATGAGATTCCTCTGATATTCTGGCATTTCAGGGAAGCAACACAAGAAGAGGGAAATTATTTTACATTGCATTGGAGAAACTAACACTCACACAGTTGTGGTATCCACTGTCATATGAAATGCTGGAAAATAGGTTGCAAAGAACTGACACACAATTAAAACATCTTATGCAATCAAAAAAAGAGAGTTTTCTGCTGTTTAATTTGGCAAATGGGAGATAAAGTGATGTTTTGTTATGAGGTATAAAGACTTCTGTAAGCAGGCAACTGTAGGCTCAAAAAGACTGTAGCAAAGACATTAAGAGCCATTATCAGCAAAATAAAACTGAACAGACTCCTATCAAAAGCAAAGCACAGTTTTTTATCAGCTTGATTGTTTACCCACCACAGCTATAATCAGGAAGGGTCTGAAACCATAAAAAGCAACTGGAGTCCCTCATCTGAGGCCTTTTGAGAAGGTGAGACACACCTGAAGATCTACCTAGCCCAGAATATGTGGGTTAAATCTGAGCTGTCTCCATCTCAGATGACTGATGCTCTCCCTGAGCCTGACCCTCCAGCACACAGGACCATGTTCCCTGTCACCCATGGAAGGAGTGGAAGGCCAGTGTTTGGGAGTCACGAGTCCAGTCAGCCCTGGCAGACTGTGCATTGTAAATAATTCATACCACTGCAAACAGCATCATGAATTTCCATCAGCTGCTGTCTGATCCCAAAGCATGCAGGGACATACATCATTGCTGGAAACAATGGCTTTGAATTTGCTTTGAATTTTGATTTCAAGCATCACTCATTGCCCCTTTATCTGTGGGCTTCAAGCCTGAAAGTTGGCTTCTCTGTGACCTCTCTGTAAACACAAAGGATTGTTTCAGTTTCTGCTTTAACTGTGCATACCCAATTTACCAGCTAGAAGGCAGATCTTGGGATTGTGTCCTAAATGACATGAGCAAATCTGTTGAGTAATCTTGGCCTCAGCAAATTCCTTCTTCTGTCAAATCCATCATTTACTAATGGCTGCAATGCAAAAAGTCTAATCAAATTCAAGGGAATCCATTCACGTGTCTTCCCTGGGTTTAGCATCAACACATGGAATTGCATCTTCTTCCAAATATGACCTGAGTCCATGGATCCTTAGTCCAAGGGGAGAAAAATATCCACCAGTCATCCAGATGGAGAAAACATCCACCATGTGGAGTATGTGAAAGAAAGAAGGAGTTGGCTCCAGAGGCACTGCAGGTGGCTGAGTGCATTCTGAGGAAAAAGGAAGCTTCTAGTGCTGATGTGTTATTAATGTTCTGTGCAAGCATCACCTGGGCTCAGGTGGGCAACAGATGGTGAGTGCAGTGGAGCTGCTGAAGCAGGAGTGGCAGAGCACTGAGGATCTGCAGCACTCACAGCAGAGCAGCTGCTGCCCTTCCCAAAGGCAGGGACACACAGCTCCAGTCTGCTGGGCTGGGCTGGGCTGGGCTGCACTGGCAGAGGGACAAGGAGCAGAGGAGGGCAGGAGCTGTAGGATCCATATCACAGCTCCCAGGGCAGGAGGGTTTATCTTGACTGGAAGATCCCTGCTGTTGGGGAAGGACATGGTATCCAGTGGCACAAAAGCAGAAAGTCTTCCAGTAGCATGATGGTACCAGCATATTATTTCATCTGCCTTGGCTTCCCCTTTTTTAAAATGGTGATGGCAACACTCACACCACCCTCAGAGTGCACCACAAAGGCAGTGATGCTGCAGACAGCAAGGAAACCTGCATGGAGCTGGTCCATGCTGTAGCTTGCTGGGTTTCTTGCCCTGTCTCACTTGCCCATGGGCTGGTGTCTGTCATCTCTGAAAACATCTGCTCAAGTGACATGAAACACCAGGCATACTGATGATCTGACACAAACACAGGTATGTCTAAACTTGCTGAGCTGCAGTGAAATCTGCCCCACTGGGCAGACCCTGGTCATCATCTTGTTTTCAGCATTTTGTTATGTTAACAGCATTTTATTATCTTCTGATGGTAAAAGACTGAGCCACACAGTACTGCTGAGAGAACACATTAGAAATGGATTTGTTCAAAACATTCTAATATGCAAATGAGCTATTAAGAGAACATAATGCACCATGAACCCCAATGAATGTTTGTGTATAACAGAAATACAGGCAGTGTCAGGAAAATTGATGCTATGATTTCTGTTCCACATTGAGAAATCACTTGCAGTCTTCAACACATGATGACACAAAGCTAATTTGGGATAACAACAAATACAATTCTTGCCATATAAGACACCCCACTATTCTAGGTATTGTTATAGAGGGGTAATGCAATGGTTGGCTTTGCAATTAAGGGATGGATGAATGTATGTTAAGAGAAGTTTTACTGATGTAGAGTTGTGTTACTGTGATTTGTTTCAGAACTTTCTCAGAGTATACATCCCAAAGAGACAGTTCACAGCTACAAATACTACCTTCCCCCATTTTATCTTCAAGCCAGAAACCACCAAAATCTTGGTGAGCTTTTCCTCTGTCAGTCTACACCTTTGGATATATCAATTGTTTATACACACAATACTCCTAGAAGAGTAATTCACATTTATTTTGTCCCTCTTAATGCAATGTAGCAGCTGACAATGATCAAATGCCAGAATCATAAGACCAACCTCTCTCTACAGTCTCCCCCACGATCTCTGGATATGTGAGAACTGAGAACCTTTCATGTAGTTACTTAAATTGCTGATTTAAACAGGATTCCATTTCCCTCCTTCCCTCTGATGCTTTGTTGCAAAACAAGACATTTGGCTGGGCCCACCAATCTTACAACAGTCTATGGGGAATCCCACACAGTCTGGAGTACCATGGGAACAGAGAGCAAGGCTAAAAATATGCCAAGCCATCTGTTCACTCTATAGTGATTTTTTTTGTTGTTGTTGTTGTTCTGGAAACAAGGGGTTAATGCGTTGAACTGTTTTCTCAAAACCACTGATTCACTCACTTGCTAAAATTAGTAGGGCTGCATTAACACCTTCTCCTCCACAGCTATCAGAATGGAAGCCAAGGCTGCCGGGAAAACAAGGCTGTTAGCAAAAGCTGTGACAAGCTGAAAGGAGGCACAGCCCATTATCGAGCCCATTAGCATAAGTCAAATACAGCAGAAAATAGTCAGATCACAAGAGACACATGAGGCAATTGGTCATGTGGGTGCAGAATGCTTTCCTCTAAACAAGGAGCCGAAAAATGTTTGCATAACATCAGGCTTATCTACAAGTGCTGCAGCATGGATTGATTTTCAGTGAAAATATTCTTCCTCTCTGCAGCTTGTGGTGTGTGTGATCGTTCTCATTGGTACATAAAGGGAACTTACACAGAATAATATTTTTCGTAGCTTTCAGTTGCGAGACATCAGCCAAAGAGGATCGACTCTCAGAATAATTATCATGTTTTGTAGTAAAACTGGGGAGACAGGTGGGGCCCTCAGTGCCAGAAAACACCTTCTTGGTGCATTCCTCGCTGACACACCTGCATTTTAATAGAAGTGTTATGGTTTGCAAAGAACAAAATACCAAAGGCCAGCAGGAAGGAGAGGGTGGGGAGAGCAGAGCAAATCAGGCAGGTTTTACAGGGAGCAGCTCCGACACCAACGGGTCTCCAGGGATCCACCAGTGCTCAGAGCCAAACAGCAGCTTCAGAAAATTCACCAAACCAGAGCCAAAAGCCAGTGCTGAAATCCAGGCAGTGGCTCCAATGCACAAAATCCCAACAAGGCACTTTTGTGCCGGCCGTACGATGGCACTTCACTGGTTCATCTCTGATTCACAGGTCAAAAACACACCTAAGTGCAACAGCACTCACGAGATATTTCATCACCCAGTTTGTCAGCAAATCCTCACAGCCTGGATTTCCAGTCTCAGGGCTACAAAGCAAGTGTTACACTTCAGACAGTCACTTCTCTTGACCGTGTGCTTTATTGTTTTATTCTCTCCTTTAGGCACAAAGCTAACCCAGCAATATGCAACCAGCACACAGCGCTGTGCTTCACACACAACATCTCCTTTCAGAAAGAATCTAGATTTTGGTCTGAGAGCCAGCCAGAGGCCTGTCCAGAGCAGCATAATTTGGGTACCCTCAGGTCTCTCAGCCTGATCTCCTGAAATCAGTTTTGAACCCAGCTGTTAAAAGGGAATGTCTTTTTGGCTTTTGGCATGCTCACAGATATAGAGCGTGAAATGCAGGCCTTGAGATCTGATCTCAAATGAAAAAGCCTGAGCAGCAGTCCTGAAATTAAACCCAATGAAAGAAATTTCATGGCAAATTAATGCTTTGACACAAATCCTGGGAGGAATGAGTATGGGATGAATCTAGCTCAGGGAGACACACATTAGTTAAGATGACAAACATCTGGCAGAAAGGTATGATTAAAGGAACAATATTCCACTTAGCTGAAGGGAAAGATCTCAACCTTTAAAAAGTGTGGCTGGGACATAATGTCCTTCCCCATCCTTCCCCGAGGAGCAGAGAAGGAAACGAGCAGTAAGTGCCAGTCATTAGGGTGGGATAATTAGCAAGTCTGGAATGAGTGTGACGGGTTTGAAGAGCAGCTGACTCTTCTGACGTTAAGACAAGGGAAGCAGGGAGAGCAGGCTGTGACAGCAGGGGATGAGCATGAGCTGGGACTGTCAGTGCTGAGCAAGGAACCCCCCAGCCAGCAGCAAACCTACCCAAGGCTGGGGGAAGGAGGGAGCCCTTCCTGAGCAGAGCACTCACACCGTGGTAATGTTTTCCAATTCCCCCCGTGCCTTGCTGCAGCTGCCAGCTCCAGGCATTGCAACAGCCCAGAAGCCCCCATGGCATGAGCAATTCCCCTACAGAGAAATGTGTCATTCAAACTGCAGTGGAGGAAACTTCGTATAAAATCACACATAGAAATCCACATTGCCCTTTGATCTACACCGGGGAAAAGCCGTTAGAAGGAATGATAATCAGCCAGCATTTTTGTGTAGAAAGGGACAGAAATATAAAGACTGAATGCATAGAAAATGAATGCTCTTTACAGCCTTAGAAGCTGTACAAGGCTGCTTCATGTTACAGGACTGCCTGCACTGTACATCCTCATTAGCCATCACAGCCTGGTCAACATTAGTACCTCTAAATGGTTTCAAGGCTGCATGGAAGAAAGATCCAAAATGCTATACAAAAATCCCAAAAAGAGATGAAGGTGGACAGCTACAATGGGACTGTACTTTTGTGTTTTAGCAGTGTGTCCAATGAACCTCCTATCAATTAGCCTTGGTATTGTAAGGAGCTCAGTGAGGAACTGGACCCAGCATTCTCAGCTCACTGAACACACTACTGGAGAGATTGTATCTGGCACAAAGGTAATTTTCCCAACTGACGTGTGATTTCACCTTCTCTTCTTATCCAGAAACAGATGTACTGAAAGTGTGCTAGGCCTGGGGACTAAGTTGGAAAAGGCAGATTTTGAAAAAGAGATTTGGGTAATGATGTGGTGACTTTCATCAGCTGGAAAATCACATCTCTCAGGCTCAGGTAAGCAGGTCACTGTTCCCAGTCCAGCTGTCACTCAGGATAATAGTCACTTGAGAGACATTTCTGTCCATCTGTGTGTGGGACTGGACTGTTCATGACTGTATGTACAGCACACAGGTCCATAGGGCTGCTCCTGTTCTGTGAAATTGTTTCCTTTCAAAGCCTTTTAAGAAGTTACTGTTTTGATTTTGCTCATTTCTACAGCTGCCTTTTCCAACTGCCTTTTAGTAGGGATGTAGCTTGCCTTTTCTGTCAACATGTGGACATATTTATTATCTCCCAGTGGTATATACTGGTTTATTTTTGATATCTGTTGATGCTTTGTGTATCAGTATGTGAATTCATTTTCCCCACATTAAAATCAAATGAAACAGCCTGAGCGAAAATATTGTCATTTTGATTTTTCCAGCAAATGTAAGTTCCCTGTAGTTATTATGACAACATGTCACCACAGGGTCACAGACAGTGAAAATTAATTGCTTGGAAAGCAAAACCAACCAACTCTTTTGTTGTAAAAACAAACAGGCACTGTTTAAGGCAATCAGGAGAGCTTCTCCTAGATGGACCCTAAAATAAAGTAAGAAATGGTCACTGGAGCTCTGCTGCTGCCTTCTCCCAGCCTGCCAAAACTATGCTTGCATCTATTTTCCTCCAACATAAAGCTGCCTTGTAGGAGTTACAATCAAGAGGTGAGAGCATGCAGAAATCACAATAGATTTATATTGCAAGGTCCTCACCCAGCTGCATTTCACTGCAGTGCTGGATCAGAGAAGCCAGTTTACTGCTAATAGCTGAACAGGTACCAGCCCCCAGTCTCTGCTGTGTGTTACCTGCTCAGAACATACCTAGTACAGTAACAAGGATGTCATTTACCCTTCAGTGATAAGGCTCAGCAAAGCTCTGTAGCAAAGGCACATGTATGAAACATGACGTGGAATGCTGAGAGCCTGAAATAACAAAAGGAGCTTTCTCAGAGCACCTTTCGCTGGACAAGTTCAAAAAGGAATTCTCAGTGGACATGGTGAGGTTTCCTCATCATGGACTGAAGCAGTTTCATGGTTTCTAGCCATCTTCAGTAGAATAGACATTTTTATATCTGTCTCTCTGCCACTGCTGACTGTGGTCTCAGTGTGGAGGGCTCCCCACAGAGAGGACTGATGGACTGAGTCTGCCTAATGTGTTCATGGACCAGGTGCCTTTTTGTCCATGTCTTCTTAAAATCTCTCTGTGAAGGGTCTGCCTGTGGGAAGAGGTGAACCTCAGGGCTGCAGCTCGGTCAGTGCATAGGGGGGAATGCTGAAGGAAAAATGAGCTGGTGCCAAACAAAAGCAGGTGTCTTAGCAGCAGAGAGATGCTCCCTCCCCACTGCAAACCTCACCCTGTTCACCCTGAAAAGCCAGCAGCTCCCATATCTCTTAATCGTGCTGCTCTGGACAGGATCCATGCACTTCCTGTAAGATTAGGAATAACAACCTCGCAGGCAAGGGCTACAGCTATGACAGAGATGGGCACCCTGCCAACACTCCGGGATGGAGCAGAGACAAACACAATGTCCTGGGGGGATGGCACCACATCCCCCTGGGCTGGACAGCTCCCTGCAGGTCCCTGTGTGACTGCAGTGGCCTGGCTGCACAGCCTGCTGTGATGGAGGAGGTGGAAATGACCCTGGAGATGCTTTGTGGATCTCTGGGAGCCATCTGGATGAATGTGACCTGGAACAGGGCACTTGCCATTCAAGTACACACACCTAAGCTGAGTCACAGTGAAATGTTACACCTGATGATGTCCTTGCTGTTCCTTCCAGGTGTGCATTCACATTTCTCACAAATAAAGGTCGATGCATTTTTATTAAATGACCAAGCCCTGCCCAGACAGAGAAGCAGTGAGGTGGGTATCAAGGTAGTGAGGCAGCCAAAGAACCATCACATCATCAAAAGCTCACAGGACTGGGTTAAAAGGGGAGGGAAGTAGACAGGAGGGGGAAACAACTCCCTTAGCACCATTCTAAACCTGACCTTGAGCAAAGCCAGAAGCAAGGAACTTGATGCAGGAACCACTTGTACTGTATTATACAATGAAAGTCATATAAGAATTTAATGGCCATAAAATCTACAAATCACCAAAACCACTGGATGATTTTTAACTCTAAAAAGTGCTTTTGCAATGAATTTCTGAACCTTGGCAAACAACACTTACCCCCTTATTTGAGAGATGCTGGAAGGCATCAGTATGATGTGGTCTTAAATCAGACTTGTCTCAGACCAAGACCTTCTCCAGATGGATGTCACCTTCCAGCAGCCAGCATCACTCAGAAATGGTCCAGCAGTCAGGACTCCCTATAGCAGAGGAAATCCTCCACCTTCACTGGTCCAGAACAAATCTTTTCATAGGCAGGTCTGTAAAAGCCTCATTAGGCAGGATCAGTGCAAATGTGAAGTGTTGAGGATTTCAAACAGGAAGTGTTTTGAACCTGCATACCTGCTGATCTCAGCAGCTGTGGGTTTTTGGCCAGTGCACTCTTGGGTTTGGGCTGTCTATCATCATAGAGCTGAGAAATGCTGGTACAGACTCTTGTTCCATACCTGCATACAAAGGGCAACTTTCCACACATCTCATGTGGGGAATTCATCACAGAAGAGAATTCATTGTTTCCATTTCTCTGCAGACTTTGATGGGGTGAAGAGACACAGAACAGGATACATTACTTCTTCCCAGAGCTTACAAAATGGTTTTTCCCTTCACTGTAATAGGAAAACTGCTTGAAAAGGACCACCAGGAAAACCTTGCAAAAGCCTCTCAAAATACTGCAACCAAATCAGGGTCTGCCCAATACAGCTCTGTGCAGATATCCTTGGTCTCTTATTGAATGGAGCCTAGAGGGAAGCTCCATGTCTCTTTGAACAGCAGAGCACAGTTCTTTCATGCATCCAGCAGTGAGATCAGAGAAAGCACCAAGGCTCCACAAAAAGGAATATTTTGGCAGTGAAAAAAAAGGGCACCATGTATTTGGCCAACAGTCAGGCCATGAGCTGGCAAAGGAGGCAATTTCCCTGCTCCAGGGTGCTTTATATCTTGATGATAAATTCTTGTGGCTAAATTGCTTCTGGCTCCCACCATGTGTCTGCTCGCTGTGTATTTACACTGCTGCACTGGTGAGAATCAGGGAAAGGTACAATAACTGAATTACTGCTGCACTTGCAGATAACAATGGCAAGGCCTTATAAAGGCTGCATGTGCTTTGTATGGGATGAAAATGAATAAATAATAATAATTAAACAGAAGAATCTAAGAGCATAGTGCCCATGAATGTTGCACCAGGGAATGGCAGCATCAGCTCCAGCCAGTGGTCAGTCTGCCAAGGAAACAGAAGGCAACACTCATACAAAGGGATGAAATATTAGGAGGTGATATTTCTGTCCTTGTTGCTGTCAATTTTATGGGAATGTGGGTGAACAAAGGACTCAGGAAGATGAACAGCAAGTGCTGAGCTCAGGGAAAGCTGCAGAGTTTTACTCTGACAGCCTTCCACCACCAGAGCTCAGCCCAAAGCTGCACAGGAGCTCACTGAGGAGGCTGGCATGGGCTGGAATGAAGCAGGTGCTGCCCAGCTCCCCAGTTTTGGTGTCAGGTGGGCAAACCTGTGGGCTGAGATCCCCACCAAGCCTTGAGCACCTTGCTGAGGGGTTCTACAGCAGACAGGGCATGTTTTGGGGACACCCCTGAGTCCTGAGACATTATGAGGGGCCAACAGCCAGGACAGAGTCACAGCCACACAAGTGTAACCCTGAGCAGGCCAAGTGTGGCGTGGGTCCAGAGCTGAGAGAAGTGCACAAGATCCTTTCCACCGACCCAAACACCTCCTGGCCAGGGTGCAGCACTGGCAGTGAAGAGAAGACAGTTACCATCAAGTCCTTCTCACCTTTGGTCAAACTGCTCACAAGCAGCAGCACTCAGCAGAAGTGAGACTTACCATGGGATTTGTCAGAGATCAGCAGCTTTTCTGAGCTCTGCCAGAAGCATATCAGGGAGAAGCTGCAAACTGCAAGTGTCAGACTCCTCGAAAATTGTTTCTCTGTTAATGATTTTCTGTTGTTTCTCTTGGAAGTGGAAAAAACTTTCCCTGTAACATGGGATACTCTTTTTCTAGGACAAAGAACTACATCTCTAAGTAAGTTTTTCATTCTTGACCTTTCAGAATTCTCTCTAGCCTTTCTCATCTGGTTCTGAAGCATTTTCCTGTGCCTGTATTCCAGGATCAATTACTTGGCTGATTCAAACAGGAAAGTCTCCACTTGCTCCAGAGGATACTTGCTATATGGACTATTAATATCCTGCTGGACATCTAATAAAGATATAAATTCAGGCTAATACAGTGCTGAATTAAAACCTTGCAGACCAAAGCCTTAAGAGGACCTGTGAATGAGGTGCAGGCAACAGCTTTTCAAGGTTTCTCACCCTGGCCATTCCAGCTTCAGACAGAACCTCTGACCTGTGGTCTGATGGCTCATTTTATGCTTGGATACACTGCATATTGACAGCAAAGGGAATCTATGGCAATCACAGCTAAATCTGGGTTGCAGGCTAGTGCCTCAGACAGACAATCTGTCACTCCTTGAATAAATTATCTGCTCAAAGAAGAATGAAATACAATGCTGTTCTAAATAAAAAAAAAAAAAAAATCACTCTTTTCCTGTTGTACTTCCATGGTATTTTAAGCCCCATCCACTGACTGCTCATCTGTGGAAGTTTGCAAACACAGCCGAGGCATTTACTGCCCCAGGGTCTTCCTTCTTTATCATTCAAACACCAGCAACTTTCACACAAGAGACAAGCACCACTCAAGCCCATAATGGCAGGAAGCTGCCTCTGGAGACAAGGTGAGACTCTGAAGCTTTAAGAGCAAATGGATGGCAAATAAAAGTAGGAAGAGGAGAGGGATTTCTTTTTCTGAAAGACACAGCGACACAAAGTGCAGTCAGATCTCATCTGTACTCACTCTGCATCAAACAAATGTCCATGCAGCAGAGTGCTCCAAGATGCTTCAGTCTGTGACAGTGGAAAAATATCTCCAGAGAACAGGAGTTTTCTATACAGTTCCTGACATGTTTTTCTCTAGTCCCTGCTGAACTTAAAACAAACTTCCACCTTTCAGAGAAACAGAATATTTTTCCTGGATTCTGCTCTTGTCCTCACTGAAAGCAAAACTCTCCAAGTGCTTTTAAAGCATCTAATGGCAAGTATGGAAAAAAATCTGTGCCTTGTCTGAAAGGCCATGGTTTAGCCTGGGCAGGAGCTGCTGGCCCTGCTCCAGAGTGAGCATAACTGGTATAATGATAATTCTGCCTGAATAAAGAGCTGAAGACTGAACTCCTTGGGAAAGCCATCTCAGACTGCTTGAATGTGTTAAAAGAGGTCAGCTAGTAAGTAAATACTCAATTAAGGAAGGAGGGCAAGTAATTAGAAAGGCTAATTCTCTGCTGAAATGGTCTGGATGGTATGCAAAACTCACCCCAGCACCACCTAACATACAAACTAAGTCTCAGTTCTTGAAAGAGCAGATCAGCTTTGAGCAGACCTGAGTTACATTACCAACTCATCCACAGATTCAGTGTTTTGGACATGGACAGGTCATCAGTTTCTTTTTGTGTCTACTCCCAAACTCCCAGAACAGTGACAGTAAGTACACACTGAGACACTCAGACACACAGCAATGACCCCAAACCTGTGTGCATCCATAGCTCTGTATACACTAAAGCAATTACTTGTGGCAATTGCACTCCAAGAACCCTAAGAGGCCAAGCAAATGCTTCTTTATCCACAGAGTTCTTCTTGAAATAAGTCCTATGTGAAGGAATCTCATTACTGAAAAATCAGATGTTATTCCACTTCAGGCACCAGAGCAATGCTACAGTGGGGAGCTGGCATACAGCATGGAGACATGAAAAGATGCAAACACCTTATGCAGTGTTATGTAAAAACCATTAGAAACACCAAGCCTGGCTGGTTTGAACCTACTTGGCCTCTGCTCTCATCTACTGCAACACAGCTCCACAACTGACCTGCAGAGGTGGAGAGATTCTAAAAATAACCAGTGCAGGGAGAGGGACAGAAGCATGAGGAGGAAAATGTTTCTTTGGCCTGGCTGACAGATTGGGCAGCAGCTCCCAGTGCCCAAGGGACACCTGGTTCCAGTCCTGCTCTGTGAGCAGCCCTGCACTCCCTCATATCCCAGTGGCAGACCATTTCTGGAATCTAAACATGCCCCAAATACATACATAAGACATGCAAGAAGGGATTTTTTAAGTCTGAGGACAAGCCAGAAATTGTCAAATTATCAAATCAGCCAAAAGAGAGCTCTGACATAAGACAAAAATTCAGTCGTCAGTGAACTGATGTAGGACATCACTCTAATGCTAAGTCAAATACACAGAGCTCTAATTCAGCAACAGGGATCTAATCCCCAGCCTGGTTAGCTTGAGCTCTAAAACTGGAACAATTAAAACGAACCAAAAAATCCTCTGGTTCCCCAGAACAGATCACCAAGCCAATCCAAAATCATCCTTCTCTGCTGGATTATTCCAGGGCTCAGATTTGAGTCACAGCATCCTGTCACAAGTTTATGGCAAGCTGGAAGAAATACTGTTCTTCCCCACTTCCCAATCCCATTCTCATTTGACTACAGCATGTTCTAATTCTTGCACAACTGGTGCTGGGAAAAGTAGTGAAAGTGCTGTAATTGTTTATGCAGGTTAATGTCCCAGCACATACAGCCCACTTCATTCAGTCACAGAGCTAAGCTTATAGAGTACCTGGGAACAATTTGCAAGCAGATGTAACACCCAGATTTCATCTAACACTTTCAACAACTTTTATTTTATCACTGACATTGACTTCAGGTTACTGCTGAGAGATGGGCAGATACAGTGAGAGCACATTAGGCATGAGATCCCACTAAAGCTGGCACAGATGTGCTGCATCCCAAATTCTGCCCTTGCAAACTGAAAGTGTGTCCTGATAGAGCTCAAACCAGACAGAGCAGTCTGCCTAGATGTGCACATCTTCCCCAGCCACCCACTAGAGTGAAATCTGAAACACAGCAGCACCACGCCCAACACTGCAATTGTACCAGCTGTAAGATTTAAGATTGGCTGGAGATGATAAGAGCAGGCAACAACAAGAGCAAATCTTACTTCCTTCCCTATAATCAAATGTTTTCTTGCATTCCTTGTGCTGCTTTCCACTAGTGAAAGCAATAGAGGACAGACAGCCTGTACTTCTCTTATAATTATCAGCTGTCAACTCATCTGAAAAACACCCAGAAAGGCTCCTGCTGCGTCAGATGTACAATTAACTTGTTCTTCTCTAGCAAGGGCACTGCATGAGTGAGAGGGCTTGGAGGCCCTTCTTCCTCCCAGCAAACACATGACAAAACTGTGCTCTCAGTTCAAGCCTGGGAATGGCTCCAACTGTTTTTACCTCAGTGTTAGTCTCAGTCCTTCACTGCACTGTCATTGATTTGCATGGGAAATCAGTTGTTATCCTGCAGCCTCAGACTGTGTTAGTGCTGCAGCTCTGTGTCCTGCTTTGTGGGTGCCAATTGCACACACTTCAGCCCAAGCCTTGCAGGGTAAACTGCTTCTCCCATATCCAATGTGTGCATGGTCCTCTTAGACTCACAGGTCTCCTGCACTTCATTCACAAGAAGAAACATGTTCAAGCACACAGAGAAGCTTGGAATCCTGCAGTCAGACATGCTGGCATTACAAAATTTGGTTTAATCTCACCTCACCACGGTGTAAAATGAGCATAATTTGGCTTATCTGATATAACAAACACAATCTCTGCTGCTGCAGATGATCAGATCTGTGCTGTCATTTCATGGGCTCCTAAAAGTCCCCTTGGGCTTAGATGTCACTTAATGCTCTCTGGAGTATCCCACTGCATGGCAGATTAATGCTCCATATTTATCCAAAACATTAGAACAACATCCACAGGCAGTGTCTGGACTGCCCAGTGCAAGGCCTGAATATGGGCTCAGCACTGGTGTGGATTTTGTCCCTTACAGCTTTTGGAATTAAGAGAGGGAAGCAGAGGCACAGGATAGTGCAATCTCACAGCCTGTTCAAAGCAAGTGATGAGGGGTGCAGTGTAAGAAACCGAGGAGAATGGAATATTCAGAGGGTCATGTGGCAGCAACAGAACATCACATTCTGCATTACTATTGAACAGAACATTTTATCAGGTATGTAATGGTTCCACCTGCCCACTTCAGAAATAAGCTTGTGTCACACACCAACTGCAGAGAGGTATCTGCAGCCAGTGCCAAAACCACCATACATCAACTGCTCCTGGTCTCCAAAAGGGCAAGATTTACACACTAGACAATGTCAAGATAAAGCACTAATTAAACAGAAATGAAAGTCACTGAAAATTCTGCTTGGCATTTTTCACTTCATAAAGATAATGGAATAAGCTCAGGACCTGCCAAAGGAAGAAAGGAAATATGCCAAAGAAATCACCATCCAGCACACAGCACACAGCCAGCAAGCTCAAATTCCAACAGCAGAGAAGAGGCAGCAGTGAATCCTGTGCAAATAACTCACCAATAAAGATTTGGAATGAGGGAAAACACTTTAAGGATGAGCTGCTGAAGTCAAGCACAAACAGGGATCAGTGACACTAAAATCATGGAACTAATCTAAAGCATTTACCCTCAGAAGTGGAAAAATATTACAAATAGAGCTTTGAAAGTGCTGTGTATTTCCAAAGCACTGGGTTGCTGATGCAGTCTGAATAGTGAGCAAGCAAGGGCAGACCACAGCTGCCTGCCACTGTCCCTTATGCAGATGTTTCTGCTCCTGCTCATCCACCAGAAGAGCTGATCCCACCAGCACTGCCACTCTCCACTGCAGTGCTGAGAAGCATGCTATGATATTCAAGTCTAGAAGCCTGTGCATGGAATGTACATGGAAAAGATGTGTCAGAAGTGATGCTAGAACGGGAGCTCATCAGCCTTCCACTCCTGGCATGGAGCCCAAACCCCAGGGTTAGTAGCAAGGGGTGGAGATCACAAACAATGGCAGGAACCACTCTGACCATACCTGGGAAGAAATTCCCTGCAGCTGCTATTTTCGTGCGCAGCCAGAAGAGCAAGAGTGGGAGTGAAGTAAAGCTCCCAGTCAGGGAGGAGGCAGGCCAGGATGTGACCAAAACATCAGGGATCACTGCAGGTCTCCAAAGGATGAGTGACACAGACACAGCTTTCCCCTGTGGAGGGCTGTGGGGCTGGGATGGTTACACACTCCTGCACAGCACAACTAGGCTGGCATCCACCCCTCTGACTGCATCCTGTGCACAAACCCAGGGAAAACCCTGGTCAGGCAGAGAGACTGGGCAGTTTTTCCACAACAGCTGTTCATACCACATCTCTAAGAAGCAAGACAGAAATCTGTAGATATTTAAAACAGCATTCATTAATCACTTCCTTGTTTCTTCTGTATAAAGCTACTTAACTGCTTTGGGAAGAGGGCTCCTGAGTTTTAAGTTTAAACTGGTACAGCTGCTTTTTCTGTAAGAGAACCATTACAGGTCTGATTCTATCAATAATCATTTTATTAGCTATGCCAATGCTGAAGTAATGAGGAACAGAGTTAGATCCTTGAAATGTCCTTCAATCTGAAGGAATAAAATTCCTAAAGAGAATTCCCTCATTTATTAAGAGGAAAGGAGAATTTTTTTTCTAAGTGGTTTTCCATGAGGTCACTAAAGCCTCTGGTTTCTTTTGTTCAGTTCCAGTGTTTTTAAGAGTGACAGAGGACAGACAGGTTCTCCCTCTTGTTATTTCTTTCATGCCAGTAAAAAACAGAGTATGAGGCTTCTGGGGTTTCCAGCAGCAAAGACCAAAGATAGTCAGTCTAAGATGAAACCCCTTTGTTTTTGTTTGAAAAGATCAATCTTACCACAAGGACAAAGACATGGAAAACACTTAAACAAGTGCTCTGCTTGCATTGAAAACTTTTAATTCAAAGGTCCAGGTTTGGCTAAACCCAGTTCAGACAAAATTGTGGATCTTGCATACAATCAGAACTGTACCTTCCTTCACTGCCACAGACACAGCAACCTTGCCTGTAAAAATGCAGACTCAAGCTAGGTGTAAGTTTTTGTTCTTCTTGAACAAGAAATTAAGTCAGGAACAAGAAGATCTGTCTTTGTAGAGGTTCCAGATACAGCTGTCACTAGCAAGAAAAAGTAAACACTGCAGAAGGACATGTACAGCAAGTGCAGTGGTCACAGTGTTCAGCCACTGCTCATTAGTCTTTTGCATGTAGCAATGCAGAGAAATCTGCTGATACCCTTTGAGACTATTTCCATCCTTCTCCCTTCTGCATTCACTACAGCTCATCCTTTAACATTTCTGCTGAGTGCCCTTTAGCTGATTTGTAAGTGCCAGGACTGATTGTTTGCTGAGTCTGTCCCATAATTTTAAAATCCAAGCACGATTTAAACATACTGAACAGGCACCAGGAAAGGTACCTCATTCTCTTCCACTCTGTCCCAATGATTCTGACACTTACTAATTTTCCTTGCATCTATTTTTAGCTCTGCTCTAACCACCATGGTCCTTGGTAAGGGATGCTTTTCTAAATGCTTGGCTGATCCTCTTCCCCTCCTCTCCAAGGTACTTATGGCAAATAGATTAAGCTCTGCTCTGGCATGCTCTGTGGACACAGGGAACCCTCCTAAAGTCAGATGAGCTCCACAAAGGCTGTGGCAGATGACCACAGAACCTTTCTCTAACTTTACAGATTGGTTTCCAGGCAGTTGGTCAAGCTCTGGTCATGAACACTCATGGCAGAGTGAAATGGAAAAACAATTTATGTCCATTTCATCAATGCACATTCAGTCTCTTTACACCAGGAGAAAGTGAGATGCCATGTTTCAGGTGGTAGCTTCTGACAACACCCCACCTTTGATTTAGGAAGAAAATGGGATGGGGAAAATTCATATAAGGAAAAAGCCATTTAAAGACAACAAGAGTCCTGAGAGTTGTAAGTTATTTGGCTGATTTCCTGACAGATACAGATATGACACTTTCACATGATGTCTGCTGTGCTGACTAATGCACCAAACTGTCACAATGTGTTGACAGACCTTCCCTAGTGAAGAGGAACCTGTTTCATTGTTAATCCTCCTACTGTAAATCAGCTTCACAGACTCATGTGTCCTTTTGTTCCCAATGCACGGATTACCCAAGGGGCAGACTTTACTACACAGGTAGTGCACACAGTCTGTACCTGGAGAATCTCCTGCTTATCATTTCCTTATTCTGACTAACCTGATTGCTCTTCACTGCAGAGAGCAGGGCTCTCTGGAAACCAGTAAGGGTATTTGAAGCTCACCTTAGGTGAGATGTATTCCAGCATGTTTTCTGCACCTGGGTTATTTTGAAAGGTCAGATACAATTGCAAAGTACAGATGGAGGGTACCTATATCAACAACCTTCTCTTGAGCATTTTATTTTGTGACATGCATATGTGAGCTTCCTCACTGCTGTCTGTGCCTCAGGTAGAGCTCAGAGAGCCTTAATAGTGATAGAGCAGTTTAATTTTCCAAATAAAAAGATGATTATTATAATTCACTCAATTTTATTTAAATATTTGAATATTTTATGCCAAACAGAAGGAGTCAGTGCCTTGAGTCACGATGGCCAGCACTGGGCTGTTGGCAACTAGAGCCCCCAGTTTAATCAGAAATCACTGCAAAGGAACAGATAGTGTTTGCTTCCAGAGAAGTAAGTTGTCAGAATATTTTGTGTTACCATCTAGTCTGACAGCATTATCTCAGTGTTGACTCAGACCTGTCTTGAAGATGCACTTTGGAACATCTTGATCAGCAAACCCATTTCCTTCCCAGCCCTGCTCTGCATTTCAGACTCCTACCTAGCAGGAATGCTGAGCAGCTTAGCCCCAATTCAGCACAATCACAAAGCTGAACTGCCAGGGCAGAATTCTGCAGGTTCAAACCCTGTCTGTCAAAAACACTTCCTAGTTCTCCATTTTCTGTTTGCTAGCCTTATGCCCTTAGAGAGCTGTCTCTCAAAGACATGGTCCTTGCCTCATCAGGAATATTATGCCATAGCTTGGGAGGACTGATTCAATAATATCCTGGCATTCCACTCAAATATCTTAAACATTTTACACCTACTCTCAGTAGCTTTTTCCACTGCTTAGCTCTTACAGATAAAAGAATCAAACAATAAATTAACCACCCTATTGAAGAAAACCTGTAGTAGTGAATAGAAATGGCAGATTTTTAGTCTGCTTGCAGAAGTTGAGTGAAATGTACTTTTGCTGTAGAATGCTATAGTATGGTTAAAACCCTAGCAAACTGTCAATTTTTACATCCCTCATGCTTTCAGATTAATTGCCAGTCAATCCTGTTAAAACGGATGCCTCAAATCACACAGGACTTTTTGAGGGGGAAAAAAATGGTTTAAATGCAACAAATCACAGCTATATGCATTCAATTTGAGCCTTTTACTCAACCCCACTCCTGTTCAACAGAAACCATGAATGCTTTTAACTTCACACACCCAAACTCTGCTAACATCCCTGGGAGCACCCATCTCTTTGGGAGCTGAGCAACTGCTCCCAAACTGCTCTGCAGGCTACTGGGAGATTTCAAATCCCCATCTAACACCTGTTCAACTGCATCTGATGTCCACAAATGGTGATGAGAGGCCACCAAGCTCTGTTTTAGGTAAAACCTAAAACCATGGTCTTTTAAAGCCACCAGTTGCACATTTGTGTATCACACTGTTGCATTCCTATTAGCAGCAGAAAAGAAGAACAAAAGCAGGGATGAGAGCAGCACTGCTCTCTACCACTCCGAGACACTCCTTTTGTAACACTTGCTGACTGAGAGCCAGGGCTGCTGCAATCTAAGCCTTCTATGTGGCAGACCCTGAATATTCATTACCTATTAAAAGCTTTGAAAGTGTAAATTCACCCCACAATCAAGTGAACTGATTTATTCACACAGCTGAGTCACACTCATTTACAGGCTGTGACCTAAATATATTAATCTGGCATCAAAAAACCCCAGTCTATTTTATTACTTTATTTTGGTCATACTGGTTGAGCAAAGATGAATATTTTAAAATTTTGTGAGGTTTTCCTTTCAAGCAGTGCTGACACACAGCCTGTACTGAGCCTGCTTTCCTTGCTGGTCCCAAGAAGTGGTGCAGACACTGCTCATGTTATCTGGCATGGAGTGACCCATTTAACAGAAAGAGCACAAAATCTTCATGGGAATCACATCAGCTCTTTAGTAAGAGTCTCTGAAGTGCCAAGCAGCAGATAACATGGAAACCTCTCCTAAAGAAAACTGTAACTCCCTCATTAATAAGAGAAAGCACAAGAGCCAGTTCTGATAGAGGGGAAAATTGCTCTGTGGAGAGCAATGTGTTATTGTGTCTAGCACTTCCCGAGTCTTTTCCTAGGGCCAAAGCCTCTGCTGTACCTGGGGAAATAAAATCACATTTTTAGAGCCACTGACTTTTAGCAGAACTAGAGAGTCATTAAATACAGTGTAGAGGGTAACATTTAAAATGCCATCAAAATGTAATCTTTTGACAGCTCTCCTCTCCTCTCCTCCCCATTTGATAGCTGCGATATTCTCGAGTCCATCGCTGATATCATAAACAGCCCCATGAGCTACTGAAGAAAGATTGAGTTTTTAAAAGGTTGAAGTTCAGTCCTGTGCTGAAATTGCAATCACAATCTAATTACAGTGTGCACTGAGCACACGCTTTGGGTCTTCAAACCCATTTCCATTCCAGGCTGGCAGTTTCCTCCTAGAAATCAATTCTTGCATGTGGGTATTAAGATACACACAGGTCCTCCCTCAAGCACTGACACCCTGTTTTACACCATTTCCTTTGCATTCATTCACTGCTGTCCATATGTTTGCAATCCTTTTGAAGGGAACATCCTTCTTCCCCCTTCCCACGGGGATCCTTCTGCCCTGCAGATTTAGGGAACCACAGGTGAGAGCTGATGGTGGCACACAGTGCTACTGACAGCAGGTTCACCAGAGTTAAGCAGGAGTGATGACACTGTAAAATGGGTACATTTCTATCAGCAGCAAGAGTGGGAGAAAAACACAGAGGAAGAAGGGAAATTAAAGTTGAAATAGTACTTGGTAAATTAAATAAATACCTTCTGTGACTGGCACACGTGTTATTCAGTGAATGGCACAACCTTCTAAGGCACTGTGAGCTGTAAAGCAGTTGCACAGTGTGAAAAGGCAAGGGAGGTACCAGCTCAGTGAGGTTCCATCTCACAGGCACTTCAAAGGACTCTCAGAATACACATCTTTATCCAAAATCACCCCTCCCAAAAGGCCACTTCTGCAGTTTGCTCTGCAAGGGGTGCTCAGCCTCATGTCATTGTGGGCTCAGGAAACATCTCTAGAAGCCAACAAGAATAAATGCCAGTGTCTCTTCTGCCATCCTGTGCCATCCAGAAGTCTGGAAGATGAACCTGATGCTCATGGTCCTTCCAGAACAAAGTCAAACAGGGCAGGGGGTGGCAGGTGTGGTGTGGTGGAAAATCAGACCGAATGTTTCACAACTGTTATTCATGGCAACCCTTCTTCCCTAAAATAGAGACATCAGCAATTTCTTGCTATGGGAGGAGCCTACCCTCCTACACTCTTCACCCTGTGCCATAAATCCAGGAAAGCAGCTCTACAGAACAGTGCAACATCTACAAAATGCAAGCAGTGTCAGACACTGAATTAGGAGCAGTGCCACCAAACAGAATGGATTGCTAAAGATCTGCTGCAGCAGCCAACTGCAATAAACCCAAAGATAATTTATAGCCACATTATCTCACCAACTCAATCCAGCAAGCTTTTCACCTGAACTGCTGTGTGAATCATTTGTGTTTATGACCACTTAGACCAATCCCTCCAAAGCTCCCTTCCCTTCCAAAAGGTGCTATTTTGTGTAACACAACGAGAGCTTAACAATCACCCTTACTTAAATACCAAAAAGCACAAGCCATGGTGAGTCCAGAACTAAAGCTGTCCCTGAAGATGGAAGGAATAAATACAAAGAATAACACAGTGAGGCCAGAACATCACACATTACTTCAGTCTCCAGCAAAAGCAGTGCCCAGGCAGAGCTGTGATGCTGCAGTGACAGTGGGGATTGCAGTCTGTCCATGATGCCTCCCTTGAGGCACCATCGATCCTCCTGCATTAAATGCCCCTGCTGCCTGGAGCCCTCCTCCTCCTCCTCAAACCATTCTGTGGCCCCAGGCAGCAGACTGAGAGCAGCAATTTGGCTCTGCACCAAATATTCAGTGCCTACCCCAAAGAAGCAGCTGATACAGAGCATCACCAACCTCCAAAACTCACTCAGGGAGAACCACACAGGAGTACCACGAGGATGCTTCCACACACCAGGGTTGTCAGGCTCCTGAAAATGTATTTAGAATGCCACAGGGGAAAGAAATTTATTTCTGGGAAAAGAAGTGCAGTTCATAGTAGTCAGGCCAAATGTACAAGAAAAATACAGTAAGGGGCCTGCACACACAGAAAAAGCAATCTGTGCCGTGACCTTTGGCAAAATGCAAGTAATTTGTGAATATTTGACCTTTTCCAGAGGTTATCTGGGTGACTATCTAAATCAAGAAACTAATGATCTGCATCTGCCAGCACTTGCACCATGACAGTGACTTGACCTGTGCCAAATTCTCTGTACAAAGCAAATTGTCTTTCACTCATTGGAAAGGCATCGTGAGCTTGGTTAGAGCCAAAGCTTCCAATCTGGCTGACAGATGTCCAGAAATCCTGAGTACCAGGAGAGCCATCAGTCAAGGTGACTACAGGACACAGGAGAGGTGGTAGATTATTGATAAAGATCATCTGCCACCCCTGAAGTCACACAAGCAGTTACAGATGCATTGACCTTCAAATTTAGACCTTCCCAAATGACATTCAATAGCAGACTCCTCCAACCAATTCCATTCTCTCTAAACAAGCCACATTGGACTGTCTGATTGGAAGCAAACATCACAGCACTTCCCAGTGAAATGCAGCTGCCTGTGTAGAGGAGTTTGTGTTTGGCAAAGAGCACTCAATTCCCAGGTGAGGAGGCCAGATGCAGTTTTCCTTGGTGGAAACTTCCAGGCCTTATAGTTGCTCAGCAGGAAAAGCAAAACTGACATTATCAAAGCTCCTTTGAAGATGTGTCCCAGTGCACTCCTCAATTCTTTATTTTCAAGCAATCCCAAAGAGAACTGAGGAATGAAACACACAATTCACTCTTCACGCTGGAGGCTAAAATTCACAAGTTTCCCTCATGTCTGGCTGCATTAAATGAATCATAGCCAAACAAACATTCATGGACCATAATCCTAAATTCTCTTGTACCACACTTTAAAGCTGTTCCTGCTTCCTGCACAAACTCACTGATTTTCTTTTCTTGCAGATTACATTGTCTAGTCTCTTACATGGCTTGGCATTATTCATGGTTTTGCTTTACCTGTTGCTTTATTTTCCCCACAGCTCTGGATAACTCCAACCTGAACACAACTCCAATTAGGCAGAGAACTGAGCAACATATTTTCCCTTCCTCCAACATCCACAAAGTCTCTGCACTCACTCAATACACAACTTGGTAAAAAATTGATTTTTCAGCTTTCTTACCAAGTCAAGGAAATCAAAACCATTTATTCTTTTTTATGTTTCTCTGAAGAAAATTGAAAAATGCTTTGTGTTGAGCAAAAGTTTATATTTTGAAGCATTTCCCCTTCTTGTTTGCCAAATACTCAATTTAAATTTTGTCAATAAAAAGCTAGCTTCAAATGAAATCCATCAAGATATCATATTTATAGAAAACCCCAAAAGGTGAGGTTAATTACATTCCTACTTCTTTAAGGCAAAAATAACGTGAATACCAGCATTAAAATCAGATAAAATTAACAGGAAACTATACCATCTACTGCACAGAGAATAAAAACATAAAACATTCTAAGGCATTTCATTTGTTTCCACTTCATTGCTACAAAAGCACTGCTGCTGAGTGTGAGTCAATGTGTGAAATTGCAGGTAACAATGCAATTTAGAATCCAAAAAAATTTCTGTATTGGGGATCACCCCCACCAATTCTAGATGGCAGTGGCTTGTTCTCCCTCCAAGACTTACCCTCCCTTCCAGCAATTTTGTTTAATTTGCTTTTCAGAGCTTAATCATATTAGAGGAATAAAATCAATACATGTGAGAAATCCGAAATCCTCCATAGGATTTGCAAGAGCAAATTTCTGGAGAACATGCAGGCGTATCACAGACAAAGAACACCAATTTTACAACTCAACAGCATGGACTGAATCAGGCATGGAGACAGAAAAATTGACATAGAAAATATCTGGCCTTGCCTGGCAGCTGAATGTTTTAACACACCTCTTACATATGCCACCTTCCACACTGTACTGTTCTCTATGCTTCATTCATGCCTTTTTTTACTTTTGCATTTAATGGTAAGTCAATGCAATATCACTGTACCTGTGCTAAATGCAAACATTGAGGTAGCAATAAAATATAGTCATTTAAATAACAAGAATTGCTATCAAAATAGATTGCCTTTCCTTCAGGCATTAAGAATATACTGTTTCAGTTCACTGACTTGTACTGCAAAACACAGCAACAATCAATTCTTAGCTGTACCCCTCAGAGCTCTCACCTTTGAAATGCAAACATTACATAACAAATTAAACTCATGAGTGCACAGCAAACCTACAGTTCCTCTCTCCACCACAGCACTTTGGCAAACGTTTCATTAACACTAAATACCAAGCTTGCTTTATGTCAGCTGTTTAGAAATACATGCTTAGTTTCAGCATATACCAAAAGGCTATTTTAAACATATTCACTGCTAGCTCATATTGAATTAGGAAGGCTACAGTGGCTGTACCTTGACTAATCCATAAACTGAGTACCCCACTCTTCCACTTCAGAACTCTATTTTTTTCCAGTCATTGTAAATTATATCAAACATCTGGGCCATTAGCAAATAGAGTTTTAAGGAACCTGAATGTGTGGCAGCCTCGCTGCTGCCTAGAAAACACTGTCACGTGGGACTGCTCTTTGTATCCTTATTAATGTCTAGGCAAATTCTTTTCTTTTTTTCTTTTAATAATTATTTCCAGGAAAAGCAAAGAAGTATGCCCTTATGAGAATTGCAGTATCACTTGGTAACACCCTTTTGTTTCCACGTTTCAGTGCCAAAGTCTCTTTTTCTCATGGCTGCAGACTCATGTTACCAAGAAGGTATGAGCTACTCTGTCATTGTGCACAGTGACAGCAACTTCGGTTCCTTTAATTTCTGGGTGCAACTCTGAGCTGCAACACTACAGCCAGGAGCCTGAAATTTACCCAGACCCCTCAGAAAGGCTCTGGATTGTCGGGCAGTGAAATCCCAGTGCTGAAACTACAGGAGAAGTTACTTCTGGAGTGGTTACAACAGAAGGGCTGTTTGGAGTATGACAACCTCAGCTCCTGGGAGACAGCAAACCTGGCAGCAAACCCAAATGAAGCACCAGGAATGCCATTAAACTCAGCCACAGCCCCAATCTACTGCTGGGGGAGCACTTGAGGTTGATGCCTTTAACTTCAGCCCTGAATGATTGAAATTAGCAACAAACATCTCCCTATAACCTTTTCTTTTGGCCAGAAATTTTCATTTGTTCCTGAGGAATATGTGAACTCATTTTTAGCTATTTCTGTTCTACATCACTAATAAACCATTAGCTCTAAGTGAATTACTGTCCACTTATGTGAATCATTGATATTGGCCCTACATTTTATTAGCTGCTGAAGCTCCTTTTCAGTTGTGACACTGCTTTGAGTGGATGAGCAGATCTCACCACAACAAAGATGACTCTGTGAGCACCTGCACAGTTTGCACACCTCCAAAAGGTGTTTACCTGCCTGAGAAAGAAGTTGTCAACATGCTCAGCTTACTTCAGTTGTTGCTGAAAACTGAGTGTGGAGTTTAAGTAGAATCTGACATAATGAAACATCAACTGGCACTACCCTGAAATACACATTCACACAATCCACTGCCAGAACCGGGGCTTGCAGAACATGTCACTCACAATGCTCCCAGACACTTGGCTGCTACTGCAGCTCTTCCCAGTGAAAGGGAACCAGATGGTGAGTGACTCTTGGCATTTCTCAGTGTTATGTGAAGTGTTTCTTTAGCTAGTGAGCACATGCCATCCAGTCAAGTCGCTCTGGAAACAGCCCTTCATGTCTTCAGATTTCTACACAAACGGCAAACACCCCATTCATGAGGAAAATCAGACCCAAGCACAGAACCAAAAGTCTCAGCTTGGAGTTTCTGTTGTCCTGGAGACAAAGAAGTATCTCTGAGGGATTTATTTCATCCTTTGGTCCTGTTACAGCCTCTGAGTGTTCAATTTCTCATCAATATCCACACAGAAAGATTGATGGAGACAACTCAGCTAAATGCCCACAGTCAGATGGGATAAACAGAGGCCAGAATGCCCAACTGCCTAAAAGTACGAGTTCCACAGCTGTTTGTATATGCAAGCAGTGCTTGTCAGCCTGTCAGGTCTGCTCTAAATTCAGGAATTCAGAGATTCTGTTCCTGGCTCTGCAAAATCAATACAACCAAATCCTTTTTTCCTCTAGACGAACCAAATGCTTTGCAGGGCAAAGCAAAAGCTTGCAAACAATCTTGCTAGAATCTATTAGAAGCAGAGCTTTCTTAAGCCCATTAAAAATAAAATAGAAAAAGAAAAAAGTTAACCAGAAACATTAAAGTTTATTATTTTTACTGTGCAGGTAAGGACTGCTTTGCTTGAAGGGAAAGCTGCTGCCTTGCTGCAACGTTTTTGCCTTGGGGCAGTTTCCAGAGAGTTGTTATCTTTCAGGAATAATAAAATTCAGCATGTTGACTACACCCCACACATACACACAAGAAAGAAAAAGAAAACAGAAAGAAGAAATAAAAAAAATCCAGAAGGTGCTAAATGGCCTACAAACCCTACTGAAGTTAGTATGAAGAATATATAGACTCCAAACTTTGGATGGTGGTGGCTCTGAGGAGGTAGAGAAGAGGTGGAAAGCTGTGTGTACCCTTCAGGCACATCTGAAGGGACAGATACTCTCTCATTTCATAGACATGACCTCAGACTACTGTTGGTAAGTATCAGAATTACGCAGTGCTACAAAATAGAATAATATTCTGTTTATATTTGATTGCACAAGTTTAGCATAATCAAAAATATAATTAATTTTCATTGACAGTAAATATGTTCTAATATGTTAAAGGAACTGCTCCCTAACAGTGTCTCCTCAGTTTAATTTCATGAGATGCATTTCCACACAGAACTTGGTAGGTTCCTGCAGATGCAAGGTTGTGTTACTAAGGAGAGCAGATTCTCACCATCTCCAAACATCAACTGTGATTCATCACACAAAAAGTTCACTTTTAACAAGCCTTTAAACTAGAGTAGTTCACCTACAGTGGTTGCTCTGGAGGAAATCTGCACTTGGAAAATTGATTCTGTATTTCACTAGCAAACCTTTGGGTGATTTACAAATCCCATTTACTCAGCTTCTCTTTTGAAGGCAAGGGACTTCAAGAACAACTACGAGGAACAAGGGAGTAAACCAGAACAAGTTATATTATCACACTGATAGATAAAGGGGTAAGATATATGGAGGAGACTTCTCTGCCCCAGTTTTACAAATATCTTATCAAACACTGCCAGTTACAAGTGAATGAAATATACAGCAAGCATTTCTCACCACTGGCACTCTCTCCTGTGCCTGCCCAGCCAGGCAGTCCATCCTCAAACTATCACTGACAACTGGTACTTTTCTAGCGCTCTCTTTACAGGGATTTCCAGTTTTCTCTTTCTCTCCATTTAAATATTTTTCAATTAATATACTCCAATTCACTCTAAGCTTATCAGATCATCACCCAAACCCTCCTTTGCATCTTACAGAACACCCACTCCACTCTTGCAACCTGAAAGATGTCTAAAACCAAAAAGGATTGTTATGACCATCATTGTCATGCTACTGCAAAACAGCCAGTGGGATTTCCTCAGTCTTCCTCAGTGCTGCACAAGAATGCCACTGATCTGCCTCCAAACAAACACAGTAGTGCAAAAAGCAATTTGGGTGAAATTTATTTGGCAATAAGGATTTAAAAATACTTCTATAAGTTTATATAAAATTGTACAAGAGATAAACCCCAAACTAATAAAACTTGTTATGATTACTCACTTATTTTGCTTGTTAAAACCACAAACTGAAGCTTATTTTCAAGAAAATGTTTAAGACCTGTGACTATCTGTAAGTAATAAGCCTTCTGTCTCCTAATTTCCTGATTTAATTCATAAGCTGTGTTTCATTACGAGTGGCAAGCTAGAAATAAGCGATTTGCTCCAACAATTACTTGAATTCACTCTGGCTTTGCTGCCTCTTTGGCATCCCTCTAGAAACCACCGTTTTATTATTTCCTCACATTTGTTTTATTGTAGTTTAAAAGGTTGTTTGACACTGGTTTTCTGAACCTCAACGCAGTTTCACTCCTTCTCCCTGGCACCCAAAGTTGCTGGGGCGCTTTGTGGAGCACTGAACATCCCAAGAGTTCTCCTAGGAAAGCGTTTCTTGCTGGTTCATTTCAGGGAGCTGCAGCTCCTGATGGAATCACTGAAGGGAGGTGTTTCCTTGGCGTTGCCCTCCTGGCCTCTGGCCCGAATCCCACTCGCATGCACACTGATGTCACGGTTCACACCGGTCCCACTGACGCAATGAGACCGGTGGCGCGACTCCAGATTTGCGCTGTGTCACTGAAGGGCTGGAGGGAGGCAGGGCTGGAGAGCCCTCGCTCCCATCCCATCCCATCCCATCCCATCCCATCCCATCCCATCCCCCATCCCATCCCATCCCATCCCATCCCATCCCATCCCATCCCATCCCATCCCATGCCATGCCCGGGTTTTGGGGTGCCCGGACAGGCGCTGCCCTGGCTGTCCAGCACTGCCGGCACCGTGCCCCGCCGAGCCCGGCACGCCGGCCAGAGCTCAGCCCAGCTCAGCTCAGCTCAGCCAGGACGGACAAAACCCAGAATAAAACCAGCCCTCGAAAGGCACCGCGGCCGGTCCCTGCAGCCGATGGACGGGGGATGCTCCGGGACCCCCTGGGGAAGGAGGGAGCCGGGCTGAATCGGGGAGCGCTCCACGGCGGCCGGGGGAGGCGGCTGATGGCCCTGAGGGAAGGGGGCTCCAGGCCGCCAAGGGGCCGGCGCCGGGACCCCCCGAGGAACGGAGGCACCCCGAAAGCAGCGGGAGCTGCCCTGAGCCACGGCCCCGGGCTCCCGAGGGGCCGCGCACCGCGTGGGGACAGGTGGGGACAGGCGGGGACGGGGGAACCGGGCGGGTCTGGCCGGACACAGCAGGTGAAAGTTGTGCGGGGCCGGGGGTCGCCGCACTCACCTCATCCCCTTGGCCGAACTGCAGCCCCAGGGCGACGAAGTGCTCCACCCGGATGAACCCGTCCGCATCCTCATCGCACACATCGAAAACCTCCTTGAGCTTCCGCAGGAACCGCAGCAGGCTGGCCGGCTCCATCGCGGGCATTAGCTGGAGGCCGGCGGCACGGCCGCGGCCGCAGCAGCCATGATCGCCCGCGCCTTCAGCGGGTGCGTGACATCAGCTCCGGGGAGCGGGGCGGGAGCGACGGCGAGGAGGAGGAGGAGGAAGGGATGGAGGGAGGGATGGAGGGGAGCGCCGGGAGGACGCGAGCCCCGGCGGAGGGAGGGAGGGAGGGAGCGCCGGGCGGGGAACAATAGGGCAGAGCTGGAGGATGGCGTGCGGGAGGCGCGGCCGCCGCCAGGGGGCGCCGCGGCAGCAGGCAGGCGCCGGGGGGCCGGGCGGGAGCGGGGCGGGACGGGGACAGGGGATAGGGGATAGGGACAGGGGGACAGCGGGATGGGGACAGGGACAGGGATAGGGGGGACAGCGGGACCGAGGACAGCGGGACGGGGATACAGAGATTGGGACAGGGCGGACAGCAGGGGACAGCAGGACCGGGGATAGCGGGCCTGGGGATAATGGGACCGGGGACAGCAGGACCGGGATACAGAGACCGGGATAGGGAAGGGGGGGACAGCAGGACCAGGGACAGCGGGACTGGGGACAGGGACAGCAGGACTGGGGACAGCGGGATGTGGGAACAGCGGCGGTGGCAGGGAAACTGCCCGAGGAGCGAGGCAGGATGGTCAGGAGAGCAGCAGCAGCCCGGGGTGCAGCCGGCCTGGCGTCCCCGGGCTCTGCGGCAGCGGACGGACCCGTTCGCAGCCCCTGCACTGCTCCATACCTCAGTCCGATGTCCCAAATAAAACACCAGTCACACTGCAATATTTTTTTCTTATAAATCAGGAAATTTTTCTTATAAAAAGTCTGGTCTGAACAGTTCCAGACAGGCGGGGAAAAGCCGAGTGCAGAGTTAAGGGGTAATTAGGGAGCAGCAGGACACGCGGAGCTCCCCGCGCTCCGCTGCGCTCAAGCGAGCAGGCAGAGCCGTGGGAAGGATCCCGCCACGGCTGGGCTCGGCTGGGCTGGGCTCGGCTGGGCTGGGCTCGGCTGGGCTCGGCTGGGCTCGGCAGGGCTCGGCTTGGCTAGGCTGGGCTCGGCCGGGCTCGGCCGGGCGCTGACACTGCCCGCCCCCGCTTTAATCGGAGCAGGGAACGAGCACGGCCCTGCCTTTGCAGCATCCCTCGTTAAAGCCGCCTGCAACTGCTGTGCTCCATGGCTGGGTTTTAATTTGATCTCTGCTCTGCCCCTTTTCTTTCTCTCAAGAGTTTTGGACTGCCTTTGAAGCCCACAGCTGTGAGCTGCCAGAGAGGAGAGCGGGGATGGTTCTGGTTTCTGCACTGAGCCTCAGACCAGGCATGATGGGTCCAGCTCCGGGGGAGGAAGGAGCTCTGGCTGGTACTCACTGCCTCTGCCACGCTCCTTTCCTGCTGTAGAGGCTGAGAGCAGGCGACCATCAATCACTGAGTGATGGCCTGTAGGTGACTGATAAAGCTGCCCAGCGAAAATGACCATGTAAGTACAGCAGGTTTTGAGTTGAGACAGTAACCATTCATTTGCTTCTTGCAGTGAGAGGTCCATATGGCCCTTAGCAACTCTGAAAATTCCATGATTAGAGCAAGCTGCTCAAATTTATGTCTTTTGTAGAAATGAGTGTGTTCTCAGGAAGTTTTATTTCTTTGAGTTTCTAATCCCATTTATGTGCAAATTCGGGGTTTGGAAAGAGGATGGCTTGACAGCCCTGTAGCCTGTAAGTCAGTTGTCAATCAACAACACAGTGACAGCAATACAATTCCCCACATTATCCACCCTCAGAGAGATAAGGAGCTGATTCCAGAGCCTCTGCCACTTTGATCTTTATTTTTCCAAAAAAACCATGAAAGAATTCTCCTTTCCCTCACTGATGTACTAAATGGTCTTTCCAGTCTGGTGAAAAAAAAAAAAAAATCAAAGTGCAGAGATCAGATATGAACCTTGGGAAGTAAAGAATTTCTGAGGAGATATGAAGAGATGTGAAAAGAAAAGCAGAATATTTGATCAGCAGACTTCTCTGAAGCTGTCTAGTTAGAGCAGGATTTTTAAGATGTGGGGATATTTAGCTTTTATCTTGAGACCCTTGAACTCTTCAGGTTATGTGGGGATTGAGCTCAGCACACCCCTTGGGGACACCTATTCAAAAATCTGTGAGCTGGTAGCCCTTGGAGCTGTGGGCAGACACCAGTGTGGACTCAGCTCCTGTTAGTCTAACTGCTCTGAAGTGAGTTCAGCCTCTTCAAAGGCTCAGAGCACATCTGTGTCACTGTCCCACCTCGTTTGCTGAGATTGTCTCAGTGACTCCTTGCTCTGACTCCCCTCCCTATATGCAGGTAGGCAGCTGTGCTTGGCTCAGACTGGGAAGTGGAGTCACAATAAATATTGTGGTTTAAAAAAAAAAAAAAAAAAAAAAGGAATATTTCTGTTCATTGTGACTAAGGAAGAGCACACCTCAGAGGGGTTATGCTCAGTTTCATGAAATCCAGTTAATTTCCACTGACTCTTCTTTATCTTCTGCTGGAAGATGAAGGGACTTGGTCTAGATATGCAAGTAAGGGATAACATGGATTTAGACCAAAACTGTCAGCATTAAAATCTGTGTCAATCTTGCACTAATTTGGAAGGGGTGATGGCAGGGCAAGAAGATTTGGGTTCAGACACTATGGTTTGGGGAATTAGTGCTGAAGCCCAAGAACTGCCACAGCCAGCCTGAGTGCCAGCAAGCACTGGAGTGAAGCTGATAAGAGAGCTGGAGAGGTTGTAGAAGCTGTCATTACAGACAGCTGAATATGTCAAGCAAATATCTGACAGCTGGGAAATGATTTGATAGCACTGAACACAGGAGAATTGGGATGAGAGATGCTGTCAGTAAAGGTCTGTGATCTAAAAGCTGGGGGTGTCCCATGGGAGCTAAAATCAGGAGAGTGAACCAAACACGTGCCACCCACTTGCTGGGCAGCTGCTCTGCCAAGGTGAAGTTTGTAGGGCTGAATCCAGGAGGTTGTTCTCTATTTCCAGTGGTGTAGCTGGCACTGCTCCTTGCTCATCCCTGCTTCTCAACTTCTAGACAGGACATGAACCAATGGACTATTTTTCCTTAGTGGTACATCTAACTACTTGTTTAATTAGAGATATTTGGCAACTTCTTCATGTGACTCATAAATTATGTGAAATAAATGTTTTACATACTGCCACTCTAGTTTCCTTCTGGAAGCTGGAATATGACTAACGGTGGTACTACCATATTTGCCTGTTAAGAATAAATAGTTCAGGAGGAAATACTTAATTGCACACCACAGGCCATGGCTGTCATTTGCAGGATTCCTTTACAATCAGCTGCTTTTCCATCAATGTCAGTTCCACTCACATAGCAAACTGTAATCTGGTGTCAGAAACAGCATCTAAGGAGGGCACTGCCCAGGGCTGATGGTCCTGTCCACAATTCTGGTTGTGTTGCAGCAACATCCAGAGACCCAGCCCCTAAGAACAGCTTCAGAGTACAATTTCTCTCCATAATATACACAGTATAGCCCTCCTTGAATATTTGGCTTCTCATAATCCTACTGTATTTTGAATCAAATCCTGTTTCCCAATGACTGCTCTGATTAACAATGTAACAGATGTGCTTTATCAGCTGGATATTCTCTAAATGTCACAAACAACAGATAACAGGCAGAAATAATCAGCTTATTAACACACTTGCCCCTGAGAACTTTAAAATATTACCCAAGACTAGCTTAATTAACTTTAGAACAAAAGCAAGATACTTGATTTTTTTTCTACTGCCTTTTCTCTAATCTGTTTTTCTATTATGAAAAGTTAAACATCAAGAACAAAACTCAGAAATTTTGGGGAAATATTTCTACAAGCAAGGATCTTCCTTTGAAATTTTCTAAGTGCTATAGGACCTCACCTTGTAGAAGTGTTACTGGTTTAATTTTACACAGTATGAATGCTCTTGCTTGATTTCAACAGCATTCTTACCAGACTATGAATTAGGCATGAGCAAAACACTGTCAGATGAGCCCAGCTAGAGAGCAACTGACTAAATTCAAACACATTAAAGGCTTATTTGTTTCTTCTTACAACACACACACTACACAAAGACCAAACTACCTGTTCTCCCGAAGTTACTGCTAAAATAAACAATCCTCTGTCGATTTCACAGTGAATTCATGGGATCAAACGAGTATTCCCTGGCGTTTCCAGGGGCAGCAGCAGGGCTGCAGAGGGCAGCTGCTCCCCTGGCATTCCCAGGGCTCCTGACTCCACCGAGTGGCCGGACACTCCACTGCACGTCTGGCACCATCCCACGGCATCCACCTGCCAAGGCTGGCAACAAGAATAAAGGTAGAATAGGTAAAGCCCAGGTGAATGGACAAGTTTTCTCCCTCTTCCACATCCCACAGTTCTCCAGCTGCCCTGGGGCCAAGCCTCTCTTCTTGGTACATTCCAGAAACCTCCCTGCTGCCTCAGGGAAAGGACAGCACCTGCCCACTTCTCTCTGACCAGCTCCAAGTAATCGGGCAGGTTTATATTTCCCTCAGATTATAACATAAAATAGCATCTGGCAACCTCTTGAAAGCAATAAAACGTTTAAAGGTCTGGGAAAACTGTGAAAAGCAGAGCCAGTGTAGTAGCAGCAGTCAAGCTATTTTCAACTTCTCCCCCAAATAGGGCTGTCAAGTGACACACAGGCATTCCTCCCTGGCTCTAACAAGGAAATCACATTAAGCCCCAGCTTCCCAAAGACTTCTTTTTCCTCCTTTCCTTCCCTCAATTTGTTAAAAAATAAATCATCTAGAAAATAATCTAGCAGCTGTAACAGACTGAAGATGCATCAGCCAAAGTATGGTTTTTTTAGCTTAAATCACCCATAATACAGCATATAAACTGTTAAAAACAAATCTTTTACGGCTTCCAATGAAGTTTCTACAATTTTGTTTATTTTGTCCTATCCAAGATGGACTACACATCATTGAATAAATATGTTCCATCTGCACTTTTAGTAGAGCTGACTACAGGAATGTAATTCCCAGATATTGCTGTATTCAGCAAGGAGAAATGGGAGAGAATAATAAAATTAGAACATGGTATATCATACTGATGCTAATGTCAGTCATCACTTCTTGTGTCTCCAAACAGAAAGGAGCTCTTGGATTTGAATCAGCTTCAGTAAAAGTGTGATGTCTGTACTGCAGAGAGACACTCTGTACAGCACTCACTCTGGCCTTGTTTTTTCAAGTCCCCTGTGAATCTGTAGTTGTGTTTGCCTACGTGACATCCAAGTGAAATTTGGACAAGTCCTACATCCTAAACCTTGCCTTACCACAAGTGTACTTGGCATCCAGATTTGTGGTTCCTCCTCTTTGTTCCTCCACAAGACCCACAGCTACTTCTTAACTATCAAATCTATCATACAGCAAATGCTAAAATCAGGTTCAGAGAACCTTTGTGAGGGTGAACTCCACTCTATACAAGTTCTTACTGTTTCTGCATCAATTTGTGAGCCAGATAAATTATTACTCCATTCCTGAACCCCTTTTGGAAAAACATGAATAGGTCTCAGTCCAGAAGTGACACACAAATTGTGCTGCCATACATAAGAATATTTACAGGATAATATATACAACATGACAATGAAGAAGTGCTCCAAGATTTCCATCTTGCCTCAGTACAAAGACATTCTTCTTTTCTTGTGGCTTTGAAAGAAACTAGGTCTTTTTCCTTGGCTTGGAAAAGGTAGATTGTTATAGAAAGCCTAAACTCTTCATGCTGAAGCAGCAGTGCTGAATTACTGATTTTTAACAGAGATTTGTTTCTGTGAAAATTAACTTTAACTGATGGTGAGCAAAATAAGTCAGTGGCTGTCAGGCTACCTATGCAATCAGAGCCTGCAGCTGCAGGGATTAAATACAGACACTGGGCTGTTTTCTTCTGACTGATCCAGCATCTGTAAAACATTGCATTAATATTTAGAATGAATCACTCTAATGGATTTGCCAAGTGACTGCCCTTATCTGGAAAAGACACAGTGCATGAAATCAAAGTGGACAAATTATGTCACTACCAATCAGATACACAGTGGGACTTGAATTCCTTTCAAAGCAAAGGATTTCTTACAGCATCTGCTGGACAGGTGACCTACCTTTGTGATCATCTAGAGCTGTGACACACCAGTGACAAAGCCTTTACTGGAATAAAACAAATCTTCCTTGATGCTAATGGATTGCTGCTTTGTTGTTTGCATTTAAATGAACCCTAGTTAAAAGCCTGTTTCCATGGGCAAGTGTTCTTATTCTAGCACACTTAGATTTGGCATAGCCCCTAAAACCAACAAATCGTTACCACCAGCCTTCTTGACACCATCTTTTTTCCTCACAGGCTGTCTCTGCCAAAGAAAAACCTGCTGAAGCTAAAACAAAGCAGGAAAAGGAACAGATGCCTCAGGCCTGTGACTGAGCAGCAGCCCATAGCAATTGAATCAATGTCCCATTTGATAAAGAGGGCTGAGAACAGCAGTAAATGCTGCTTTCTGGAGAGACCACCTTCTCAATTATTTTCCTCTCTCAAGCCCTATAGTATTAATTTAGGATTAATGCAGAATATTGTATATAACAGGACCAAGGACCAGCCAACTCAAACTGCTGTCATGGTCTAACCCCAGCCAGCAAACACACCACAGAGCTGCCCATTTGCTTTCCCCTGAGACAGATGGGGGAAGAGGCTGGAGGGTAAAGTGGGAAAACTCATGTGTTGAAATAAGGACAGTTTAATAGGCAACAAGCAAATCAAAACAAGGAATTCATTCCCCACTTCCCAGGGCAGGTGTGCAGCTGTCTCCAAGGAAGCAGGGCTCCACCACATGCAGTAGTTACTTGGGAAGACAAACAGCACCACCCCCAATGTCTCCCCTTCCTCCTTCTCCCCCAGCTGAGCCTGACACCACCTGGCCTGGGACATCCCTTGGCTCAGCTAGGGTCAGCTGTCCTGGCTGTGTCCCCTCCAACTCCTTGTGCTCCCAAAAGGCCCCTTACTGGTGGGATCTGCTGAGGGCAGAAAAGAACTGCTCAGCAACAACTGGAACAACCCTGTGTTATCAGCATCTCCAGCACAAATCCAAAACATAGCCCATACTATCTACTGGGAAGAAAATTAACTATATCCTAGCCCAAACCAGCACATTACCCAGGCAGAAAACATACTGATTTACTAGGCAAATTATTTAAAAATATTCCAAGAATATACATATGCAAATTTATACACTGGTAGCAACCTCCTCTTGTTCATCTAAAAGCCAAAACAGAAAAGATGTCATTTTCAAGCAGTGAAATCAATGTGATGCTGAAGAGAGATGAATTAGACCTATTTATTGAAAAAGGTGTTTAAAAAAACAATTCTGGATTTGCATTGCTGAAGTTCTCAAGAATATGAGAAGGGAACATGAAAAAAGAAAGCAATTATTAGGTGCCAATAGTGCAGCTGCTGGGCCAGTGCATGTGTGCTCACACAGCATTGTGCCTCAGTTCTTGCCAAGACAATGCCATCAGGTGTTTCATGACAGTTTCAGTGGCTGGAGTAATTGAGAGGTTGCTATTTATTTAGGATTCTGACAGCTGGAAGGAGCTGTTGTGCCTCCTATCAGACACCAATAAAAACAACCTACTTCATGCTCCACAGCAAAAGTAAAATGTGTGACCAAGTCTCGTTTTGACTATGCATTATTAAAAAAAAAGTTTCAAAGTAATAGGTCTCTGCAAGACTTTAAAAAAATCTCTAAAAGACATGGATCAAGATTTTGTATATCTGTCTTTTAAACACTCCTATCACCTTTCAGAATTATGCTGTTATTGCTCAAATAATGCTCCTTTCCTTCTGGCTAAACCTAGAAGGTTTTAAGAGGCTTCTGTTTGTTGGGACTCTTTGGTACAAGAGGGTATTAACAGGCCTCCTGCTTCAGGACACAGAAAAGCAGGAACTCCTGCTGGATGTGCTTTAGATGTTGAGGATAAAGGCAAAGTTTGAGTAGCAGGCATTAAGAAGAATGGAAACAAGTAACAAATGGTCAGATGAAAAAGGTCAAATCCTCCTCTGTGGGATGTTTTTCTCTCTCCATAGCACAGGAAGTCTGAAGAATCCTGGATCCTAATTCAGGCACCTCAGCAAGATGAGATGGACTGTGATTTCTCCAGGGCAGGTCCTCTGTCCTGGCATTTCCAGGTCTTCAGCTTGTAATCCAGCCAGGTGACTCAAGCACAAGCCAAAGGAAGGACAAAGGAAGGAACATTCCACAGCCTCATGAAGCAGGTCATCTCCCCAGAGGAACACAAAGCAAATCAAGTCAAATCAGTTTTACTCTTGGTGTGCAAACAGACAAGAGAGCATTCAGGGAAGGGCAAGAGCACAAAATCCTTCCAAGGCAAAGGCTCACGGTTTATTCTTTATGACAGGGGACTTCCCTCTGGAAGAGTCATTCATGAAGAGTGTTAAGGCAGCAAATCACAGCTTAAAAATTCAAAAGCAATAACACATTCAAGGAAAAAAATGCCTTTCCACAAGCACTTGAGCACAGTATCAGCAAGATGAGGGAGGCTGTGTGTCCAAACAGCCACTGTGCCTTCTTTGGCTTAGGATCCCAGATTCACTCCTTCAGAAGCCTGGTGCTGGGCAGGAAGCCAGACCAGCTGACCTCCCCTCCCCTAGTGCTGCTGCTGGGTCACCATCCTGAGCATTTTGAGGGCCATCTCTCCTTGGTCAGCTGGTACCTAGCACAGAGAAAAGCACAGGATAAGCAGCTGCTATAAGGAAGCAGATAGCAGCTACACACACATCTTCAGTCTCCTTGCTGATTCCACCCCAAGGACATGTCTATTTACCATGTGCCCAGCCTTGAGAATCCAGAAGAAAGCAAAGTTCTCATAAGCCTTGTGGAAAGCAGCTGTCTCAGTGGATTCTGGGGACACATACAGTGCCTTCCACCTTTTCTGGCTGAACTGGTCCAAATCAGGCCACTTCAGTTTCCGGATCCATGCCTCCTGGCCTGTTGGAGGTAGGAGATATTGATTACTGAGCATTGATTACCAATATTGGAAATTACCCATACTTGGTTCCACAGCAGCTGGGGAGTCCAGTTCAGCTGGATGCCCCCTGTACTGGATACCAGTACAGCAGAGTTAGCACAGAGTCTGTGTGCTCAGATCCTAAACACAGTTTTGTTAAGCCTAGGAAAATCCAGGACAAACTGAAACAAACCAATGGAGGGAAGAAGGGAATAAGTAAACAGTGAAGGCGTGTATGAAATGGATTTAGGAATGTAAAGAATGAACATGTGCTTCTTGGAGGCTCTGCAGCCCTAGAAATTCCAACATATTTCACTTTGCACCTCAAACACCTTGAATGTCCTGCCATGGACAAGGATCATCCATACCAAGTCCCCCTCCTGCATTTCTCTGTTTGTTAGACATTCATTGAGGAAAGGCTGGAAAGGTTTTCTGTTTCCAGGTGCTGCTAGAGAAGGTGGAGGTCAAGACAGCAACAAGATCATTTCCAGGACTGCAAAGGGGACAAAGCTTTAGCCTACCTGTGAACTGCTGGAAGAATTTACATGTTAACTACAGCTCAATCTTAGACTAAAATGTGAAAAACTGGAACACCACCAGCTGCTAATCTGTTTTGACAGCCTAAATATTGTGTTTCCTGGATTTATTGATTGCTGTGTTGTTCAGGAAGGGCATCTGAATATCTAAGTGGACAGAGACATATAAGGAATAAAGCCTTTCACACAATAGCAAGGTGTTTGTGTGTTGACTGCAGATTCTTTAACTCAGTGAGAAAAGACCAGTGGAAGGGAGCACAGCAGCCTTATGGGGCATTTCAGCAGCACTTGGCCTGGTTCTCAAACTGCTTCTGGACCAAGGCAGCACCATGCAAGCAGCAAACAAAGCTCAAGGTGTGCAGGAGCCTACACTGAGAGCAGGTGTGATTACTCTTCCACTGCATCCTCTCTCATTAATTGCCAGCATTCTTTGCCTATGAATAAGCATACACACATACACATCTATGTGCCTATCCAGGAGGATTAAGTGAATTATGAGCTTACCTGAAACAAGCAATTACTGATGTTGCAGATCCATTTCTCAACAATATAATGGAGGTAAAGGATTTCCCTCTCTCAGAGGGACATAAGCAAAACATCCTAAGTGCTGCTCATTTCTGACTGTAGCATTTAAGCACTGCTAGTTAGATAAGAGATTTGCACAGGAGATTGGAGAAATCTGAGTACCAATATACTGACAGCTCCACATTCTACTCATCACATGTTGTGTTTCCACCCCCAGTCAAGAAGTTCCTCACCCATGGTGTCAACAATGAGGTCCAGCTGCCCATTATAGACTGTAACATTGACATTGGCTGCCAAAAGCTGATCAACAATATCGATGACAGGTTTCATGAAGTCCTCAGCCATGTTCTCAAAGACCTGTCTGGACTGACCTGGTTGCAACCAGAAAGACAAATTTTAAGTGATGAAGGATGTAATCCCCAAGCTGGGACAGAAGCATGGGCTAAAGGCTCTAAAATGGAGTTCACAGCTGCACAAAAAACAGTCCTAGCCCAAAGTGGCTGTGATTTATCAGTTTGAGGAACAGGAGGATTAGACAGCAGCTGTGTTCCATAGACAGTGCTGTAATTTCTGGCTCCCATTTACACACACAGAGTGCTGACATCAGCCCTTTAAGCCTGTTTTACACCCTCTCCTCCATAAGATGCATCATTACATGACACCAGACTTCTGGCAGAGAAAAGCTGACAGAAATTTCAGCAAGACTGCCTGAGAGACAGAAAACAGTTCCTGAAATACTGCTGCTCAGAAGATCCTCCTCCCTCCCCCTGTATTTTTATTTACTTGGCTAAAGATAGATATGAGCAGCAGAATCAGAACCAGAACCACACTGCTCTCACAGGCCTGGCCCACAACATCTTCACTTCTGAGAACAAATCCCCTCCTTAGCCCCATGGATAAAGACAATTGAATGTGACCAGTTGTCAGAGTATTTTCCTACAGGATGCAATACTGTAAGCAGTGGTAATGGACTCATCAGGTGCACACTAACAGACAGGAAAGTACCTCCCCACTTCACACAGTCAGGAATGATCATCAGCTTCTTTCTGATGGGCCCATTCATCAGCTCATCCAGGCTGTTCTGATGCATTTTCCCGACGTGGCGCTGGTAAAGCCGCACTGAAGGAAGAAGAGAGAACACGCTTTGATCAGTGGCACATGTGAGGCACCATCCTGCACAGACAACAATCTTCAGTGTCAACCATGGCCAACAAACCCTCCTCTAATGAAAATGCAACACCACAGAGAGAGATTTGCTTACTTTTACCAGAACCACTGCAGTCAACCCTTATTTAGAGCAGGATGATACATCCATTCCAACTTTTGGCTAACACTGGGCACTTTTGCTTTAACCAAGGGGCTCTTCTCAACAGAGCAGTTATTTCTGAGCTGTGATGTTTTACTTTCAGGAGTTAATTTCACCTTCCCTTATGAAGCCAACAGAAAAAGAGCTTGAAAGAAACTACACGTGTGTTTTTCACATTAATGCACAAAAATTATGGAACAATAATTTAATCAGACTGTTTATACTGATGAGACACTTTTTTAAAGACAGAAATGAAAGAGAGTAAGAGGAAGTAACTTAAAAGGTCATAAAAGGATGTTGCAATTATACTGACTGCTTCCTTGCTGTAATTTGTGCAGGATGTATAGGTGGAGGTGTCATCTATAGGGTTGTTCCACATTCCTATCTGTCTCTATGCAACAGCAAACAAGTTCTGCTCAGAAGAATATCAACATCCATTTTAAGGATGTGCTACATTGAGGCTCTTTCCACTGTCAGAGTATGTGAATGGAAACACAGGGCATCAGAAGTTAAAAGTATTTAAGTATTTAAATACTTTATTTAATATTTAAAGTTCAAGTATTTAAATACAACTTACTGAGATGGAGATTTTCTTGTTCATCTGATTTCACTTCTGGAACCTCCTTAGTTAAGATGTTATAAAAATTCACATTGTCTGTGTTCTGAAAACACAAGATAATTTCAGTATCACTAATAAAAACATTTATCAGATATGAAGAACAGTCTTTCCTGAAAAGAAAAGAAGAAAAAAAAAAAAAGTAAATCCTAAATAAAGGACCCTGTGACTTGTCACTTTACCTGCACACCAGGAAGATGCTTGTGGAAAAACTTCAGTTCTACATTTGCTTTGAGAAGTGGGAAAGAGATTCCTCAAGCCTGTATTTTTCACACATGGGTTGTGCCAGAGATGTTATTTATTCCTCTGAAGCAGATGTGAAGCTACAGGAAGTCTTACCCTGCATTACTCATGACAGAGAGCTGCAGTGCCAGGTGATGCTTTCAGACAGCCCCTACTGCCACAGCTGGTCTGGTGCTGCTCTCGCTCGACACCCTTCCAACCTACAGTCCTCCAAACCTAAAATGCTTCCTCCAAAACCGGTGATGGGTATGAGCCAGCCCTGTTCTGGAGCTGCTGACAGCTGGATGTGCCCAAGCATTGCAGATTGGCAGCTCTGATGCAGCTTTCAGAGGCTGCCTGCACCCAAGGACAAACGTGAGCAGTGCTGCCATTAGAGAAGTTACTCCAGACTCTTGAAGCCCTGCTTCACTTGATTTTTGAGTTTTTAAAGTTCTGATACTTAGGGCAGAAATCAGCTCACAACAGCAGCCCCAGAAGAACTGCAGTGCCCTCACCTGCCAGCATCATCACAACTGAAAGGGGAAGCCAAGTAGATTTGAAAAGTTAAACAGGAACCAGAAGTTCCTTCCAAACAGCAAGAAGTGAAACTAACTATGTGCAAGGCACTGTCATTTATGAAATACAGAAAACAAAACAAAATAGAAAACCCCAAAACAAAAAACGCCAAAAAAAAGAAAAAAAAAGAACAAAAAATGGAAGTGGCTCCAGATTAGCCTTTCTGTCCAAGGAAGCCAGAGTTTTACATGTACTAATGAATGAGATGTAACAAAGAATGAGATTTTGAAGCAACCTTTTAACAGGAGAAACAAAAGCAAAACTTCACCAATCTTTTATGCTGGAACTTTCTAAGTAATGAGATGCAACAACCCACAGTAACAGACCATAAGTCGAGGTTCCTTTCCATCCTGTGCACCTACTGTAGCTCTTCAAATAGACATGTGTGCTTAACTTCAAATTTGTGTCTTGGTGGATGCAGTTTTCAATATTCAAAGCTTTCCAGGAGATACAGTTTATTTAATTTGAAACTGTGGAAATCAAGAGGACTAGTGGTGTGCTGAAACACTGCACAGTACAATACAGGAAGACCACAAGGGCTCTCCTGCCCACTTTCTCTGTCACACACCCAGCAGGGCATAGCAAACAGTCCTTTATATCAGCACTGGGATAAAACAAATCCTGGCAAATGACTGGGCAGAGGGTTGGAGAATTCATGCCAGCTCAGCATTCAGAGAAAGGAGAAATTGAAATCATGTGCCTTCCCAGGCAGCAGTTAGCTTTAATGTTAGTCAAAGATCTCACCTCTTCAATGACACCTTCAGCCTTGCCCCAGAGCTCAGTGGCCAGCCCATACTGATTTTTATTTATTGCATTCATTATTTCTTTGGCAACAGCAGTCACCTCTGCTAGACCATTATCATCAAGGAGAGACTGGAAAACAAACACAAAGAAAGACAGCTTCAATTACAATTCCACATCCATTTATTGCTAACAGCCTCCATGCTTTCAAGGTTTTATTCAGGCCAAGAGGTAATTTTAACATTCAACACCCATTTGTACTGTATGGCAGCACAAGGGATCAGGTGAGAACCAAGAGTTTAAGGAGGTACTTACAGTGCTGTAAAGGTAGGGCCCCCAGGACAGCACAGAGTCTAAACAAACAGAACAGATTTCAAACATAAAACTGACAATCAATCATTGACATATGATTTAACTTACTTTTCCTTTACTGGGGCAACAATATTTATGAGAAAAATAAATGAAGATGAATTCATCAGTAAAAACATGCAGTCAGCTCTGTTTAACCCTAAGGTTATATTAGAGAACAGAGCAGGTTCTTTAAAAATCCTGCAGCATCATTAACCCCCTATGAGTTAACTAGTGAAATTTATTTAAAGCATCCAACATGTTTTTACCAAAATGTTCTCCCCCAGCACTGCAGAGCACATTGCTAGAACATAGCCAGAGGTCTAACAAGAGGATGGGAATTATCTAAACTGATCTGTTTGAAAAGTCACAAGGGAAAAATTGAGTTATAAAACAAATCTGCTTTATAACAACTTTGTTTGTAAATTCTCAAGGTTCAGCTGGTGGCAGATAGATAAGAGTTTGCTTGGTATTGTTCTGTACAGCAGGGAATCTGTGAAGCCTGCCTTTGCCAATTCCACTAACAAACCAAGAGCCCTTTAATCTGCTTTTTGTCCTCCACCAGACACCAATCTCTCCTGTGAATCATTTGGTGGCCACCTTCAAGCACAAGACTCTTACAAAACACCCCAGAGGCTGTGGAGATGTGCAGGGACACTTCACCATCCCTCCATTTCAGATGCAAGTGTGCTCCTCACTGACCTTTCTCTCTGACTTTCCCTAATCCAGATACATTCTAAAGGGAGATTCTTCAGTCACAGCTTGCAAGGCTGAGTATTTCTTTTTGATTTACCAGACTTACTAGAGAGTTAATTCACTTAAGGCAGGGACAGCATTTTTGACTTTAGGCACTCATGGAATGATTACAGCACCCAACAAAACAAAAAATAACAAACAAATCTACAGTCTGAGGAGTTGAAACATACCCAAAGGAGAAATCCATGAGTCTCCAAGAGCAGTCCCCATAAAATTGCACTTTATGGTCCCTTTTTGAACAGCCTTCATGAATAAGAGGAAAAACAAAACAAAACAAAAAATCAAACCAAGAATCAAATTTTATTTAGCTATTAATGACTCTAGAATCAGTTTTCTTTAAGTGAAAAGATACGTAGCATTGTGAATTAGGCAACAGGGACAGTGTATTCCAGAAAATAAAAGTACCTGTAGAAACCCATGTTTTAAAGTGAACAGTGAACTGTATCCTCCAAGTACTTACCTTGTGCAGCTCTAAAGCAACCCCAGCAGCCATTTTACCTCCATAAGATTCAGAAAATATGTAGAATGGGATGGTCTGGGGACAGAAAAGCCACATGAGGAACTCATTAGGCAGAGGGCAGGAGTTACCTCCAGCCATCTCCCACATCCCACAGGACCCAGGCACCAGCTGTTCACCTCTCACCATCAAAATTTTAATGTTTTTCTTATTCCAAGCTGCACACTAAGCTCCATAACATCCTGGTGATTTGCTGGGGTTGGATCTGAAGTATTTTGGAACTATAAACAGCTGTGATCCTGTATATGCTGCTCAGATCACTCAACAGACAATAATGCACCCCAATGCTTATCTAACTAACTCCAAAATCAAGATACAACTTCTGAAATGTGGAAAATAAAAGACAGTGGTTACACCTGCACCAAACACTACCTAGCAGCAAAACACTGCTCATCTAGAAGTCTGTTCCCTAATTCTTTTTGAATTCTATTTAAAAGCAGAGAAAAAACACAACAAACAATAATTCATTTCACTTACCTGGAATTCTGGTCTACACTTGAAGAATTCTCCAAGAAAAACCATCATATCAGAAACTACAGTGGTAAGGTTTTGGGCAAACAAGCTACAGTCATCCACATAACTGAATCCAGTGCCCACAGGGTTATCCACAAACAAGACACTGGCTGCCTGCAACTGTAGAAGCAGAAAGAAGGTTTGTATAAAACCTCAGTTCAGCACCAGCAAAAAACCTAAGTTTTGATGGTACAAATGATTAACTGGGCCAGCAAATCCCTGGACCTCAAAAAATCTGCATAAAAATTAGGTGCAACATGAAGAACATGAAGTCCTTTAATCTGCCCAATCTGTAACCAGAAATACACCCAAAAACTCGCAGTGATGCAGAGGCAGGTCACCCAGTGAACTCTGGAGTACTTCAGACTATTGCTAGCTCAGAGCACAAATATATTGCACTAATTAAACTTCCATCTTCACAGGCAGCTGTAATTTGTTTTCCCTTGAAGGCCATACTGGACCTGCAATTACAAGCCATAGGTTTTACACTGCCAGCCACACAGAAAGAGCACTGTGAATGCACACAATGAAGCTGTGATCTGAAATAACACTTTCTGCAATTTCCCTGCTCTCTGCATTCCACAATTTCATGGAAGACCAGATATACTTCATCAAATCAAATTAATACGTCTATACCTCAGTTCTAAACAAGGCTATTACTGTAAGTTATTTATTAACCACAATATTTTAACTTGAAATATTATAGTTCTACTGAACTTTAAATGAAAATCCTTTCAATTTTTTTTTGCATAGTGATCATCTGCTTACATAAGCAAGCAAACATTTGTAATTAGTAGGTAGAAGCTGAACTCTCTACTGTACCCAGGTTGTATTTCTTGGTTTCATTTCTTTGTCTAATGGACCAATCTCTTCAAAGTTCCCATATCCACAGCCTGAAGCTCCTGGACCTCCCTGCAGGGAAATACCAAATGACAAAGACATTAAAAGGCAGCATGGCATAGATATGACAGATGGAAGAAAAATACAAGCCAGCCAGTAAGTAGAATGACAGATTGTAAATTTTTTAAAATGGCTTTTGCACTAAACATTGAATTGCAGAGCAAGCTCTGTTCCTCATGGTCTTGGGTTATAGGCACACGACACTTCTGAAAGCAAGAATTCAACAGAGAAGCAGTCACCCACTCGTGAGAGCTTCTGGTGAGCTACTTGCTCTGTGAGCAGTTTCAAAACCTTATTTCCTGAATATGGAGTGCAAAAGTTAACTATCTGCTAACTTGAGCTTTGCAAGTCCTTAGCTTAATCAGCACGTACAGTGGGTTTCACTCTGATGAAATAATCCACAAAGAATAAGTCCTCAAGTGATTCTGTTCAACATTAACTTCTGAAATGTACTGTGGAGAACATGTCCTCACTTTTATCAAACTGGAATTGGTTCCATTTAGATATCATCCTAAATCATTCATTATTGTATCTACTTTCTCTCTCTGAGCATTGTTTAGACTTCAAACTCTCCAGGAAAGGAGCTGTGAAACTACAATGCACAAAAATCACTACTGTTGTATGAAGGGTAAGAACAACCTCTGTAATTGCAACTGAACTTGGTGGAAGGTGAGCAGTGGAGGACACCCCACAACTGCAGAATGAAATCATCATTGTTTTTCCCACCTCCAGCACCTCATTCACAAGGCAAGGCATTTACAACCAGGCAGTTTTGAACCCTGTTTCTGTAGAGCTGCACAATATCAGATTCCAGACTGAACCAGGCACAGATGGACAGAATTATTGCTTAGGTGTCGCTCAGCAAACCTTACCTGAAGCCACAAGACAAGAGGTAACTCTGTGAAGTCTTGGGTTGGGTTATTTGCATAGTAGAGCCACCAGAACATGTGGGCCTTGCTCCGAACCTCCACATATCCCCACACCTCTTTCGGCTCTTGGGGCTGCCTCAGAACCATACCTTGAGGGAAAATAAAAGTAACAACCAGATAAAAAGGCTCAGATTTGGGCTTTCCACCAGAATTGTTCCAAAACATTACATTTCAATCTTGGAAGTGATAATTAGAAGT